>CAJQZP010000824.1:237500-837500 GCA_907164705.1 Parnassius apollo
AAGGGCTGTGCAGTCACTTTAATATTACTGTAAAGTCTGTGTGCGTTTAGGGCATGACCTTTCACCCATGTTTAGCGTCCAAGCGGGCATAAAACAGGGTTGTGTCATGTCTTCCTGGCTGTTCATACTGTATCTCGACAGCTGTTTACAGAAGCTGAAAAATAGCTGTTTGGGTGTGAAATTGGGTGACATTAAAGTAAATTTTCTGCTGTATGCTGATGATGTAGTGCTTATTGCACCATGAGAAGCAGACTACAGGCATTAGTCACGTGTATGAAAGAGGAATGTGAAATTAAAGGTCTCCGTTTGAATGCTAATAAAACTAAGGTTCTGGTATTTGAAAAAGAGGAAGAGAGAACGAAATGTGAAATATGGGTAAATCAGGAATATCTAGAACAGGTAAATGAAATTGTATACTTGGGGAGTGCTTTCAGCCGGGATGGAAGATGTGATTTAGATGTGGACAGGCGTGTCGCTGCCGGGAACAAAGTCAATGGTGCCCTGAATGCGTTAGTCAAAAGGCAAGGCGTAGTGAAGAGTGCACGCCTTGCAATACATAACGCAGTGTTGGTACCGACTTTGTTATATGGCAGCAAAACCTGGGTATTCCAGAAGAAGCATAAAAGCAAGTTGAATGCAGTGGAGATGCGATCTCTTCGTAAAATGTGCGGCGTTACCATAGCCGACCGAAAGCGAAACGAAGAGATTCGCAATATGGCAGGATTTAAAGATGACCTTATCACAAAAATTGATAGGGGCGTACTCCGATAGTTTGCGTACGTTGAGCGAATGAGTGAAGACAAAATGGTGAAGAAAATATATAGCGCGAAAGTAAATATTAAAAGGTGTCGAGGTAGACCGAGACTAACTTTCGAAGACCATGTGAGCAAATTGCTCGAAGAGGGGAAGGTCAAAAGTACTCGGATACCTAGACGTGCATGTATGAAGAAGATAATGAATCTGAAAGAAGCGAAAGAGGCATGTAAGGAACGTGACACTTGGCGATCTGTTCTCTCTGGCTACCCTGTTAGGGATTGTGCGTGAAGATAAGTAAGTAAATAAGTAAGTATTAATCTTAATTCCATAATAGCCAATTTCAATTTTATTTAAAGGAGTAAACTCTTGACCAATCTTCCTACAATTAAACCACAGATATGCGAATATAATTATTAATAACATGCATCTGCTCATAAAGTAAGCATTATTTTATTTTACAGTTGAGACTAATGAAAAAGCAATTTACTAATGAACATTTTGATCCATTTAATTTTTAAAGGACTAAAATTCGATTTTATAAAGAAAATATTTTTTACGCGATATATTGTACCGAGAGCGCGTGGGTTATATAGGACTGAACGCTCAAGGTCTTTCGCTAGGAGTAGCGCCTTAAGTTGATAAGTTTGAAGGACCAGTTGTAAATTGAATGTTCATAGACCAATAATTGTGGTCACATGCATCTTTGGATGCGATATGGCGAGGCGTTCCATACTTCACTTTCACTTTACTTTGCTGGAATGTATTGTTGGCGGTATCACAAAGTCTAGCACGTGTAATAGTTCTGTAGGTTTTTATAACATTTCATTCAGCACACGTAGGGGGCGCGATGATGGGAGAACGGGGTGCTGTAGAATTCCAATTATCGTTCCAAGTATCAATAAGCGTCATGCAGTGCTTTCGAGTGCAGTGCGAGCGATATGCGGATTGGGTGACATACATCATAAGCTGTGCGGGCGTACTGTGTGAAGCATGCGACGACAGTGATGCGTGGGTTTTCGACTAGCGTTATGACTTAAAGATGCGTATGCGCTCGCCCAGATTTGGCTGAAGACCCGAGTCACACGCAAGGTCACGCGAACACCCAAATTCCAAGGTAAAATAGACTATGTAAGATAAGGACAGACAGCGACCTTGCGGCGTGCGTTTAGTAGTAAAAATTGCAGAAAAAATTGATATGGTAATATTTTTTTTACATAAATATTATAATGGGGGTTAAAAGTTAAAAATTATGCATCTAAGTGAAAAGCGTGTTCCAATATCTAGAATATCCTTAAATTGATACGCAAACGAAAAGAGAAATAAAAAAAAAAATAAAATAAAGGTAAAGCTGATTAAAACTACTTTTACGGATTTTATCTGAGGCTGGGTACTACCACCTGCTTGGGACCCCATAATCAATAAAATTAAAACTAAGCCCAAGCATACCACTGCAAGACCTCAGGACATAATCAGTTCGTTTTGCATAGATCGGACCTTAAACAATAATTAAAAAAGCTGAAGGTACTCCGGGTTTAACAATGACATCGGGACGTCAGTCACCTCAGTCCCCCGTGACCATGGGTGCTGGAAAGCACCCGAAAAGTCGGGAATTAAAAATAAAAATAATTAAAAGTAAAATTAAACGCGATAAAATCCGTAAAAGTAGTTTTAATCAATGTGTAGTGTTCGCGCAAATATAAGAAATCATTACATTAGAAGCTATTATGAAAATTAACTTCTAAATAAAGCAAAAATAGTACCCTCCTTTCCTAGAGTTCCGTAATCGGACAAAGAGTAGTATTTTTAATTTACATGGTCACTAACTATTAAAATAACATATTTAATGGAAATACATTCTGTAGTTTTTTAACCTCGATTAAGAATCAAAATGCAGATGCTTTATCACCCCTGAGGACTAAGATGGAATGCCCTGACTCCAGTAAAACGCGTCTCCGGTTCTCTACACTAAACATGCGAAACACAGCAGCATCAAACTCACAGAACACGTATACCCCTAAATCAAACTGCTATTTTACGCTGTTATTTTGTGAGAGCGTGGTCCTTTCCCGGTCGAGCGACCCTTTCGTGCTACAACCATAATATAGTTATAGTTAGTATATAGCTCTACCACGTATAAAGTTTTTGCATGAATCGTAAATATACAGATCTACAGGTTGACAGACATAAATTCTAAAAACCACGGATTCTGTATTATTTAATAACATAGATTTATTTTTATTTTACAACAATCTATAATAGTCATCAAACAAATTCCCAAACTAAAAACGGAAACGAACATTATCATTAACATACCCTATTTAATTATGTTATAATTACAACATATTCATGTTGGCTCGATTGATCGTCAAATCCATACCACACTATATTTATTGAAAAGGCCTTAATGAATTTATTATTTGATTCAGTGGCATAGCGTGGGGGGTACCGAGGGGACCACGGTCCCGGGCAGCATACGAAATGGGCCGGCGGCAAGCGCCACGATTTTTTCAATAAAATTAACTCCAAACTGCACCCGCAATGTAACGTGCCAAGCGAAACCGCAAGGGAGGCAGCGAACTGACGCGAACGAACCAACAACAAGCTTACGCAGTTATTCAATCGAACAAGAATATATATATATATATATATATATATATATATATATATATATATATATTGTGTAAGTGTTTGCCTTGTATACACACCAACTTTACAATCCAACATTTTAAAAAATAAACTTCCTGTGGATTTCTTGCGTCATTTCTTCCCATAGAAGTATGCACCTTCCAAATCAGTGGTATTTTATATAGACTTTCAATAAGTTGTATGATTTATATTAATTCCATTGAATAAAACATTTAAACTTTAAATTATAAAAAGGGGGAGGAATTGAATTTCCGGGCGTTTAATTAATTAAGTAAAACATTTTTTTTATATCTTATTAAAAATATTTACAAAAGGAATAACGTAATATGCACCAGAATGGTCTCCACTCAGCTTTAAGTCACGAATTGAAGATATAAATACATCAATTCGTAACGCTGATTTTCAGTGGAGCCAGGAGTGTGAGGCAGATGACAAATAACAGCAAGAGAAAAAAATAAACAAAAATATAAAATAAAATGAAAAAAAAAACTGTCAAAATTCCACGTATCAGTGCAACATTGATAGTGTAGAGATGAACAAACTGTAACTGTAACAAACTGTACTATACATACAGAAATAAAAATAATAAAATAAATTGTGTATGTGCATACGGATGTGTGCACGCGTGTTTGAGCGTGTTAATGCGTTCGTGCGTGCATGTACGGTGCTAGCATTGAGATTGTATGAACCATACAATTTATGTCTATTTGCTGGATTATTGTACTGAAATCGGAAACTTTTTTTAATAAAGACTTAAAAGTGGCAACTGTTTTACTATTTCTAACCAGTTGTGGTATATCATTCCAGCACTTCGTGACAGCAAAACGGAAACTACCATGGAAGGCAGCTGTGTGATGCTTAGGGTATGTGAGTCGTGATGCTGTCCTAACCGCACGCTGCGAGAAAATAAGCTTTTGGAATAAGTATGATGGTTTCCTGGTATTTATTACTCCAAAAAGCAATGAATCAAGGTGGAAGGTATGTTGAGCAGCCATACTCATCATGTCGTGTCAATTTAAAAATGGGGTGATGTGTGATCTCTTAGGGCCTGTGAAACAGAAACGTGCGCAGGCGTTTTGAAACTGTGGCGGCACTGTCGTCGCGCCGCAAGCGAAACATACCCAAGCCTAAATCACGCTATCAACATTCCGAATCATAAACAGCATATATAGAACATCTCCGAACTATCACACGGAGTGTCGGCCCGCTCCCCGGGCAGAACACCTTGCCCGGCGGGAGATCTCCCCTTTTCCTACCACGGCCACAGTGGTGACCGTCCGACGTGATCTGAACACGCAACCCAAAAACCTTCGGACACTACAACTTCTCAAGCCTTCGTCATTATCCTCAAGAACCCCTACCATTCACTACTGAGAATCGTCTTCTGCAGTCTTCAGTTCCTGCAAGCCAGTCCAACTTGTCTTCGTCTCGACTCACCGCAGATTTTATAAGGCAGACTTCTGGCACTTGCTCCGGCAAATCGTTCTCACCGGCATCACTTGCCAGTGCGTAGTACGGCATGCATTACACATCGGCATATCATTCGCACCGGTGTCACTTGCCCTTACGCACACAGCATTCCCCACCGGCATTAAGGACGCACCGGCAATCGGACTGCACTATCGACCTCTGGTCTGAGCAGGGGGTGATGTGGCGGCGCTGTCGTCGCGCCGCAAGCGAAACATACCGAAGCCTAAATCACGCTATCAACATTCCGAATCATAAACAGCATATATAGAACATCTCCGAACTATCACAAGGAGTGTTGGCCGCTCCCCGGGCAGAACACCTTGCCCGGCGGGAGATCTCCCCTTTTCCTTCCTGACCGGCCACAAAACCTTTGTATTAGTTTTTTGGTTCTAGCGAGCAAGCATTCTCTAAATACTGTATCCGCTGTATAGGGTGTATCTATAGGTTAGCTTCGACAGAATGAGTGATTCACACAACCTAATGCACATGTTCACTGTCAAATACTCTCTGATGTGGTACAAGACTTTGAGTCTATAGAAACAGTTACGCATGGTTTCTTTCCCTCAAAACGCAACCTTCCATCCATAACGAGACCTATGTTCCGAGCTTCTAACACAAGTTCCAAAGGAATAGTCTTGATTTTAATTTGCAGACTGAATGTTATAATATTATTTGTATGGTTGTCCGTTCCCAGTTACATATACTTCGATTTAATGGGGTTCAATACCAGACTATTTTGATCACACCAATCGGCTATGTCGTCCAAATCTAAGTTGATTTTGCTTATTGCTATATTGGTGTCACTGGGCTTAAAATGCAGCATATATAATATGATAACTACAATTTTTTTATGCTGGCTACTTGGTAGATATCCATTGTGTTGCATTGTCTTTATTTATTTTTACAAATTGTGTACGACTAGTGAGGTAACTTGCAAACCATTTTATTGTTAAATGATCAAATCCGTAATAAGCGAGTTTTGATAAGAGTAGAGTGATGTTAATGGTATCAAAAGCTCGGAAAAAGTCAAGCAAAGCTAACAGAGAACCTTTTCCAACATCTTGTGCAGGAGCATAAATATTGTATAGGTCAAGTAAAATATTGTGAAAGTTTTCCACCATTTTATCGCCATTTACAATACTTTCGCATTCTTGAGTTGAGATCTAAGGCAAATTTTTCAATGTCTATGTTCTTTAACGGTCTATAGATAATTATCATAGGTGCCAGTTTTGATTTTATTAATATTGAGTTCAGAATTTAAAAATGCATGACTGAAAAGATCAGGAAAATTAAAGAAACTTTGCAGCTTCTTAACATTAGTTTCTTGTATGTTAAGAAGATTTATGTTGAAATCACCGAGCAAGATAATATATTCGAATTTACCAAAAGAAGAAACGGATTCCGTGAAGGCGTCAATGAAACTATTGACATTTACCCACGGGGCACGATAAGCCGTACCAATCGCTACTTTGATACCGTTAACGCTTAATCCTAGCCACATTTGTTCTTTGTAGAATAAATGTGGCTACGTTGCTAGGAGGATGCAGAATTTTGCAAACCTTCACTCCAGGACTACTTAACGTAAAATCCGACTCCACCACCACGCGCACGCAATTCGGTGGGACGTGGTACTTGGAGGAACCGATATCCCGGGGGCGACGGTGCACGGCCCTATTCGCCCTCTCTTGACCACGTTTCGTTGATAGCCATTACGTCTACCTGATACCGTGATATTGCTACGAGAAACTCATCATGGCGGGTACCTAGGGAGCCAGCGTTTAAGAAACCGAGTGACAGTCTTCTCTTCTACAAATTGAAAAACAACGCAACGTAGGTTCTTACAGCATAGGATGAACTTACACAAATACAAATGGCGCCAACATAATAGAGTATAAATGCTTATTAAGTAATGAAAATGTGTAGTATATATGTTTCGATGTATTAGATGTAAGTGTGTGTAAAATGTCAAATCTAAATAACACAAGTGTATTTGTAATGTAGTTTGGTTCGATGCTATATGTATAACGTATATATATATTATATATATATATATATATATATATATATATATATATATATATATATATATTGTCGTGAAGCGACAGTTAAAAAAAACTAAAGAACCTATCCTAACAATGAAACAACCAAAAAGAAAATAATTTATTTAAAATTTGTAAAGATATTTACAGTTTCTTTTATAAAATGTAAAGCCACAATTAAAAACTATAGAACCTAACCTAACAACGAAACAACCAAAAGAAAATAATTTATTTAAAATTTGTAAAGATACTTACAGCTTTTTTTTTATATAAAAAAAAGGTATGAGGGTGATGATGGGCTGTAGTGATGATAGTGAATTACAATTTTTTTTTAAAAAAAGAATAAAAGTTAATAAAGATAAATGAGTACGGAAACAATGTATGTACAGGCTATGCGGTGCGGTGCGGTGCATGCACAGCGCCTAATCTAAGTACACGCAGCGCTTGAAGTAGGCACACACAGCGACCAGAATGAGCACACACAACACCCGGAGTAGACACACACAGCGCCTGGAGTAGACACGCAGCGTCTGGAGTAGGTCCAGCAGCGTCTGGAGTAGGTACACACAGCGTATTGAGCAGGTACACGCAGCATTTAAAGTAGGCACACACAACGCCCGGAGTAGACACAAACAGCGCCCGGAGCGCCGGAGACACGCAGCGTCTGGAGCAGGAACACGCAGCGCTTGAGACAAGCACGCACAGCGGCCGAAGATAGCGCGGGCACTAATAGGTGGAGGCGTAGGCGCGGCTAGGCGACGACTTCAGGAGAAGGCAGAGGCTTGCAAGATCCCGAGGCAGTGCGGATAAAGCCTTTAAGAGGTGCTTCTCGTATCAAAGCTGAAGTGAGAACCTCTATTGGCCGATTCTTCGGCTTTTATATTTTTGACGGATCTGGGATAAGAACGAGAAATTATTTGAAATTATTTAAATTTAAAAGCAAATTTTTGTAAATGGCCAAGAAGAAAAGAGTATTTTTGAAGTAAAAACATCAGGCCGGTAACGATATTTGAATAAAAATTGCCATGACAACCACATAAACAACGATGTCAAAACATGTCAAATTTTGGTTTTAGGCTCGTAATAGAGAAACGGCAAGATTTAAGTGAAAAATGAGATATTATTGATATAGGAAAAAAGGTAGCGCAACAGTGCGCACGAAGCCCGAAATTGCAGAGTTACGGAGAACTAAATAAAATACCGAAAAAGGTAGACTCCATTGACACCGATTTAAAAAGTGCTGATAACGTGAAAATACGATGTGAAAATGATTTGTTATTGTGTTCTTATGGTTTAAAAACGTTACAGGATCCTATGAAAATAAAGGTGATGCAAAATATCCAGTTTTGAGGCTAATGCAGAAAATCAAAAACAGAATGGAAAAATAAATTTAAAATAGTGTAAAATGATATGTAAGTAGCATAACACTACATTTTCCCCCCCGACCCTGGAAAATTTTTGACTCAGCAAAAATTTTGATATGTACATTCTAAAATAAACCATAAAAACACAGCTTTGCAGTCACAGACATCACCAGGCAAAATCAGATATACTATCTCTTACATTCATCATCTGCATTCAGGTAAGGGTGGAGTTCACATTCAATGACTACCACTCTAAAAGTGTGTTTTCGAAAGGACATTCAGGCTTATTTAAGGAGTTGTCATCCGCTCCTGCGTGGAAAAAAAAAATTTTATTAAGGGAGTAGTCAGCCGCTCCCAAGTGTAGATAAAGATAAAGAACTTAATCTTAAGCAAGCTTTAGTCGCTATAACTTAAGTAAAGATTAAGAACGGCCCGAGCGGTAGGGCTCAAAGCCAGAGATGAGCAACATCACTAAAAGGACATTCAGGCTTATTTAATGAGTTGTCATCCGCTCCTGAATAAAGATAAAGATAAAGAAATTAATCAGGTAATAATTATACATATATACAAACATATATACAAATATACAAACATATATACAAATGTAGTGTCATGCAAAACAGTATTAGCTGGTTCCTCACATCTAATCTTCACTTCGTATTCGAGTTCGGCCTTGTTAAGGAATTCGTACTTAATAACCCTATTCATTGTTATAATTAAGTGCAAAGTTAATTTTAAAAAATAAAAATTTTATTAAAAATTGTACCTCTTTAAGTTATCTAGAATAAAAATATTAAAGTGATGAATGTAAGTGAAGTGTTATATGTAGGTCTAAATATAATCCAGATACGTTGAAAAACTAGATAAAGTTTTGTTTTAGAATTTGGAAGATAGTACCTCTTTAAGTTCTCTAGAATAAAAATATTAAGGTGATGAATGTAAGTGTTATATGTAGGTCTAAATATAAGCCAGATAAGTTGAAAAACTAGATGAAGTTTTGTTTTAGAATTTGGAAGATATGATAAGGATGAGTAAATAAAGAGTTAAGAATGAAAGAGAAAGCAATTAAATCAAAAGGAAATGGATAAGGCGTAGTTAAGGTGAAGAAAAGAGAAAAAAGAAAAATTAAGAGAGAACTTTTACGTCGGGCGCCAAAATGTCGTGAAGCGACAGTTAAAAAACTAAAGAACCTATCCTAACAATGAAACAACCAAAAAGAAAATAATTTATTTAAAATTTGTAAAGATATTTACAGTTTCTTTTATAAAATGTAAAGCCACAATTAAAAACTATAGAACCTAACCTAACAACGAAACAACCAAAAAGAAAATAATTTATTTAAAATTTGTAAAGATATTTACAGCTTTTTTTTATATAAAAAAAGGTATGAGGGTGATGATGGGCTGTAGTGATGATAGTGAATTACAATTTTTAAAAAAAAAAAGAATAAAAGTTAATAAAGATAAATGAGTACGGAAACAATGTATGTACAGGCTATGCGGTGCGGTGCGGTGCATGCACAGCGCCTAATCTAAGTACACGCAGCGCTTGAAGTAGGCACACACAGCGACCAGAATGAGCACACACAACACCCGGAGTAGACACACACAGCGCCTGGAGTAGACACGCAGCGTCTGGAGTAGGTCCAGCAGCGTCTGGAGTAGGTACACACAGCGTATTGAGCAGGTACACGCAGCATTTAAAGTAGGCACACACAACGCCCGGAGTAGACACAAACAGCGCCCGGAGCGCCGGAGACACGCAGCGTCTGGAGCAGGAACACGCAGCGCTTGAGACAAGCACGCACAGTGGCCGAAGATAGCGCGGGCACTAATAGGTGGAGGCGTAGGCGCGGCTAGGCGACGACTTCAGGAGAAGGCAGAGGCTTGCAAGATCCCGAGGCAGTGCGGATAAAGCCTTTAAGAGGTGCTTCTCGTATCAAAGCTGAAGTGAGAACCTCTATTGGCCGATTCTTCGGCTTTTATATTTTTGACGGATCTGGGATAAGAACGAGAAATTATTTGAAATTATTTAAATTTAAAAGCAAATTTTTGTAAATGGCCAAGAAGAAAAGAGTATTTTTGAAGTAAAAACATCAGGCCGGTAACGATATTTGAATAAAAATTGCCATGACAACCAGATAAACAACGATGTCAAAACATGTCAAATTTTGGTTTTAGGCTCGCAATAGAGAAACGGCAAGATTTAAGTGAAAAATGAGATATTATTGATATAGGAAAAAAGGTAGCGCAACAGTGCGCACGAAGCCCGAAATTGCAGAGTTACGGAGAACTAAATAAAATACCGAAAAAGGTAGACTCCATTGACACCGATTTAAAAAGTGAAAATACGATGTGAAAATGATTTGTTATTGTGTTCTTATGGT
Source organism: Parnassius apollo (assembly GCA_907164705.1). NCBI lineage: Eukaryota > Metazoa > Arthropoda > Insecta > Lepidoptera > Papilionidae > Parnassius > Parnassius apollo. The sequence continues at coordinate 248,162 of CAJQZP010000824.1, forward strand.
TTAAAAACGTTACAGGATCCTATGAAAATAAAGGTGATGCAAAATATCCAGTTTTGAGGCTAATGCAGAAAATCAAAAACAGAATGGAAAAATAAATTTAAAATAGTGTAAAATGATATGTAAGTAGCATAACACTACAATATATATATATATATATATATATATATATATATATATATATATATATATATATATACGTTATGTTATGATATATAACATACGAAGTAAGATTACTACGGCGAGAGCTAAAGCTCTCAGTCGTCAATTCAGATAACTCTATATCCGATGTGATTGAGGTATATGCAGTTGGAACCGATGGAATAGGCTTATTAGCACGACCACGTAAGGTGACATTCTTACAGCTGGAATCCATTAAATCCTGTTTAATAGGCGTGTTCGTATTATCAGTCTTTGGTTCCCTACTTAAACATTTCTGACATTTCCATTTCCGTTTATGTTCCGTAGTCAAGGTATTATAGAATCATTTTTCACATACATTTGCGCACAGAAGGTCATAATGCTTGGTGCTAACATAACATTTTAAAAACTGTCTGCTAATAATTTCTTTTGAACATCCGTTACTAGACCACATAAAAGCCATGAATAAAGTCCTTTGGACTTTATTCATAGTTGGAGGTGCCGTCTTTCTCTTTGCAAGGGTAGGTAGCTCGAGTAGTAAGGTAATTCAATTAAGCGGGTGAAAAAATATTGATTATTGTGATTCTATGATTTACTTTTAGATGGCGCCGTTACACATATATTTGATTCCCGATAAGATGTGAGTAAATTTTAAATTATACTGTGTAGGTATTTAAATATAACCGTCACAAGATCAAGTATTAAAGTTACTAAGTATTTAAAGTACTGAAGATAGTTACTAATAGTATAGTTTAACCTAATTGCCGTGTAGTGGCGCTTGAGAATATCCACTACCCCATATCTTCCCGTGGGTGTCGTAAGAGGCGACAGAGGGACACAGAAAGGAGATGGGCAGCAACATATTCCTAATAACAGCAATAACATAATAAAAAACTGCGGTTGCCAACCCGCTCGCCAAGCGTGGCAACTATGGCAAATATCCCCCCATGAGCAACGACACAAATAAACGGCCCCCAGTCCCCGGCGGCCCCGCTATTCCCGGCTACAGTGGCGACCATGGTAACGGCGGGGCAGGGGGTGCTAAGAATCTCCGGTGGAGGTTCGGTTGCCACCTACGACGACTCGACCTGGCAACGTATAACGCACGCACCCTGAGGACTGACGAGAAGATACTGGAGCTGGAAGAAGAGGTAGACAAGTTGCGCTGGCATATTATTGGATTATCTGAGGTCCGAAGAGAGGGGGAGGAGACGGTAATCCTCGAGTCCGGCAACTTGTTCTATCACCGGGAGGGCGACCATCTGTCCCAAGGAGGTGTCGGATTTATCGTCCACAAGCCTCTCGTCAACAACGTTGTAAAGATTAGGAGTGTGTCAACGAGGGTCGCGTACCTGATACTCAGAATCACCAAACGGTATTCGCTGAAGGTCATACAGGTCTACGCACCAACCTCGGCACAACCCGATGAGGAGGTGGAGGAAATGTATGAGGATATTTCTAGAGCCATGCATTCCTCCAAAACCCAAACACGGTGTTGATGGGAGACTTCAACGCAAAACTAGGCACAAGAGAAGGCGGTGAGCTGAAGTTGGGGAAATTTGGAGTAGGGCAACGGAACCGTAGGAGCCAGCAGTTGGCTGACTTTATGGAGAAAGAGGGACTCTTTATGATGAACTCTTTCTTCCAGAAGCGGCCCCACAGGAAGTGGACCTGGTCAAGCCCCGACGGTTCGACAAAAATGAGATTGACTTCATTATGACGACCAGACGCCAACTATTCAGTGATGTCTCAGTGATCGCAAGGGTGAAAACTGGCAGCGATCACTGAATGGTTAGAGGCACACTGAACCTAAACGTTAAGTTGGAGAGGTCTCGTCTAATGAAGTCAACGCTCCGTCCCCCTCGTGCTCTAATCCAGAATCCCGAGACTTATCAGCTCGAGTTACGTAACCGCTTTCAGTGCCTAGAAGATTGCAATGCAGTGGACGATATGAATGACAAGCTCGTGGAAACTGTCCATGCGGTCGGAGCTAAGTTCTGCAAGACCTGCCGCAGAAGAACACAAAAACTCTCCGATCACACTCTTAATCTCATGGCTGTTAGACGGGAGATGAGGCTGCAATCGTCAACAGATTTGACAGCATACAGGTAACTGAACAGACAGATCTCCAAATGCATGCAGCAAGACATACGTAACTTTAATACTGCTCGTATTAAAGAAGCGATCGAGCGGAACCAGGGCTCCAAAGTCTTTGCCAGAGATCTATCTGCCAGAAAGGGCCAACTGTGAAAGCTGAAGACTGAGTGTGGCAGCATCGTTTCCGGGACACCTGAGATTTTGAGTGAGATTGAGAGGTTCTATAGGCAGCTGTACACATCATCGTTGGAGCCACACGCAAGTGTGAGTAACGATACAAGAGCAAGTCTTACCAGACACTATTCCGATGATATCCCGAACGTCAGTTTGAGCGAGATTAGAACGGCTCTCCAGCACCTTAAAAACGGCAGGGCCCCAGGCGAGGATGGAATTACAGCGGAGCTTCTGAAAGCGGGTGGAACACCTGTACTTGAAGTCCTTCAGAAGCTCTTCAATTCCGTCCTCCATGGTGGCACAACTCCGGAGGCGTGGAGCAGAAGTGCGGTGGTCTTGTTCTTCAAGAAAGGCGACAACGCTCTCTTGAAGTACTACAGACCGATTTCCCTTCTGAGCCGCGTCTACGTGCTGTTTTCGAGAGTCATTACGAATCGTCTCGCATGCAGACTCGACGACTTCCAGCCTCCTGAACAAGCCGGTTTCCGAAAAGGCTTCAGTACCATAGACCACATACATACCCTGCGGCAGATTGTACAGAAGACCCAAGAGTACAATCTGCCACTTTGCCTGGCGTATGTGGACTATGAGAAAGCCTTTGATTCCGTCGAAATTTGGGCGGTGCTACAGTCCCTTCAGCGGTGCCAAGTTGACTGTCGGTATATCGAAGTGTTGAAGTGTTTGTACAGTAGGGCTACGATGGCTATCCGAGTACAGAACCAGAGTTCGAAACCTATCCAACTGCAGAGAGGTGTAAGACAGGGTGACGTTATATCCCCGAAACTCTTCACCGCTGCGTTGGAAGACGTTCTCAACCTACTGGACTGGAAAGGATACGGTATTAACACCAACGGCGAGTACATCACTCACCTTCGATTTGCCGACGATATAGTCCTTATGGCAGAATCGCTGGAGGACCTTAGCACTATGCTCAATGACCTCAATGGTGTCTCCCAACGGATAGGTCTTAAGAACATGGACAAAACAAAGATTATGTTCAATGTCCATGGCACACCTATGCCGGTAGTTGTGGGGAGCACTATGCTCGAAGTTGTTGACGAGTACGTTTACCTGAGACAAATAGTCCGACTAGGTAAGTCCAACTTCGACCGAGAGGTCAATCGACGGATTCAACTCGGCTGGGCAGTGTTTGGGAAATTACGACACATCTTCTCGTTAGGTATACCTCAATCTCTGAAAACTAAAGTATACAACCAGTGCGTGTTACCAGTGATGACTTACGGATCAGAGACGTGGTCCTTCACTGCTGGCCGTATGAGGACACTCAAGGTCTCTCAGCGAGCTATGGAGAGGGCTATGCTCGGAGTTTCTGTGCGTGATAGACTCAGAAATGAGGATATCTGCAGTAAAACCAGAGTGACCGACATAGCCCAACGGATTTGTAAGCGGAAGTGGCAATGGGCCGGCCATATAGCTTGAAGAACCGATAACCGATGAGGAAGAAAGGTTCTCGAGTGGTAGCCTCGCACCGGTAGGCGTAGTGTAGGGCGACCCCCCACTAGATGGAGTGACGACCTGGTAAGACATGCAGGAAGTCGATGGATGCAGGTGGCTCAGGACCGTGCTTTGTGGCATTACTTGGGGGAGGCCTATGTTCAGCAGTGGACTTGTGAAGGGCTGTAATGATGATGATGATGAACCTAATTTCACCATGTCCACCGTCTTTTGAACTATTATGTTAAAGGTAAAACTAGTATTTTGTCATAATACACTCAAACACAACGGATTTGAAAATCTTAAAATCTTTCGTTCTCACACAATAATAATACACGTGGATAACACTATCACTGTTATATAGTAGCTATAGCTAAAGCTACTGAATTTTAGCACTATTACACAAAATAGCTCCCACCGCACCCACTCACAGTACTTTAAACCATTAAAACTTATATTTAGTGACTACTTTTCTATGAAGAAGTTTGGCATTATAAAATCTATACAAAATTCTCTATCATGTGGTCTAAACAAAAGCTAGAATCTACTTCATTATAAAAAGACTTTATTGTATTTTGATAAGAAAAAAACAAAAAAAACATACCAAGCTGATATCGGCAGCGTGAAAATCACTATTTAATTCTGCATATTACTCGAAATTATTTACGTAAAAAGATAAATTATATTCACGCAAAAACTTCCATACCAATTTTATAGTAAAACACTATTACTAAAACACTAATAAAACACTAGAAAAATCCGAAAATCAACACAACAAAACGGTATAACATCCACACGAAAATGGCATACGTAATGAACGTAGATTATAAATAAATAACTATAGAGTTTAATTAACCATAAACTTTTTATTGCACGAGAGAATAGAAAATTTCATATTAAGGTGATACCTCGAAAATTTGGTGGTTTTTCTATTTAACATATTTTTTTAAGTTCTATGGATTACAAACCAAAGTTTTGATATGTGATTTTTGACTGTATGACCTTGGATTGCATGAAAGAAAAACACAATATAATATAATTTTCTCGATAGAAAAAAATGCAAAGTAGGCTCTAATTATTTACATTTCTCCATGACACCACAATATTCTTACGAATAATTTAATGGAATTATTTTTAAAGCATAGTAAATAATCACATATCATTTCTCATAAACCAGTTTTTTTTAATCCGTAACGAAGTTTTGTTAAAATAAATAAAAATGTTGTTTGGCGCTTACTTAGTTTTTTCCGAGCGCTTGTTCGGTATGGCTATCTCATAATTTGCGTACTATGAAGTCATTGCATCACTTTCATTTTGACACTCCCTCAGTCGTCCGTTAGCTTTACCGACAAAGGAATAAGCCAGGCCCCCAAAACTTCGATTAATTTTCAAGGTATCCTCTTAAACCTATAATGCCAAACTTCTTCATAAAAAGTATTCTCTATCCATAAGTATTTATGGGTTAAAAGGTGCTGTGGGTGGGTGCGGCCGAATTCTGTCACTTGGTGTTTGACGGAATATAGCCGTGACCGAATTCGGCCGCTTGGTAGCTAAGAGGTTAAATTAAATATTTAAGTAAGACGATGTTACTTGTGCGCCAGCGCCACCTGCTTTTGACATGTATATCAATCCTGGATTGAGAATCAAAATGCAGATGCGTTGCCACTCATGACTAAGATGGAATGCCTTGTTTGATGCTAACAATTTCTTGACAACCAAAAAAAAATTGAATTTGGCCCAATCCAGGATTTACACTTACGATCAAGCCAACTAGAATAACTAGATTGTGATGGTACAAATTGATCAAACGTATAACGTTGTATATAAAACGATAATGTACGACAATATCTCTTTCTTAGATTGCCGTACTTAAGAAAAATATTGGAATCCTTATCGGATAACTTTCAAATCTGTCCGTCTGACCGACGACAAAGAACCTTGTTCACTGAAACATGAAACGGTATCATGAATTTAATATCAAATACTAAGAATTAAAATATAAAAAACCATTATCGGGTTACTTTGCTACCGATCCGTCTAACTAATGGTCAAGAAGAAAAATAAGGAGTCTGAAAAAAATAGGTTTTTTTCAGGTCAAGAAGAGCGGGACAAATGATCATTCGGCTCACCTGATGGTAAGTGACTACCGCCGCTCATGCACAACCACAACACCAGGAGAATTGCAGGTGCGTTGCCGGCCCTTTAGAAAGGAGTAAGCTCCTTGAGTAAGTTAATTGGAAACCCTTAGGGCGCAAGTTCTTCTTATCCTAGTTCAGTTTTTTCCTTATTAGCCCGGCCAGACTACTTTGAAGATAAGCAGGGAATATATTATGGGTGCAAAGTGCAAAAAACTACTTTAAAAAGTTTTTAAATCATAAACGCTGAATAATTATAATACATGTCGATACATATACCTCTGTCGTCCATTGAATATGTAATTATTTTAATGATGTTCTGTGACCGCTACCCTGGTCATGAGTATTGGCGATCACAATATTAAACGTCTCGTACTGCAATGTCCGATTGAAACTACGCTATTTAAAAACAAAGCTTTATTATACTATTGTTACGCGCTAAAGTCGACGGCACTAGCGCCATCTAGTGTCGAACCGAAGAACTAAACTTCTTGAAGTTGAAACTCGAACTCTCGGTACCTTGCGCGTGTTTACTTGAATATTCTGGATATTTCGCTGCTAATTTATATTTATAGGCGCTGCAAGATGCGATCGGGGAAGTATTGAAGTTGGCGAGACAAGCGAAGCTTCGGAGCGGAATAAAGTGTATCAGTGTGATTAATTATTAGTGTTTTTAACTTTAATTAGTGTAAAGTAAATTAAAGTGTTAATTTATGTAATTCTATCGGCAATTTTTTTTAACACGAACCTCAAGCTCGTAACAATTGGTGTCAGAAGTGGGATAAAATCATGCCGATTTTACCTAAGGAGGAAACGGAGGGTGTCCGTACCCGAAGTCAACACCAGCAGGAGACGGACCAAAGAAGATTTGGTGGTGCAACGCCGCAGACGTCGGAGGGCCAGCCGCCGGCTGCAGGCCCGTCAGTAGCTCCTACATCTGCAGCACCTGACTTAGGTGCTCTGATGGTGATGCTGTAGGAGCAGGCTCGCCGACAGGAGGAACAGGCTCGCCGACAAGAGGAACAGGCTTGCCGACAGGAGGAACAGGTCCATCAGTTGAAGGAGCAGCTGCAGAGCGGACAAGAGGAACAGGTCCGTCGATTGGAAGAGCAGCTGCGGGGCGGACAGGAGGAACAGGCCTGTCGGTTGGAAGAGCAGATGCTCCTCATGAAGGATCTTCAGGCTACCTTCGGGAAGGAGATCAAGGAGGTGAAGGATAGGGTCGTTCAGCATGACAACCGCCTGTCAGAAGCTGAAACCCAAATCGCGAAAGCTGAAATCCGAATCGAAAAAGCTGAAACCCGAATCGACCAAGTAACCAATCGGGTTGACAACATGACATGAAGAAATCACTGGACGAACTCAAATTTGGAGATGGAGCTACGGTTCCCGTAGTAGCTACAGCACCTTCGCTACGTGGATTCAAAGTGCCGCCGTTCGACGGGACTTCTTCTGGTCGGCCTACAAAATCCAGTTCGAGGCTGTTATGAAGGCGAAAGGCTGGAATAAAAGTCAGGCCATGACTGCTCTCACACTAGGCCTGCGCGACCAGGCCTTAACAGTTCTGGAAGCTCTCGGTGAGGAAGTGACTTATGAACAACTCCTTGGGGCATTGGAGGCGAGATATGGCGACGCTCACCTGGAACACGTCTTTCGTGCGCAGCTTAAAGATCGCGTGCAGCGCATCAACGAAAACCTGCAACAGTGGGCTCTAGAGGTGGAGAAGCTGGTGCGAAAAGCATACCGGTCTGTACCTGCGCTCATTGAAGGGAACCTAGTGCAGACATTCATCGACGGCATCCGTGACCTGGAAGTCAGAGCTGCTGTGAGGCTCGGGCACCACGAGACGCTTAAGGACGCCTTGGCCCATGCACTGGAGGTGGAAGCCGTGCGGCAGGATCATCGTTCCCATCGCGTCAGGGAGGTTGCAGCAGCTACAGTTCACGACCGCAACAAAGGATACAGCCCTAGGTGCTATGGCTGTGGGGAAAAGGGCCATCTTCGATCCAGCTGCCCTAAGCGAACCCTAGAAAGGGAAGGTGAACGATCTCAGGAGGGTAGTGCGGCCAACAACACCGCCCAGCAGCAGCAGGGAAACGAGTAAAAGCCAGAACTGCGGGGCGGGTGCTGGCTGATGTTAAAAGAGCCCCAAGGATCTCGATCTCACAAACCCACGATGGGAACAGTCTAATCATCAAGGGCGAGGTCAACGGAGTGCCGTGTAAACTGACCATAGCCACTGGAGCCTTTCGTACGGTTGTTAGTTCCCAACTAATAAGTCAGTTCCTTGGGGACTCCGCATACAACCGAGAACGCATTAAATTGGTAACAGCCACCGGTCAGCGTATACCCGTCCGTGGAGAGAAAGAGATGGAGTTGAAGCTAGGCAACATGATCTACCTGCATAATGTCATCGTGGCTGATATAATGGACGACTGCATCCTGGGCCTAGACTTCATGAGGAAGAATTGTTGTGCGATTGACGTTAAGCAAGGTGTCTTGAAATGTGGACAAAAGGGACCTTTTGTGGAAGGAGCGTTACCAGGGAACGTGTACAGCCTTGAGAAGATTGTTCTTCTGCCGAGATCGGAAACGTTTGTGCCGGATTAGTCTTCCTCGGAATCCTGGGCAACCTCATCGTTGTGTACTCGTGGAAGATTAGAAAATGACCTTCCATGGAAAGTGGCTCGAACCTTGGTCAGAATCACTAACATCTCAGGAGTACGTGTACTGAACCTTTGTGGCCAGGAACAGATTATAGAAAAAGGCACACTGGTTGCTACTTGTGAGGAAGTGGATTGGCTACGTCGGTGCCAATATCTATCGACTGGGACCAACAGCAAGGATGCACAAACTAGAGTGAGCACACTTTTAGAAGACTGTCGCAGCGTTCTCTCCCCGAATGAAATTGTCAAAGCGAAGAAGTTGTTACTCAAGTATGCCGATGTATTCTCATCAAACGATGCTGACATAGGAAAGACTGGCTTAGTTCAACACAAAATATACACAGGTGAAAAATTGCCTATTCGTCAGCGGCCAAGAAGATTGCCGGTAGCACGTGAAAAGGAAGTGGAAACCATGATTAAGGGAATGGTGAAGGATGGTGTTATTGAACCTTCATCTAGTCCATGGTGTTCACCAGTGGTGCTGGTAAAGAAGAAGGATGGCAGCATGCGGTTTTGTGTTGATTACCGCCGTCTGAACGACGTTACTAAGAAGGACAGCCATCCCTTGCCAAGAATTGACGACACGCTGGACATGCTTACAGGATTAAAATAGTTTAGCACGCTGGATCTAAAAAGTGGCTACTGGCAAGTTGAAATTGACCCTAAGGACAAGGAGAAAACTGCGTTCTCGACGGGAAAGGGTCTGTGGCAATTTAAAGTAATGCCGTTTGGGTTGTGCAATGCTCCAGCAACGTTTGAAAGGCTGATGGAACTTGTACTTACCGGGCTAATTGGCGATGCCTGTCTGGTCTACTTGGATGACATCATCATCGTGGGCCGTGCGTTTGAGGAACACCTTCAAAACCTGGAACGCGTGCTCATGAAGATTCAGAGTGCCAACCTCAAGTTGAGTCCGAAGAAATGTTCACTATTCAAACGGCAAGTCAACTTTTTGGGGTATGTAGTGTCGGAAGAAGGTATCCGCACGGATCCAGAGAAAATCGCAGCTGTAAAGGATTGGTTGGTTCCAAAAGACAAGACGCAGGTTAGAGCATTGTTGGGTTTGTGCTCCTATTACCGGCGATTTGTGAAGAACTTTGCAGATATGGCCAAACCTCTGCATAAGCTAACCGAGGAGAAGCGAAATTTCTGCTGCGATGAAAGTTACAATATCTCTGCTCAAGGACCGTCTGTGCGAAACACCTATTTTGGGATACCCTGATGCAAGCAAAGAATTTATAGTCGACACAGACGCAAGTGATATAGGACTTGGCGGTGTGTTGTCTCAACGGAATGGTGACCAAGAGGTCGTGATAGCGTACTTCAGCAAGTCGTTGTCAAAACCGGAAAGGAACTATTGTGTCACAAGACGCTAGCAATTCGCTGTGGTAAAGTCGTTGCAGCATTTTAGCAAATATCTTCTGGGGCGAAAATTTCACTTACGAACTGACCATGCTGCACTAAAATGGCTATTGCAGTTTAAAAATCCAGAAGGACAAGTTGCGAGGTTGATTGAACTACTGCAGGAATACGACTTTGAGATCGAACATCGCAGCGGGAAATCTCATGGCAACGCAGATTCATTGTCAAGAGGACCTTGTCCTGAAGATTGCAAACATTGTACTAGTTAAGAGAGTAAGGAAGTGGTATCCGTGAGGATACCACTTCCTTCCTTCCACTGCTCAGGGCAGACCACCTCAGCAACGAGTGGAAGAACAGCTTACAACGTGCACAGCAGGAAGATCCGGACATCAAGCCGATCCTGGAATGGATGAAGGCCAGTGCTCCCAAGCCCAAGTGGAGCGACGTCTCAGCGATGAGTTCGACCACTAAAAGCTATTGGGCCCAGTGGGACAGCTTGCTGCTTCAGGATGGAGTTCTGTGCCGTAAATGGGAAAATGTTCGGAGAGACAGCCGTCATTTACAAATGGTTGTCCCCAAAGCTAAAGTACCGGATGTTCTACAGCTGTACCATAATAATTATTCAGGAGGCCATCTGGGAGCTAAACGAACTCTACTGAAGATCCGAGAACGGTTTTACTGGGTCCACTGTCGAAACGATGTCGAGGACTGGTGTCGCAAATGTACAAGTTGTGCGGCTGTAAAGGGACCTCAGACTCGTAGTAGAGGTGCATTAAAGTTGTACAATGTTGGTGCACCATGGGAGAGAATAGCCATTGACGTGGCGGGGCCGTTTCCGGAGAGTGAAAGCGGTAACAAGTATTTCATGGTTGTGATGGATTACTTCACTAAGTGGCCAGAAGTCTTCGCTATTCCAAATCAAGAAGCTTCAACAGTTGCAGATAAACTAGTTCATGAAGTCTTCCGTCATTTTGGAGTACCTTTAGAGATTCACAGCGATCAAGGAAAGAATTTTAAATCTCAAATATTCCAGGAAACTTGCCGAGTTATGTGTATTCATAAAACAAGAACGACTTCTTATCACCCGAAATCTGATGGAATGGTAAAACGATTTAATCAGACATTGGAGAGGTACCTAGCAAAAGTTGTAGACAATCGGCAACGAGATTGGGACAACAAGCACATACAACCGTTTTTGTTGTCATATCGAAGCGCTGTTCACGAAAGTACAGCAGTGACACCAGCTTTCGCAAACTTTGGAAGAGAATTACGGCTGCCTGCAGACCTGATTACCGGGATACCACCTGATGCTCCACGTAGTATAACCGATTATGCAAATGACTTGCGGAACAAAATGAATGACATTTATGAGCACGTCAGACAATCGGGCCAGCAAATGTCTGAAAAGATGAAAACCCGGTACGACCGCAAAATGAACAACAAAGGGTTCGACGATGGTTCACTAGTGTGGTTGCATGATCCCGTCCGCAGCAAAGGGAAATCTCCTAAGCTTCAAGCTAAATGGGATGGCCCGTACCGGATTGTAATCAGGATCAACGATGTAACCTCCCGGATACAGAAAGGCGCAAGAGGGACTCCTAAGATCGTCCATGTGGATCGCTTGGCGCGTTATTATGGGGCCGATAATGCTCGGGACGAGCATGTCTTAGGAGGGGGCAGTGTTACGCGCCAAAATCGACGGCACTAACGCCATCTGGTGTCGAACCGAAGAACTAAAATTCTTGAAGTTGAAACTCGAACTCTCGGTACCTTGCGCGTGTTTACTTGAATATTCTGGATATTTCGCTGCTAATTTATATTTATAGGCGCTGCAAGATGCGATCGGGGAAGTATTGAAGTTGGCGAGACAAGCGAAGCTTCGGAGCGGAATAAAGTGAATCAGTGTGATTAATTATTAGTGTTTTTAACTTTAATTAGTGTAAAGTAAATCAAAGTGTTAATTTAGGTAATTCTATCAGCAATTTTTATTGTCACGAACCTCAAGCTCGTAACACTATATAATGTAATATGTAATTTGTATGTATATAAGGTAACTAAACAAATTATGCTTATTAAAACAAAATACTTTCAATTTATTGCAAAATAATTTAATTCAAATATCATATTCTTGACATTGAACTTGGACCTTTACCACGTCTTGTTACTAAAGTATTGCGTCAGGATAGAGAATCGGCATTTCATAAATTGTTATTAAGAAAAATGTCAATGTTTCTACGTAATCTTCACAACCCAAATAATTTTTGTTGGCATGCATAGTGATGAGTGCGTTAAAAATTATTGATCTACAGTTTATAGAAAGCCATTTCATACATACATAGTGGTTGTGTCAAACAAATGAAGAATATGCAAACTTATATGACCAATATGGAACGGAGATATACATTTTATAATAGAAAAAAAACAAAGGAGCACACAGTTATCTGGTACGGTGGATACTGGTTAAGTGGATGCTCTGGCCCATAGACATCTATGTCTGTTTTCGACTAAGAATCAAAATGCGGATGCGTTTTCTCCCTGAGGATTAAGGTGGAATAACTTTTTAACAGCAATAAAAGTTCTCTATACTCATCATATGAAATACATCTATCTATGAGAGCATGGCACGGCTTTGCAGCATGGCTTTACCACGTAAATAATTTCAGTAATTAAGTAAAAATAAATGACAGAATTTCAGTAATGCAATAATGCAGGTGATTGGGTTCCCACAGTTGTTGTTAAGTTAATTATCTCTGAATATATAGTGCTGCAATGAAATATAAACTTAGAAACTTGTTGAGAAAATTTTGTTAAAAATCCTACTATGTAATAAATGTTAAAGACTGTGAAAATAACACTTATTCAACCTGTCCAAGGACAACCGCAGCCAATTTCAAACAAAGAGGCCTACAGATGCGTTGTCACCACTAAGGATAAAGATAGAATGCCTAACAATCTGTAATAATAGTGGCACTCTATACCTTTCAGAACAGAACACAGTAGTAGGCGCACTGATATTTGGTGGCAGAAGAATCGTTATTGGCTACAGCATTCACTAATGCTGTAGCCAATAACGGCTCGGCTCGACGGGCGCAAAATCACGCACCCTTCGTATGGTGAGTTATGTGAACCGAAGATCCTTTTACCGGTAATGAGGTATTGCATCTCGGTCTTGGTGTGTGACATCTGCATTTATATTTTTGACTTAGAATAGAATGAGTATCTATGATCTTCAGCATCTACTTAATATTATATAATAAAGCAATAAAGAATTTTCTATCTATCTATCTATCTACTTACTATGAAGTAGTAGTGGGGCAAAATTCTGAAAACTAAGCAACAAGGCCAAGGCAACCCCTGCCACGCTATCCGTGAATTTCTCCAATATCAAGGGATTTCATTCTAACATAAATGCCGTCCACTACCACCTCGAGACGGCAAGGCCGGCTCTGCTCTTTCTGACCGAGACGCAGGTGTCCTCTCCGGCTGATGATTCGTATATTTCCTACCCAGAGTACAAAATGGAGCACTCCTTTGTACCTCGGGCTGGAGTTTGAGTATACGTCAGAAAGGACATCTGTTCCCGACGCCTCGGCAGTCTTGAAGGTTCGGCCCTGTCCATCCTTTGGCTAGTCGTAGACAGCGTCGACCATCCGCGCGTCTACGGGTGCCTCTATATGTCCCATAGCGGTAATACTGAAGCAGACCGACTCTTCGACCACGTCCAAATGGTTACAGATTCTTTGCTACAACAGATCCCATCCGCAGGGATCGCGATCGTCGGCAATTTTAACGCCCATCACGCCGAGTGACTTGGTTCACGTTTAACCGATCATGCGGGGAAATCTGTTCATGATTTTGCCTTGGCATATCGTCTGACACAACTGGTTACTTCGCCTACGCGGATTCGTTTTATTTTTTCGTTAAAATTTTTTTAAACCTTTTTTAACTTTGTGCCCCTCGGCACGTGCCTAGTTTGCCATAGGAATAATCCGCCACTGTCTGGGTAAGGTTTCATCGTAGCTAACAAAACGAGCCCAAAATCAGCGCACCTATTACTATTACTACTCTTCCGGGAGTTCCAGTTTCATTCATCGATTATACCTTTAGGTCAATCCGTCAAGTCCAGGGGTAAGATCTCAACATAACTAACATAAACAACACAATCTCGGCACAACTAGTTCTACTCGTCGAGGATTTCCAGTAGCAGATACCGAAGTACACCCTCAGGTGTACTTCAGGCTTCATAAAGTCCAAGACGTATAATTATATTCATATATTAATCCTACGTACTTTGAGCGAAACAATATATTGTAATAAAAATCTGTGATTGTAAAAATAGTAATAATATCTTAGTAAGTAAGTATGTATCAAATTTGGATTTAGGAATATTTTGTATTTCTACAGTGATTGATATTTTTCATCACGAGCCGCTGTAAATAAACAATACACTAATCCAATCACGACAGCGGCCGAACCCAAAATGAGTCAAAGAGTATTTAGAAAAATATATTATAACAAGCCTGCTCAAGACACCGAAAATTTCGTAATTTCTCAGCTGAAAAAAAATGAAGTGATTTAAAAATAGATTGAGTTGGAAAATATATATTCTCAAAAGTTATCGTTTTAATGTAAGAATAGCAATTAATTGATTTAAAAACAAAATAAGTGCAACAATCATTTATCTTTCCGACAACGTGCTTTTTATATCATTTTTATATGTTGCATACATATGATTGTTAGATACGATTTTTACTACTAGTAGAACATACGTCTACGCGTTTTCCGCTTAAGGCATGCAATATCAAAAAATGCAAAGTTCAGATTCAAAATAGCTTGTTAGTTTGACTTTTAATTTTATTTTTGTACCTGCTACAGATTAAATAGGATAGTTTTTATTCAATATATATTACAAATAATTTTTATTGAAGTTCATCCACTACTGGTTCGGAAAAAGGATTTGTGGGAAGAACCAGCAAGAAACTCATTGGGGCTTTTTTTGGAAGTAAATTATACAATGATAAAAGTTGTACAAAATACTTACAAAACTTTTTAGACACAGCTCAGAAGCGACCACCTAATTTCAAGGGATTATTATCAACCCTGTATTCACAAATATTATCTATATACTGTCTTTGTTTAATGAAATTTGAACTAACTTGGTACACAGAAACTTCTTATATTTCCTGGGACTTTGTTGTAATAGCGTAATATATACTATATTGCCCAATGAATGAATTACTCACTCTGTAAAGTCAAGAAACTGGCGATATTACTGGGAAGATTTTTGAAGCAGAGAAGAGGTCGCTGTACTACTTGAACTAACTACATGTACTGATATTCTTAAATTATTTTATTAGTTTTTGAGCATACAAGTGTCGTCACCTTCTTTTTATAATTTTTTTGTAAATTCGTACTTAAAATTGATTACTGTCGGCACCAATCACCGAAGATTCGGTCAATTAAAAATTTTGCTCAGAATGATTTCTTATATTTACGCGAACACATTGATTAAAACTACTTTTACGGATTTTATCGCGTTTTATGTATATTAATTTTAATACTCGACGTTTCGGGTGCTTTCACATCGGTGACACATAGCTGACGTGAAGCATCAACATTCCAGGAAGTCTGCGGTTTGCGATCATATTCTAGATGGCCCCAACCATTACATCAGATTTGATAGACCACAAATCCTCGCGAAAGAACATCGATTCCTACCAAGGATGATACGTGAGGCTATTGAAATTAAAAAACTTCCTAATTTCAATAGAGAAGGAGGCTGGGTACTACCACCTGCTTGGGATCCTATAATTAATAAAATTAAAACTAAACCCAAGCATACCACTGCAAGACTTCAAAATACAGTTAGTTCATACTGCGTAGATCGGACCAAAGACAATAATTAAAAAGCTGAAGGTACTCCGGGTTAACTTTGACATCGGGACGTCAGTCACCTCAGTCCCCCGTGACCGTGTGCTGGAAAGCACCCGAAACGTCGGGTATTAAAATTAATATAAATAAAACGCGATAAAATCCGTAAAAGTAGTTTTTGCTCAGAATTAAAGCCGCGTACAAAAGCCTGTTTATTATATTTTGCAACAGTATAAAAACAGATGTGGGTTTTGCTATCGACAGAGGCTACACATTTAAAAAAATCGAACCTTAATTCCTCTGAGAGCAGCAATGTCAGTTAAAGGGTAAAAGTACAAGTAAATTTAAAATAACCTTTATACGTCCAACGCCCTATCGCCTCTCATTCTTGAGATGTTTATACATACAACAATTAGTTCACCGCACTGCTCAAATACGTGTTGGCGGACATCAAATGTCCTTGGATTGCATATTTTATTTCTTAGACAGACTTCATGATATTTATGGTAAATCAGCACTTAATATTATTGCAACAAATTCATTGGTCGAACCCTGGTAGTTCGGGAATTGCGAGCGCATAGCCTCTGAGCCACCACAGCTCTAGTGATATGTAGGAAGAGAGTCAGTGAGAGGGTACGAGAAATTAATTTAAGGGTGAAAGCCGGTTTTTTAACTCATATAAAAATGCCTTGATCAATTATAAGCTTAGAGAGCCTGATGAAAAAGAAAATAATTTTTATAACAGTAACATTGTTTTAGTTATATTTTTTATATTCGCTATAATATCCGAGAACCAGACTAAGTGCCGCAAGAGGTGATAGAGGGGAAAGAAACGGAGATAGGTAGCAGCATCTTCTTTAACTCAAAATAATAAAATACTGCGGTTGCCATCCCCTTTGTCCCACTTTGGAGAGGTCTATGTTCAGTTATGGACTTTTTATATTAATTTTTAAGATCTTATTTTCATTTTTAAGCAATTGGACGTGTCTCCTCAACCATCATACTAACCTAATATTACCACTTCTGAGGTTAACAACAATGGTTGAATTGCGGATTCTAATCCACGATTTTCAGGTAAGGGCTTTGTACCTTTAATCATTAGGCTACTGTCTCATAAGTTCTCTGTAAAATGGAGAATTTATATAAACCTTAATATATAGAAAGGGTATATTACTTAGCGCGCGGAATACTTACCGTGCGGTACAAGATCAATCTATAACGTGTTAACTGTCTATATAACCGCGCTCGACCGCGCGGTAGAGCGCGGCGCGCTACGACGGCGTTTAAAGTTGAAAATTGATATGTACAAATTATTAAAACAATACCAATCTGCACAAGCACGACCATTTGAAGATTTTAATTACCCGTCTGCTTCATATAACTCACAACGGCAGCCAAGAAACTATCCAACTTCATGCACAAATCCTCATTTTAGCGACACGATTCGATACTCTGGTTACGAAACTGGCTCTTACACTTCACCTCCCATAAATTCAACACAAGTAACATCGCCCGGGTCACACGAAGATTCTGAAGAACTGGATTTGTTTAATCAAGCAATAAATAAGTACAACATTTACCTAAAAGACTCATTTATAATGACTTGATTGTTAAAGTTTTGAATAAAAAGTGATCACTTACCTTAATGTTACTATGAGTTTTTCTTTTGGTGATATGCAATATCTTATAGCACCATCTCTGGGTTTTAAATCGTTTTCAACGCAATCATAAAAAAATCAAAAGATGCTACTGACATCCTAAAGAAATTAAAAAAAAATTCTTCGTGAAGTCTCAGGTCGGGATATAATGTTACAAAATGGCTTGACGAAAGTCTTTCACTTAAAATAGGATGGACCCAGTATCGTCTTTGTCTTTTTCTCCGACGTTTTAGTTTTCTGTACAAAATCCATAAGCAAATTGCCTCCTCTACGTCCATTTTCAATCAATGTTGATGCCAGACTGCCGCGCGTACATATCCTGCCATGGGAATGCTTCCACCGCGCGGCACCGCGCGGTGCCGCGCGGTTATGTGAACTTAGCCTTATTTTAAAACATTTAATAATCGGCTTTCTTAACAAATTCTTCTTTATAGTTTAAATAAATAAAAACTTTTATAAACAGTTTTTTTTTCAAACTAAAGATTGTGCCACAATTTATTTCTCAATTATTATTTTATTTTCAAAACGTTACTTTTGGTTGTAAGGGTGAATTAAAAAAAATTAAAGTGACAAATGGAATCAGAGTCCGTTTAATGGTAACTAAGGCTACATGGGGTACATTAAAAGTATTGCATAATTTATAAATAAAACAATTTATGTGTAAATTAATACATTTGCTGCTTTTAAAAGTATTCTAGATTACATTTTAAACACCTTTTCATTCATTCAAACCATTATCGAAAGTATTTAAGGACCATTGTTCTGAGGGCATGTTTTTCAAGTGCTGGTTGCGCAAACCACCCTTACGGCCTCTTCTGGCTCCATAAAAATGATACAAAAGATGAGAAAAAAGAAATCACGTGGTGTGAGGTCTGGACTATGAGCGGGATAGGTCGTTAACCTTAGTAAAAGCCAAAAATATGCGCGATGTGCGCCGACAAAAAATCGTGGAATTTCTGTCAGAATTATCTATCCTTTACTCATCAAAAGGGATCGTGCAGACGAGTGTCTGGGATAAAAAAGTAATCATATTTTTGCCTACGCCTCTTGCCTCAGATTACCTCAATCCGTTTGCCATGTTGATTTGCTGTCGCCTTTAAACACCCATAAAAATAACTGTTGCTTTATTTCAGGAATTTAAAAATATATACATTTTCGTCTCTTGTCAAAATTTGAGCCCGTTTTCGTTATACGATAAGTTTAAGAAGAATCTAGGAATCTAGAAGGCTAGTAGTCGTAAACATTGTGCCTTGGAAAGCACACGTTGTATTTGATATCTCCCTAGTCCCCCTTTGTGAGAGCTGCTGTTATAGTACACTGCAGAGTGGCTCTGAATCTGAACATAAAGGAGTAAATGTCTATATAATAATCGACTCTATACTCACTAATCTATGCTTCGTTTTCCAGCGGTTTCAATAAGGTCTTTCTTTTATTAAAACTCTATGAATAAAAATATATACATAATATTTATTATAATAAAAATACTACAAAGTACTTATTGTGCTACGTTCTGTTGGATACGTTGGATAACTTAGACTGCCTCCAGTGGCAATGACCAGTCGTGGATTCAATTCCTTTAGAGACTTAACCACGCGTGAACCTCACTCGCTAATAACTTCTACAGCAAATGGTACGTATAATAAGCATCTCTCAAAGACTCATCATTTCCGCCATTTAATCAGTTTAGCCGCATCTGACTCGAAATGGGATGATACTCCTGAGATGAGATGACCCTCTTGATCCTATACGAGGTATATTCAATAAAGTTTAAATAAATAAATGAGAGGTCACTAAATCGTCTAGTAACGGAGCACCCTACAGGTTCTGCCTTTCTCATCTAATAATAGAACATATTTTTATTTAAAAAATGAATAAATGAAATAAAATATATTCTAACCCAAAGCATTTCTTAAAATTTCAATCGAAGAATTATAAGTTAATAGACAGAGCCCGACAGCAATAAATCGGATGAAAAATTACAAAATCAGTGACGTATTATTGTATCGAGTATCAGAGGTCGTAGTACGTGGGAATCGTCATCTCAGGTCCACACCTTTATCGTGTCGCAAAGTGAGATTGTTTATTACAGAGACCACGCGGTGTGCGTCCGCATTTCATATTGAGATTATATCGCGTACACCCGACAGCACCAACCACCAATAGTGCTGCTTGTTACGATCATAGAACTTCTAGTATTGCCTCCGCGGCTGTGATAAAAAATTGTGCTAACTTCTAGTGTAATATTTACACTGAATTTAATATTTGTAGTGCCATTTTTTGTGTAAATTTGTGATTGAAATTTCGAAGATGAACGGTAAGGTTTTGTGATTATTTAGACTAATATTATTTTTTAAATAACCATATTTTTTATCGTCATATAATTTATTCTAAGTCTATTATTTTTATGTCTATAGAATTTATTGCTAATAAATTAAAAAAATATTCATAAAGCTCACTTGCGTTCTTAAAAATTTTCAAAATATAAATAAAAAGCAGAAACATTAAAATAGATACAAATTCATTAACACTTATAGAACATAATGCCTTCCATTTCCCCGTTGCTTTTGGCATTTTAACCATATAAAATTGTATATTCGTATATGTACATAAAAATCATTTGCTAAGTTCCTGACTACACCAGTATGGAGATGCATAATAATCTAACTGAAAGAAACACTGATTGTAAACAAAGCCGTTCCAATAGGGCCGACCCGTCTAGCCACTTAGGGAAATTCCACAATGCGTCATATAAATAATTATCCAATTAAGAGTACGGACGGCATGGTAATCTACTCTAGAATTAATTTCTTTCTTACAAGTATCAACTATAGTTAGAAGATGAATACTTTGTATTTATTTACTTTACAACCTGAATATTTCAAACCATTATCAAGCTTACTAAATATTTCTATCTTCATTCTTCTTCCTTGCCTAAACAATTAAATAATATTGAAGCGTTTGTTTGTTATTTCAAAACAACAGCATTTTTAAATGCATATGAAAGTACTTACAACAAAAAAACAATTTTTGCCTGTCTGTTTGTCTGTTTGTTCCGGCCTATATCTAAAAAGCCTGGACCAATTTTAACGGGACTTTCACATGTCAAAAATTTGAAACCCATAAAATGGATTGTCAAATAGGGAATAAAATTGATTCAAATAACGAAGTATAATAATAAATTACAAAAAATTATTTCACGGGAACAAAGTCGGGGACATAGCTAGTGGACCTAATGCCCACTGCTGGAGGTGGGCCTTTCTCTTGATAACAGTAGATTTACCTTAATTACCACGTTTGGTGTCTGGGAATGTTATTTTTATTAAACTTTCCAGTGGGAAGTTATTGTAATGGGTCCAATTTTGCAAATTGGAAATTTTAACATATCACCACTTTTCAAGGTCTTTAGAGTCGAAAAGTATGGTTTTTAAGAGGATGTCCGTGTACATGTACGTATGTATGTATGTACGTATGTATGTTCGGATTCAATTTTCGCCTAGTGTATCTCGAGAACAATAAGTGATATTGACATGGGACCAGTTTCATTTAACGCATAATTATGTTACTTAGACCTCATTCAATTTTGAGCAAAATCAGTCAAGTCGTTTTTTGTGCCGAATGAATAATTTTACAAAATATTAAAACATATGATATTTTTTTTATTCTTTCCACTGGGAAGTTAGTTGTGTGGACCTTTCGGATCGCACCTAGACCGCTTTTTGATATGTGGTAATGACCGCGGTAGCTCAGCGGTTTAGCGCTTTCCGAAATTTCACTATACGCGAACACACCGAGTTCGACCTTCGCCAGCACCATTTAAATTAATATATACGAGTATATATTAGTAATACTTAGTAGTACTATATATATTAGTATATACTACGTGCTCGTTCGTTAAGGTAAACATCTAGCCTGTCTAAGTAATAATATATTTCGAGTACATAATATGAAGTCTGTCAACGTGCAGTAGAAAATCGCGGCGGACTAATTTCCATAATTCTCAAAGAAATAAGAGGAGTTATATATAGGTTGTTATTTTATTTTGTGTTTGATACATTGTTTTCAGTATTTTGCTTTTAGATGAATAACGTAGCAGCGTCAAAAGCTCTTCATAAGTTTTTTTGTAAAAAGTGAAAACAATGAATTATATATATTTAAAATTTTTCCTGTCATTTCCAGGGGTTATTATTAAGCATGAGTTGATTGATATTGTAAAAAATATTTTTATGTAGACATCATTCCTCATCAAAATTTTTAAACTACAAATTTTAAAAGTTTAAAAATTTTGATGAGGATAGATTATAGATAGACTACACTGCTCCACAAATGAATAAATTAATCTGTTAAAATATTTAGAACATCATCATCATCATCATCATTACAGCCCTTCACAAGTCCACTGCTGAACATAGGCCTCCCCCAAGGTATGTCACAAAGCTCGGTCCTGAGCCACCTGCATCCATCTAGTGGGGGGTCGCCCTACACTTCGCCTACCGGTACGAGGTTGCCACTCGAGAAACTTTTTTCCGGTCGGTTTTTCGAGCAATACGGCCGGCCCATTGCCACTTCAGCTTACTAATCCGTTGGGCTATGTCGATCACTCTGGTTCTACTGCGGATATCCTCATTTCTAAGAAAATAATTTCAAAAATTTTTAAATTTAATGTCACAATAAAAATCACTTCATTCTTTATTATTTTCTGTGATAGTGCCATAATTTTTAAATATACACAAAAATAGCTCAAAACCCAGGTTCTAAAAATAATCAAACAGGTATAATTTTAAAAAAGTGCATCGATAAACAATATTTCTCATGAGAACTAAACTTTTTTCCCGCACCAGGGGCGATGTTGCAACTTACGCGCATGTGAAAGCATTGTCATGTGAACGTGATGTGTCACGGTTTGCATAAACGGCCATTTGATTTTTGTGATCGAATTAAAAAAAAATGTAATATAGATTATTAATGAGCGGCAGCCTCTTACTGGCAAGTGCGATGTTGTCGAGCCTAGATGGAGACAACCTGATGGAACACGTACTTAATGTAGTCGTAGGATGCAGGTGGCTCAGGACCGTACATTGTGCCAATATATGGGGGAGGTCTATCAGTGGACTTAGGATCAGTTGCTATAATACTAGTAGTAGAATTTTTAGTATTAGGAGTGTATTATTAAGTCATAATTAAACAGTTGTGCAAATACATCTGTCCAAAGAAGAACCAGCAAGAAACGAAAAGGAACATTTAAAAAAAGACCTGATTACAATTTTTAATTATAATTAATATTTATAAATAACTTCGCAGTTAACTCATTTATAGGTATAATTACCATCCAGATATTTTTGAATATTATAATAACTCTTTTTACACAATATAAATATTATTATTAATAAAGTTTTCGAACTTGACGATAAAATTTCACATTGAATTAATGACTTGATGTCTCTGGATACAAGTAACCGATCCCATTCCTCAGTTGGTGAGTAAGTAGAGTGGTAAGTTGTTGTATGTTCAATATCACACGCGGTCCGGACCAGTCTGTGAATCGCCCAAGTGTTTTTAGAATGAGGCTTTACGAATCAGGTGTGGATCGCCCAAGTGTTCTTTTTAAATGGGGTCTTTCGGACCCCGGTGTAAATTACTCACGATATTTTTATACTAGGGCCATTTGGACAAGAGTCTGAGTCGACTAAGTACTTTTTTCTATCTCAAATCACCTCAGATTTGCACCTCTATCAAAAATTTAAAAAAAATTGTATGTATCGTCGTTTTTTGTACCGATAGGTTTTCAACGATAATCATAAAAAAATGATAAAGTAGAATTGTTTAATAACGATATAAATAGATAACAATTACACATTATGTTGCATACCATTCTAAGTGTTATTACTTATTACCTACAACATTTATATAAGTGATATCAATCAGATTATGCGTGGATTACAGATTATTACTTATAACTTTACACTGGTAGGGCCATGCTGCAACTATATTATGGTTACAGCACGAACGGGTCGGCTCAACGGGGATAGGACCACGCCCACACGGAATACCAACGTTAAAATAGCAGTATATAGCAAGCATACTATAGCAGCAACAACAATAGCATAGCAAAACAGCTGACGTGTTTCGTATTCATATATATATATTTTTGTAGTGAGTGTAGGAACTGTCTCTTCACTCACTCTTTTTACTGGAAACGAGGCATTCCATCTCCGTCCTCAGGGGTGACAACGCGTCCGCATTTTAATTCTTAATTGAGGATAAATGTAAATGTTCATGGGCCACAGCATCTAATTACCATCAGGTGGACTGTGTGCTCGTGATTCTTCTATAAGAAAATAGTTACAACTATAAAAATACATACAAATACCACACAATAACTAGCAGGTGACATTTATTAAAGGATAAATAAAAAACGATTAACGGTTGAGTGAATATTACTAATGTTTGCTTAATTTATTAATGAATTTATTAAAATCTCGAGCTATAAAATCTGATAACTTGTTAGCACTTATAAAAAATATAAACCTATTATTATATTTTCAACAAGGATGTGATTTCGTGTTGTAATATATTGATTCTCTTGATTGTTTATAGAAAATAATAAAAAAAAAAGAATCTAAAAAGATTTCATTGGTAACAGCTCCGTGATCGCTGCGGTAACGTAATGGTTTTGGTGCTGGTGGGGCCGCGGGATCGAATCCCGCAATCCTACATATAATTGTTCCAGGTCTGAATATTTGTCCTTGTACAGGTCATCCATGTTAACCACACCCACGATAAAGGAGAAAATCCTAATGTGGGGTATTTTTTAAAGATTTTATTGTGGGCTATTTTTTTTCAAAACGAATATGTTTTCAGTGTCTGTCACCTTTTCTCATAGCACACAGAGACCAATCAAATACCGTAGCATGGTAGATGCTACGGTATTTAATTGGTATCTGTGCATTCTCATCTATACAGTGCAAAGTTGCATTGTCTGTTTGTAATAAGAACTTTTTGCTAAATGCATATGAAACTATACACGGTACTTATAACAAAAAAAAAATCAAGTTTTAAAATTTTTGCTTGTCTGTCTGTTTGTTTCGGCTAATCTCCGAAAAGGCTGGAGCGATTTTGACGTAACTTTCACTAACAGATATCTGATGTTATAAAAAGTAACTTAGACTACTTTTATTTTGAAAAAAAAAATTAGGGTTCTGTGCCATAAATTAAAACCCATGAAATCGGGCGAAGTTGTAGGGAGCGGCTAGTTAAAATTATATTCATTCAGCTCGACACCAGTATCAGCAATCGCAACTTACTACTATGATTTACATAATTTAGTTATCATTTGACCTTAAATATAATAGTGATAATATCCTACCAGATTTAAATAAAGGAAAATAATAACATGTTTCATTAAATCAGGAAGCGCACCAGTTCAATACTAGCATTAAAATAATAACTGGTTAAGGTGCAAGTGTATCTACATATTATAGACGCAATAATTTAGTGGAAATCCCCCATAGATCTGTGGTTGTCTCATTGTTAATATTTTTGAAATATATTTTTATACGTTTTTAAGCGCTTATATTTTGCTCGAGTATAATGACTTGGCAACAGTAGTGGAATAATTCAGTGGCTTGTATTTGGGATTCAGTATGTCAGTAAATTATTTGAAATGTCTTAACTGATATAATTTAGAATTTTGTTGTTAAAAATTTAAATAGTAGTAAGAATTGAGAGATTAGTGGTCACAAATTACTATATTTAATTTTGATGTTATTAGAAGCCGCCCTAATATTATTAATTGGCCGTAGAGCACTAACGCTGTTACAACACTTGGCTCTGGTGCGAATTCCTTTTTAGAATATTTTAGAATGCATTAAATAATACTTAACAATCATAGAATAAATTAAACCCAATCAAGTAAAAATTCTCGACATTAAAAGAGTTAAAATTGACTAGCTTGGAGATCTGCGTAAAAAAAATATATATATATATCTTATTTAGTTTCTCAGGTACTCGTCACCTACCACCCTCCCTCAATTACGTGCACTATCATCGTCACCACTAACCCCAACACCACTCCACTGGGAAAGACATACAACCTTCGATAATTTAGGATAAATAGACTACGATGGCCGATTGTAAAAGCTGTAAGGTTATAAACATCTGTAATGTAGCAGATTTGCGCAAAGCAATGCTTGATTTTATTACTTCTCGGCATTGGAATACAAATGATCGCGGGAATGATGGAAAAAGAAATAAACCATCTTTCCTTTTGTGGATAATGTAATTGGTATCGAAGAGCACTGCTCTCTGCAGTCCGGAGTATAATCATCATCATCAATAATAATAATAATGATAATAAAATTATATAGATACCCCAAAAATAATAATAATAAAACCGTCGCAACCGTCGGAACTTCTCTGACGCCTGGATAGACTAGAGAAAGGCATTCGACTCGGTGCCCCATACATGGCTAAAGAGGGTCCTCCATTTACAATTACATATTTACGGAACCTAACCAGATGAGAAAACTATATATATATATATACCTATAATAATAATAATAATAATAAGAACCCAACCAGATGAGAAAACTATATAGATACTCCAAATAATAATAATAATAATTTAACAAAAGGAATTAATACCAATTATGTACACTTAGATTGCAAATAAATGATTTGATTTGATTTGATTTGATTTGACACAAAGTAAGTATTACATTATTTATCTTAAAGACATTTGAGCAAATGATATGAGTTATAACTTATTTATACAATTTATGCACTAGCGTCTAAACTAGGCCGACCCTGTATCTTAGACTCAATCAATCAATCGCCTCAGATTAACCAAGAGGCTAACGGGGTTAATCTATTGGTAAAATAGTTGTAAAAAATTGAACCGTATATAGACTATGAGAAAGCCTTTGATTCCGTCGAAATTTGGGCGATGCTACATTCCCTTCAGCGTGTTGCCATTAATGAATTACGTATCTGAGACGTGGCCTTTCAGTGCTGACCGTATGAGGAAGCTCAAGGTTGATGAGCAAGCTATGGAAAGAGCTATGCTCGGGTTTTCTCCGAGTATAGCTCTTTCCATAACCGCTCTCTTAGAAATGAGGATTTCCGCAGCATAACCAGAGTAACCATCATAGCCCAACGGATTAGTAAGCTGAAGTGGCAATGAACAAGCCATATAACTCGAAGAATCGACAATTTATGTTGAAGCAAGGTTCTCAAGTGGCAGTCTCGTATCGGTGTCTCGTATCTTTTT
Organism: Parnassius apollo; assembly: GCA_907164705.1. Taxonomy (NCBI): domain Eukaryota; kingdom Metazoa; phylum Arthropoda; class Insecta; order Lepidoptera; family Papilionidae; genus Parnassius; species Parnassius apollo. Next base: position 274,983 of record CAJQZP010000824.1, read on the forward strand.
ATTCCCGATGTTTCAAGTGTTTAATATACTCAAAAATTGGTTGACCCTGTAGGCCATCCCTGGAACTTCCCGCTAATATCAAATGCAAAGCGCTCCAAATTTCACCAAATTATGTTGCGAAATCTCGAAGTTATGTTAAAAAACGTTTGTTTCAAATTCTTTCACCTTCGATATCTCATGAACGAATGAACTGAGTTTTATTTTTTAAACGCCATCGGACGCCATTTTTGAGGTTAAGAAAAGTTATTCCAAAAAAAACAGTTTTTAAAATTTTTATTATACATGTACTAGTCCGAATCAGTTCATACTATCACCAAATCTATACCACAATGAGGTCTTTACAACGCCGCAAACCGCATCTCAACGAATCAAGACATTCAAAAGTTGTGAAAGGTTTCACACACACAGACACACACACTCGCACACACGCATACACACAAAACTCGATTTTAGAAAATCGGGGTGAAATCAATAACTTCCCTATTTTTGAAAATTTTCAATTTTCTTGGCGGGAAGTTAAAAATATAATATTTATTTTACTTATTGCAATAATGATTTGATAAAATTAAATTACAACAAAAATCGTTTTTTATTAAAAATGGTAGCCTAATATTCCCATTAACTTCACTTTTACTTCAATTTGAATTGTCCTCTCGCCCTGCTTTCCGCAGTCGAGATATAGTAGCGACTTTAGCGGGGTCGCACCGCTGATGGAGAGGTAGTTGAGTCGAAAGCGAAGAGGAATGTTGGCATTGTAATATGCCACTCTCTCTACCCTCCGCGTAGGAAACGTGGGCAGGGAAGTCCTAGACCAGATACGCTACTGGGCTCGGGAAGTGTGGTACTTCTTTTTCTGGCACGTTTTTTCTGGCCCTAAGGAATCACTCAAATGGAGATCAAGACCGTGTAAGAAGGTGCTTCAGTGGTCTAACGAGAAAATATTACTCTTGGAACTTCTCTTGCATTGTGCAGGTATTTTACATACATTTGTGTCAAGACAAATATCCCGATTTATAACTAATATTTATAGACCATACTAGCAGTTGTTTCTAGAATCGGAACTGCTCCCCAAAGCAACGTAGTAAACACTTCGCTACTCTTTTACAAAGCCGTCAATGCTTAACCGCAATATAAGATTATTTTTATCACTAACGAGTTGTCTCAAAAGCCGTCTACGCTTCGTCAATAACATAGCAATTCCGGCAGAAAACCTTTTTATTACCTTATAAATTATTTCCTGTTCTGATAACTGGTAAAATAACAATGTAACAATTTTATAAGGAATGTGTTATTTATATGGCTTACTTATATAGCTATTTTTGTACGAAACAGCTATAGCTCTAGCAAAGTATTATATCTGGAGTATGAATTAATTAATCGCCCGGAATATCAACCTGTATACCATACGCGAAACACATCATACTGCTATTTATTTCACGAAGGTTTCGCGTGATATGTGTCGAGAACCGGAGACCTATTTAACTGGAAACTAGGCATTCCATCTTAGTTCTCGAGGGTGTAACCCATCTATAATTTAGCGAACTTCAAAAAAGAAGGAGGTTTTCAAATTGACGGTACGTTCTTTTATGTTACTCAATATCTTCATCCATTGTAAACCGAAGTAAATGATTATTTTCTTATTTAATAGATTACACTTTCTGGGTTTTCATATAACATTGAAAGAATAATTCCTACCCTAACATATCAAAAATAGGAGATGAAGTTTATAATGTAACCATTTACATGAAATTAGAGCTTGTCTAAAAGGGTCAAGAAGTTAAGCTTTAAATAAAAAAGCTGACTACAATGAAAAATAGTATTTACCATGTTATAGCTTTTGAAGTTGGAATTTTAATACTTTTATACACTATCTCTTAGCAGCGACTTCTGAAGTCAGAGATGTAGACTGGCATATAATATTATTTTATTATTTCTTTGCATTGGCTTTTATTATTATTAAATATATATATATATATATATATATATATATATATATATATATATATATATATAAAAAATAGATTTTGATTCTCAGTAGAAGATAGATGTATTTGCATATGAGTCAAATATTAATTTACTATCCTGTAACAGGGAAGGAAAGGAATATTTAGTTTGGTTTGAAATGATTAGGTTTTTATGACTCAATGGAACAAAACTTCTTTCATTCCTTCTTTAACCCGCAATAGTTTACTGCTGAATGATTAACTAATTCCCCACCTCATTTATTTTGCTTTCATTTGGACATAGTTTCCAAGCTTGTGAGGTCGATTGTTGATTGCAGCTCTATACGTTTCGCAGCTGTGATTCTGCTACCCATAGTCTGTTTGGGGTTCTTACATTTTAACTCTTTTAAAGAATAAGGATGACAAACGAGCACACGGTCCACCTTATGGTAAATAGATGCTGCAACACATAGATACATTTAAATCTACTAGATAAAAATCTAGGTAGAAACGTAGATGCAGTATTACTCCTGAGGTCTATGATAGAATAGAATACCCCGTTACGAGTTAAAAGAGTATTCGATTCTCTACACTCGCTATACGAAACACAGCAACATTATTCTGGTGTTGCACGCTAGTATTCTGAGAGATAATGGGCCTACCCTGGTGAGGTCAACCCATTAAGTTACAGCCATAATATAGCTGCATCATGGCTCTACCATATACTTGCATCTGCAAAAATCAAATAAACTGTTGGATCTTACCACGTTCACGACATGAAATGATATGATGAGTTCGTAAACTCATCAAATCACCACACAAGCCAAAAATGTTTTAGAAAAATTATAAATATATATCATCATCATCATTACAGCCTTCCCCCAAGGAATACCAAAAGGTACGATCCTGAAACACCTGTATCTATCAACTCCCTGCTTGTCTTATCAGGTCGTCACCCCATCCAGTGGTGCGCCGCCCCACACTTTACCCACCGGTACGAGGCTGCCAATCGAGAACCTTGCTTCCGCATCTGTTGTCCGTTCTTCGAGCTATATGGTCGGTCCATTGCAACCTGAAATAACTAATCGAGGTTATGTCGGTTACTTTGGTTCTTTTGCGGATATCCTCATTTATCACGCAGAGAAATCCCTAGCATAGCCCTCACTCAAGGTAGCTTGAGCTTCCTCATACGGCAAGTTTTGAAGAACCACGTCTCAGATCCATAAGTTATCACTGACAACACGCACTAGTTGTACATTTCGTTTTCAAGTTTTGAGGTGTACTTATGTCACCTGTTGTGAGATTACGACACATCTTTAAAGAGATTTAATAAATAAAGTTTTCTATAATTCACAACAAATTCTTTTTCTATATTTCAAAATTATTACTATTGAAGTTACCTACATTTAAAATTATAAAATATATAATTAACTTATAATAAAACTATTATATTATAATAAAAGTTATTTTATTAATTTAAAAATATATTTATTATATATATAATAATTTAATGTTAATTATATTATAATAAAAGAGCTAAGATGTAATGCTTCACTGCAATTATATTGTTCCACATATATCTAAAAATATTAAATATGACTTATTTAGTATTTCGACTTACAAATGACGAATTAACAGACATATTCGGCAACCAGCTGGTCGGTAACCACTGAAATTACATATTGCATACTTATTTAGTTAATTGTTACATTCTCTATGAAGAGGGCAAACGTTGTGGTGAAGTTTTCGTAATAAGAAAATAGGCAGTGCAGTCAAATTTTATAGCTCGATCAAAGTCGAAGGTCTGTCGTAGAATATATAATTAGATTTAATTTAACTTTAAAGTTATAAAATTGAAAGGTGGTTCATTGTAATTAAAATTCTTTGAAATAATTTTTAATAATATTTTTAATTTAGTTGTCTATTACAGCCTGTCTCAAGTCCACTGAACAATGGACTTCATTACAGATTGCCTCATAGAAGTTGGCCATAGTAGTCACAACCGGCCTATGGGTCGGCAACATTACTTCTTCGTTATTTTCAGTTGTTATTACTTGAATAAAACTATTATTTACGGATTTTATCGCATTTAATTACTTTAATTTATTTTTACTATCTCGACGTTTCGGGTGCTTTACAGCACCCATGGTCACGGGGGATGGGGGGACTGAGATGTTTGACGTCCCAATGTCATAGTTAGTCCGGCTACCTTCAGTTTTTGAATATTAATTTTTGGTCCGATCGAGCTTATAGTATCATGAAATCTTGCAGTGGTATGCTTGGGTTTCGGTTTAATTTTGTTAATTATAGGATCCCAAGCAGATGGCAGCACCCATCCATCTTCTCTATTGAAATTTTGACGTTTTTTAAATTTCAATAGCCTCGCGTATCATCCGTGGTAGGAATCGGTGTTCTTTTGCGAGGATTTGCGGTTTATCAAATCGAATGTAATGCTGGAGACGATCTTGAACACGTTCGCAGACTGCAGACTGCGCTCCGGGAAGTTTAGAAGGAAGGATAATAAAAATAAATTAAGGTAATTAAACTCGATAAAATCCATAAATAATAGTTTTATTCAATGTGTAGTGTTCGCGTAAGTTTAAGAAATCATTATTGTTATTAATCATCATAAAAGAGAAAAGTACATGTAATTCTTGTCGAAATTCATTTTTAATTTACCACTAGTTCGGAAAAAAGCCTCTGTACTGGGCAGCACCAGCAAGAAACCCAGCGGGAAGTTTTTAAATTCACTGAGAATGCGATCAGGAAGACGTCACTGCGCCTCTCCTATTTCAGTTTCCTTGTGGATATTTTAGGTCACCGTATTATAAAGCAATCATTCAGTTTTTATAACATTCAAGTCTCGACAATGCAGCAGAACTTTATTATTTCAATAGATACTTCGTTCATTATAGTGCGTTAACTGTACTCAAAAATAAAAACGTGGCCGTAAGCCAAATTACAGGTCATGTGGTCCCGAGTAAGACAGGTGTTAAACTTGTTATAAATAACGCGTGTAAATAACGCTGGATAAAGAGGCAATCAGAAAAACTAGATTTTCATTCATCCTTTATATATAACTAAGTTCCTGTCTCTGAATTTGAAGAAGTTGTATAAGCCATTTTCTTATCAGCACAAAATCTCTGATTTTTTTATAGGATAGGATGATAAACGAGCACACAGTCCACCTGATGGTAAGTGGTTGCTGTGGCCCATAGACATCTACATTTATCCTTGATTACCAAAATAACAAACAGGTATATATAGAGATAATTATTACTTAAGTATTTTACATTTAAGTAATCAACGATTTTAAGTGAGGTCGTAAACATTTAAAACCATTGTTGTTGCAAATTGCTGAGTAATTCTTTAAAAGCTTTAAAATCATTCAGTGTTACTACTGCGTAATGTCTCTTGCGTTTCAAATTGTGACGAACTGTTATGGTATTTTTGTATTAAATTATTTTTAAGAGCTTTACGTTATGCGAAAAAAATTTGACATTATATTATTCTTTCCTTGAAATATATACGTCTCAACCTGTTGTTTGCTACACAATTTTAACATTATTTGTAGCCGCACTGAGATTGTCCTTTTGCTTCATCAGTCTACATTTACCGCAAGGTTACTTGCTCTGTTGTCGCCGGTAGTCGTTAGTTATACTGTTCTGCTAGAAAATAGGTTTGAAATTTTAATTCTGACCCCAAAAAACAAAAAATTTAAAACCGGAATTAATTTTCGCAACTTAATTTTAAAGTTATAAGAATTCAAACAAGATAGTAGAACCAGTAATGTAAGGGTAATCCATACCTACATATAATAAATCTGTAGAAAAGTCGTGTCTGTAATTCTAAGGGAAAAACAAGTCCAGGGTACTAAATAAAGGGCACTGAAACCAAATTAGAGGTTTTTAGAATATTTGTCTGTCTGTCTGTGTATTCAAGATTCACGCAAAAACTTTCCATGAAATTATGTGTATAGGTAGTTAGGAACACGGGGGGTCATAGGCTACTTTTTACTCGATTACGGAACTCCAAAAAGGAGGGTTAAGTATTTTCCTTCCTTTAGATGTTAATTTCTATTTTATACGATTTATGTGTTTTATTAAAATAAATAAAATATTTATAAATAAAGTCCAAAATTAGTTTTAACCGTTGTGTAATATATTGAACTACGACGACAATCTACGATATTATAGTTGTATTCACTTTTTCACGACAGTGCCACCTAACTTAAAATACAAAAAGTAGCGACATTTTGCCTCATTTGCATTTATAAAGTTATTTAATTAAATTCATAATTGATTTGAAAATTCTAATGTACATTTTTAGTTTTTGATATTTCATTTTAGATGATATAAATAAAATTTATAGTAACTATGTACTACTTAAATAGATCGTAGTGACATCTATCAAAAATCATTACATTAAGATGTTACTAAATTTACTAAGTTTTTACATACACATTAGGATGTTTCTAAGTTTAATTTCTAATCTATAAAAAGTTTTAGTTGGTACATATTAGTTTTTTTATCAATAAATAAACTGATAAAAATTGCAATTAGTATGTACAGAACTCTTATTATCCTTACATAAAAAGAGTTTTGTATATGTATCATTCAGATCTAGGAATTTATAAATTAATCCATTATTGGAAGTGAAATGGCAGTAAAAAGTAAAGTTACAGCCTATATACGTCCCACTGCTGAGCACAGGCCTCCCCTCATTTATGAGAGGGTTTTAGGCGAAATGGCAGTATTTTATAAAATTTAACAGTGCTTGTTGATTATATCATGATATAGCTTGACCAAATCAGTGAATAGAAATTGTTTGACGATAACAATTAACAACTAAACACGACATCGCCCTTTCTAGATGTTATTGTCTATCGTAGAATAATTTCATTACACACCACTTGCGGCGCTGATTGCGTATATTTGATAAAAGCAGAATTTTTAATAGATTCTAAATTACTTTATGCCAAATTTATGTATTATATAAATGTTAGCGGCTTTGTAGTGCGATAGAGCCTCTCTAGTTGCCCCTCAACGTACTGAATCTGAGTACTAGAGGGTAAAGTTTTGGTTTTCATAGTTTTAATATAATAATAGCGCCATCTACTTACTGCTAAATAAACTAATAATAAGTACATAACTGGTCAAATTAAACACAATTCTATTATATATGTACTTATTGTTGCAGCATCAAAAATTGTCAGACCGGTATAGACCTGTGGCCACTGTCTGCATGTTTTATTATAATTGTCAATTTTAGCAAAATTACTAACAAAACTGTGTACACAAGACTTTGATTACGAAAGAAGGTACTTAGCTTAATATACTGTGTGTCTACAGTCTGATAAAAGTAATTGAAAATTAAATGCACTATCAGATTTTTATTCATAATTGATGGAATAGTTCGTGATACCGTTGATGCAGCCTTTTTTTACTTTAAATGAGATTTATAAAGCAGTTTGTCATATATTAAAATAGCTTTCATATTTTCAGCATAGCTTACATTAAATCAATGAACAGGTTCTTATGAAAAAGTACTATAAATCAGAGAAAATAAATTTCTAACACGGTTTTATTTTTATTTTAACTATGATTAGAACTACATTGATAGAATCTTAAAAGTCGTCTGTATAAAACTGTAATCAAACCGTTCTAAACGTAAATTTCACAGTTGGTACGTAAGCAACTCAAATTAGATCCGCGCCGACTGCACTGCAATTCCAAGTTTCGATTTAACTTCTTCAAGATTCTCGGTGGTGAAGAAAATCATCGCAGGAAATCTGCATATCTGAGATGTTAAAAAAATATTTCGGAAATCATTTTTAGGTATAGGTAGTTATCCAACATTGAATTCAACTTAATCAACTCCTTTTTGACCTAAAACTCACTGCGGCCTGTACCCAGTAGTGGGTTGTATTTTGGCTGCTACTTTTTTACTTTTAATAGAGCTTTCCACTGCTGATCATAGGCTTCCCCATCGTATGACAAATAGACCGAGTATTTTCTTTGCCAGCGGGCTGGCAACCGCAACTCTATATTACTTTGCGTTGTTCATTAGTATCATTAAGATGCTACCCATCTCCTGTTTCAGTTTCCTTCTGTCGCCTCTTAAGGTACCCACGGGAAGAAATGGGGTAGTGGTTTCTTTTTCGTCACCTCTACATGGCTAATATATTATTTCTACTATTGTTTATCAATTGGATTTTCAATAGTTAATAAAGTTTGATATTTGCCATAGTAGCCACGCGTGGCATGTAAGCTGCCAACTGCATATTTTTAATATTTTGAGCTACGGGCAGGAAGACTGCTGCCCATCTTATTTAGATTTCTACTCCTGTTCATGAATTAAGTTCTTCTCACACGTTCTCCGTGAATAGAACTACATTTATGAAATTTTGAAGTCTACTCGAAAGTAAAAAATACTGGCATGTAGTACTAATCAATATTCAATGGGGCCAATATTAACAAAGACCATGAAATGAAACCTTATTTTACCAAGACTATGTAAACTTTAGTAATGAATATTATGTAAATAACGCATTTCCAATTCCAGGACAATTTTCCGTAAATAAATACACATCGGAAGACGTGCCCGATATAAAAAAGTGTTGCTTGATGTATGATATTTATGTAATTCTGATAAATTAACTTGTAATAATCTTAATGAAATGATAAAAAGATTCTATGAACTGTTAAACTATGCTATTGAAAAGCATATTCCTATGACTAAAGCCGACCATGGGCCTTATCCTGTGTGGTTCTCATCCCATTTAAACAAACTTTTAAGACAAAAATATAGATACCATAAAAAATAAAAAGGTGTAAAAATCCACTAGGTCAAATGGAATTTGAATATTTAAGACAAAAGTGTAAAAAGCTAATAAAGGAGTGCTATAATAAATACATAAATATAATAGAGACAGATATTAAAACCAACCCCAAACTACTTTGGACATATATCAAAAATCTACGAAAGAATTGCTCATTATATCCTAATACCATGACCTTAAAAGATGATAAATCATCAGATACAAAGCTAATAGTGGACATGTTTGCATCTCATTTTTCTCAAAGAATCATGATAACCATTCAAAAAATAATATGTACACTGGACTAATAGCTAATTCCTTTGATGTTATCGGGGAAATTCAATTTAGACCAGAAGACGTCAAAAACAAACTGAAAAAAGATAGATATCACAAAGGGAGTAGGCCCAGATAATATACACCCACCACTTTTATTAAACTGTGCAGATGCGTTGACTTTTCTACTAACTTTTCTATACAATCGATCTCTCAAAATGGGCATATTCCCCAATGAATGGAAACTAGCAAGAGTAGTTTCCTCTATATTTAAGAATGGAGCAAAAGACTTAGTAGTTAACTATCGTCCGATTTCTACGTTATCAGCAATACCAAAAGTATTTGAATCATTAGTTCACTCTGTAATTTATCGGCATACTCAAAAATACATCAACGAAAATCAGCATGGTTTTATGTCAAGGAGGTCGACCAACACTAATCTCATTCTTTTCACTTCAGATTTAAAAGAAAAAGTAGATCAAGGCTTACAAGTTGACGCCATCTATACAGATTTTTCGAAAGCTTTTGACAAAGTAAATCATAGCATCCTGATTAATAAATTATATTTATTTGGAATTACAGATAACCTACTGGAATTGGTGTAAATCTTACCTTTCAAATCGCTTTTCTAGGGTGGTAATTGATGGCAAACAATCTGGGCTATTTGAAGCATTTTCGGGAGTTCCCCAAGGCTCGATTTTGGGACCGTTATTTTTTAACATTTTTGTCAATGACATAACACGTGTGATAAACGATAGTGATGTATATCTTTTTGCTGACGATCTTAAAATTACGAAAACAGTTTCAACGGCTTCAGATGCGTAACACCTCCAGGAAGACATTAATAATCTTCACGAATGGGTTAACAACAATAAAATGTTTTAAATGCTACAAAATGCTATAAAAGTACGAAAACGTAATAAATTTGAATCGATATACACAATAGCAGGCACAAAGTTGGTAGAAGTGATCACTATTCGAGATCTTAGTGTCATAATTGATGGTCATCTGAAGTTTGCGGTCCATATTAATAAGATAGTGGCGGAAGCAAATAGGTCGCTTGGCTTCATATTGAGAAACACAAAGGATTTTAAAAAGCCAGCCACTGTCATTAAGCTTTACAACAGTTTTGTAAGAAGCAAGCTTGAGTATTGCAGCACGGTATAGTGCCCCACTTATAAAACTCACATAGAGAGGATCGAGAAAGTTTAGAAAAAAGTAATTCGTAGTTTAACTTACCGTTTTGGTACTCCAAGAAATGTCAAAACCTATCAAGAAAAAATTAAGCATTTTCAACTTCAACCCCTTTCCCTACGCCGAAATCCCTTAGACATGTCACTCCTACATAAGATCATAAATGATTACATTGACTGTGTCCCGTTATTGTCCAAATTTCAATTTAACGTACCATGCAGAATACCAAGATATCCGTGTAGCCTTTTTAAGATCATATTTTGTAGAACTAAATTAGGTCGCGACTCCCCAGTAATCCGTATATCTCGCCTGTACAACAAACTCACCAAAAATGAACTCGACCTCGACGTTACTTGCTCAATTTATTGCCAAGCTAAAGCATGTTGACGTACGTTAAACTTTAGTTACACAATTAACTTTTATTACTTTATAATTATTTTTTATTTTATTTTTTATTTAAGAACATATTTTTCTCAATTTTTTTAACATTTGTAACACAACGCATGCTGTGATTGCCTATAATTATAAGAGAAGTTAATCATGTAAATTTATAACGCTGTAATGTAACCAAACATTAATTGCTGTTTCTTATGTTGGTAATCCAAATAAATAAAAAAATTAACTTATGTGTTTCTGTAGTCTATAATATTGCCAATATAGACACAAAAACCGACGTGTCTCTACTAGTTATCCAGTTTTGCTAATTTTAATACGAAATAGTATTATCGATGTTTCTAAATTTAAGCCCACTCCAACGAAACCGCGGGTAAAAAGCCAGTTTTAAATAATTTTATTATGTGTACTAATTGGTGGTTAGGGTAATAATCGTCGTAGTTTGGTTGAGCACTGTATTGCATTAGATGTTATATTATTTTTAATTTCAATTAATTCACGTCTTGTCTGATAATATTTGCAAATTTAAATAACGACTGTCTTACACAATCTGGTATTTAAATTATTGATTTGATTGACGTTCGCCAAAAATGTGGCGAAACTGTAATTGCAATGCCTTTAATAATTGTATATCTGAGATTCAATTCTTATGTGTTATTTGAAATCGAGGCACAAGCATTTCAAAACCAGGTTATGTGGTGATTATGTGTAATTATAATAAAAATCTAATTAATTCAAACGATGATGGACCAGAGAAAATAACGATGTATTATAAGTAACTGTTGCAGATGGAAAAATTATTATTATTATTTATTTTTCATTTTTTTTGGATAAGTAAGTTTGAAATTTATTTTGGGATAAATAGATGCTGCAGTGTCTTGTAATGGTGACAAAAGAGAATCCACAACTTCATATCAACCTGTAAACGGGAGATTTCTTATCAGAAAATGCTGTTAGCATTTTCTGATAAGAAAGCATTAAAAATATAAAAACTGCGGTTGCTGTGACCCTTGCCGTGTCCTTCATATGGATACTCTATGGATGTGGCTTATATTACGCAGAGAGGACATTCGACGAGCTGTTTTGAATGAATGAAAAAGACACTGCGATTCAAGAAAAGTATCTTCAATTAACAGCAAACACTGCAACTCAGCAAAGGACTGTGTAAATTCAGTGCTCGTTTTTTTCAAGCAAGCCATGGTTTGGTATGCCACGGATGACAAATATATTCTTATATTGCAAAGAGTGCTGCTTGAGTAATGTGTCACCTGCGGCACTAAACTAGATGCCCGTAAAACATATTCATTTCAGGCCCTAGCTTAAGGCAGGCAGGTTTTGAGGCATTCCATCTTAGTATTCGAAGATAAAAACGTATCTGTAGCCTTCAATGTTTGAAGTTAGTTGCAGGTGTCCATGTCATGCGGTAGCCACTTGTCATCAGATAGTATGTATGTTTGTTCACCACTTCAGTTTTATAAAATAAATAAGCGTGGAGCGGAATTGAGTGTTTGACGTGTATGACAAGCACATATTACAGTATTCTGATTGGTCACCGCTTGAATAGTATGGGAAACGCGCACAATACACTCATTCAAACCTTCTTGGTTAAAGTCTTTAATTGCAGTTATAAAAATATAATATTCGATTAATACTGATTTCTCTTCTTCTTAAATTAATTTTTTAACATACTATAATTAAGTACAAAAGAAGAATACTGCCTGTTATTAATCGTTCATACATCTTGCAGTGAAAATGTTTGTAATCTCCCTGACTTAATTGACTTTTTTACATTACCTGCAATCCACAATTCGTAATGAAACAATATATGTAGGCGATGTATGAAAAAGAGTTATTCTGGAACCTGTATTCGTAATCAGCAAATACAATAAAGCATTAAAATCCAAAAAAGGCACGAAAGCACGAATTATAAAATTTAATCAAATCAAGTAAAAAACCGTACCGTTGCTTTTGCGAACACAAAACTGAATGTAATTAGGCTAGTATTTTAAATTACGAACATCGAAACGAAATTATAAATTTTTATACACGGTACATTATATCGACTACGTTATTTCTTCCCGTAGATATCCCGTAGATAGGTAGATATGAGGAAGTGAAAGAAAAAAGAAAAAAGCAGAAGATGAGCAGCAGCGTATTCCAAATAACTACAAAAAATAAACTGCAGTTGTCAACCCACCTGCAAAGCATGGCAACTATGGCACATATCTCCTCCCACCTATGTGGCACTCTATGTGGGGCTATTTTTAACAGTGGACCTGCCATAGACTGCAACAGTAACTGACACGCGGTAAGGCCTTGCGACCACGTATTATGGCTGCAGCACGAAAAAGCGGCTCTAGGAGGGAAGCCACACAGAGGCACAGAATACAAACGTGTGACAGTGATATAATGCTGCTCTGTATCGTATGATGGGTCAGTGAAGATGGAATGCCTACCTATGTGTATTTTCGTTCATGTTCGTTGCTCTTGTCATATAACCTGATGCTGCCGTGAGGCGAAACCGGGCGGTTTTTATGGTTAATAATTATAACTTTTAACAAAACGTACAAACCGACTTCAATTGCTAAAAATTAATTTATTAGGGGTGAAATTTTTTTCTCCAAATAGACTACCTATTAATAAAAAGAATCAATAAAATAGGTTCTTTGACTCTGACGTCTATGCTTAATTGTCTATTGTCAAGTATAAGAAATAGCTGTAGTTAAACCGTAAAAACGTGTAAAAAATATTGTAAGATTAATATATAGATAGATGATAGATATTGTAAGATGAAACCGACCAGTTAAAACTAAAACTGTTGATATTTTTTTAAATATTGGATTTTCGATATATCGATCATAATAAATATATTATTATCGGAGTTTTACATATAATTTATATCATATGTAAAACTCCGATATCATATATAGTTAACGGTTATATCAAAAATCCGATATTTTAGAAAATATCAACGGTTTTAGTTTGAACTGATCAGTTGGAATGATCAGTTCAACTGACCGTGTGTGGTCACCAAAACCGGAGGTGTAACATTTAACCTTTAAGGAATAGTTGCAATATATTTTGTTGTTAATGATTACAAAAACAACAAAAAAAAACGATAATTACAGGCTCCATGGCGCAGTGTCTTACCGTTGAGTTGCGTCCTTGACGGACGTAGGTTCGCATCCCGCACGGTACAGGTATTTGTATGACCTACAAATGAATGTTCTAGGTTAGGATGTTTAGCTTTGTGCGATTTATGTATGTAAACTGCTTCCACGATACAAGAGAAACTCCTAACCTACAAAAATGTTAACTTTTAATATCTCTAATCTCTATATTTTTTAAAGATTGGCTCACAAAAAATAAAGTCTTAATGCCCGAGTATCCCTACAAGTAAAATATATTTTTAACTTTCTGTCATAAAATAACATTGATTTGGACGTTGAAGTAGCGAAATGATCACTCAACGACGCGACATGCTGCCGTGAATTGGTCGGTTTGCACTTCGCATACAATTAATGACATATTGTGTTAATTGTACTCTACGTATGTACGAGAACGTTTATGTATGTTCAAAGAAATATTATATATTTTTGTTTGTTATGTTTGTTATTTATGCAGTTTCCTATGTTTAACGTTTTATTATTATCACCATCTCCATTATCGTTATAGATCTTCATGAGTCCTACTTCACAAGTACATAATTAGCATTTATGGTAATACTCAAACGCTCAGGTATTAACTTGTATATTTCTTGCGGTTAAAATAATTTAATGTTGATGAAATTTTCATAGTTCCATGATTACTAAGGGAATTAAAAATATATTTGTGACATTTTGACTAAGATGTTATAAAAATTAAACTTCGAGATCTTTGTATTTTTCTACGTGCAAATTTTTAGACTGTAGCGATTTAAGAGAGGAAAACCAAAGTCAAATGTTGTTCTAAGATTTCGGTTGAATGTTTTTAGTGTTTTAAACTTTCAGTTACGGTACTGTTCAATGGCTTATAAAAAATTTCTTTTTTATTTAGGTTTCAAAGGTATTATGTTCATTTCTTATACAATGTGGTGTAACTCTTCTTATACATTTATCTTTAGGTAGATATTTTTTTATAGTTTATGGGGGACAAACGAGCACACAGTCCACCTGATGGTAAGTGATTGCTTTGGCTCATAGACATCTACATATATCCTCGATTATGAATCAAAATGCAGAGGCGTTGTCACGCGTGAGGACTAAGATGGAATGCCTTGTATCCAGTAAAAAGGGTCTCCGGTTCTCTGCAACCTGAAACCCTTTTTCCTCTACAGTTTTAAGCTGCTCTTTTACGCTGATATTTTGTGAGAGCGTAGTCTTTCCCCGGTCGAGCGGATCCATTCGTACTACAACTATACTACTAATATAGCTTCAATATAGCTGCATGGCTCTACCACGTAGCAAAAATATAACCCACTGTTTTAAAAGACTTATTTGTAAGTTAAAGTTTGGTTTAAATGTGAAGCATATATGTATGTATGATTCACCTCATCCATAAGTCAATGTTGCATACACTAGGTCATGATAAAGTATACACAATATTCTTTTATTCATTATATTCTATAATAACTAAGCCTATACAATATTGACCTAAGTTTATAATACAATATCTATGTGTAGTTGCTGGATAAAATTACAATCAATTGTTAATCCTTTTATATATCTGGTACCTGGTACCCGGCTCATTGCTGCCGCAGAAAAAATATTTGTGGAATTTCGTTATAAATTTGAAAGGGTTATATTGTTTAATTTGGAATGATAATACATTCATTGAAATTGAATGATATATGACTCTCAAATAAATTTTTCGGTATGATACGCGTGCCAGTTATTTCAAGTTAAGTACTATACATATAAATTTCGCTCGAGTGCAAGCAATAAATTGATAAAGTTTTAGCACAATCTAATGACCGGTATAGCAGCGCTTAAAATACGAAAAAAAAAACAAACATTAATTTTAATATATTATATAAATAAATTAATTACATACATTCACAACTATATTATATCTAAATACCATGGATACTACATACCTACATATTATATTAATACCGTCTGTATTAACTATATTATAGCAACCCGCCCTGGCTTTATCGGGGGTGAGATCTATTAATGTGACCAAAATTATTAAAAAAAAAACATGAATTTTATCATTTTTTGATAAAAAAGAAATACCAAGTTTTTTGGATAGTGGACCTGGGATTGCTCTCTATCTGTTTGTGAAGTATCAACACAATCCGTTTAACCATTCTGAAGATTAGCCCGGCAGATATACAGACGGACAGAGAGGCAAAGTTTTTACAAATGGATTATATATGTCTTAAAGGCATGCAATTAACCCCTAATAAAAGGCAGCTGTTTATATTTACAGACTTCAGTTCTATTAATTTGTTAAGATTTAACCGGCTTCTTCGTGTACTTGATGACCTTTTTTTATCGTCTAAAAAAAAAAGTGTAACATGTGATTGGAGTAGAAGCCTATAAGCACTGGCATTTTCCAAAAAAATAAAACAAAAATTTTGAATTAAGTAAATAATTTAATTAAAATCTGTCGAATATAAGATCAGGCGCACGACCAACGGCTTTACGTGCTTTCCGAGGCACGGGGGTGAGACACCGCCAACTTCCTGACTCCGGGCAACTACTGAGAATTTCTTGACGGAAAAACTCAATAATTAATTTTTTGGCTCGACCCGGGATTTGAACCCAGGACCTCATGATCAGCAGTTGCACTACTACAACCACTAGACCAACGAGATATTAACATACATATTTAGTCTTAGATACATTTATACATCATCATGTGACAATTTTATTATATTCACAAAGTTATCTAGTACTAGTAAGTGTTTACCTATAGTTTCAATGTCCTTTTATGCATACATCTGTACGTAAGTTCTACATACATATATGATACATACTGTTGACCAGATACATGATCTGGTCGGCACACCACAAGTTACACTTGCCTCAAAACTGACGGTACCATTGATCTTCGTACGAAGCGTCTTATTTTGTTAATAATTATAAAAGCAATTGCTCAGCGGGCCACATACACCACACTCATGCATGATTTGGGAATTAAGGGCAACCCTCCGGTAACGGGGGAGGGAGGTGGTGAACGCTCATAGCATACCACGCACCTTTTAGTATTGGCTTAACGATCTGACGAGAGATCTTTAAGCCGTAAACGGACGCGACCTTCCTTGGGAGAAAGGAGGGCGCAAGGGGAGTAGCTGTTCGTGGTCCAAGAAATAGAAAGGTTTTGAAATGTATTAAATAGTGAATAAAATTATATATATATATATATATATATATACGGATTTTATCACGTTTAATTAACTCATTATACATATTTATTATTTTATTACTATATTATTTGTAATTCCCGATATTTCGGGTGCTGTAAAAAGCACCCATGGTCTTAGGGGGGGGGGGACTGAGATGTTTTGTTTGTTTTGACGTCCTGATGTCATAGTTAGCCCGTCTACCCTCAGTTTTTGAATATTAATTTTTTGCACAATTTACGTAGAACGAGCTTACACTGTCTTGAAGGTTTTACGGTGGTATGCTTGGGTTTGGATTTAATTTTGTTAATTATAGGATCCCAAGGAGATGGCAGCACCCATACATCTTCTCGATTGAAATTAGGATGTTTTTGTTAATTTCAATAGTTCGTGTATTATCCTTTGTAGGAATCGATTTTTTTAGCGAGAATTATATATGTAATAGCGATAGTTTGGCTCCGTGCACGTATTATATGTACATTTATTATACATCTAGTTAGTATTTCAAATGCCTTTAATTGTGCAGCTTTGAATACTTTTTATAAAACTACTTTATCATTATTTGTTCTAGAGTTTAATTACCTTGTTATTTATTATTATTATTATTTATTCATTAATTGATTAAAGCACATTAAATTACCACTTAAGGCACCCAACTTAAGCTTCCCCCTTAGTTTGCCTCGTAGGGGATATTTGCCATAGTTGTCTTGGCGGGCGGGTTGGCTTACGTTGTTTTTGATTATTGTTGAGTTGTTTTCAGAAAGTCGCTGCTGCTTGTCTCCTTATTAATTTCTCTTTTTCCTTTTCTTTGTGTAGTAGTTGGTATTCTTTTGCCACCAATTCACGCAATATTAATAAATATTGATTTAACGATCGCATCAATTGAAATCCTCGTTAACTATTGAGGTTTTGGTTTCTAATCATATTTGAAGTCAATATTGTGCAACAACACATTTTTATGGTTTTCTTACGGGAAGGGATATATTGTGACTGTTACTATATCTCCGCAACAAAATCTTTTACTTGTCTCGGATCAAGCGGATTTTTTCATTAAGATCCGTAATGAAAAAATCTGCCGCAAAAACTAGGATCACTGAAATAGCCTTCTGAATTTGTAAGCTGAAGTGACAATGTGCTGTCACATCCGTCGCAGAAGCGATAACTGTTTGAGTAAACGTGTTATAGAGTAGAGATCGCACTTACGTAAATGCAGTGTGGTACGACACCAGGCTAGAGATATAAGAGCGACAATATTTTCAAGGTGGCTGGCATTATCTAGATACGTGAAGCTAAATTTCAAGCTGAGTACTGTGCATTATACATCAAAGGACTCTCGCAGGCTGATGATAATGAACATAAACCACCACAATTAATGTCGCAAAGCACGTTCTTGAGTAACCTGCTTCCGCTGACTTTATGCATCACAGGCCAGGGCGTCACTCCATCTAGTAGAAGCCACCATACACTTGGCTTACCGGTACGAGGCTGCCACTTTAAAAGCTCACGCTGAAGGATCTCTATTTCTAACTTCGAATTGGTTTGTTTTAAAATGCTTCTAGGATATGTAGGAATAGATGATATTATTTGTTTTTTTAAATAAACGAGACGAAACATATATTACGGGTTAACATACAAATTTGTATGTTAACCCGTAAAAAAGGACGCAAATGTAACCTTTTTAATTTAAAAAATTGACTTATGGATTATTAAAGCGTGAAGATATGTTGAAACTTGAACTTTCAAAAATCAGACTAATTACAATTTCAAAATTGGAAATTTAAAAAAATAGTAATTAAGGTGTTCTCTAGAGTACAGTTACAAGGCCATAATATATTACGTTAAAACATTTTGTAGCCAAAAATTATAAATTCTAAAGTAATTGAGGCTTTACCGCCAACATTGTAAATGATGAAATATTTCTATCCAAATGAATTAGGAAATGTGTTCTAGCAACCGCAATTGTTACAAATTTTAATTTTATAAATTTGTAACACTTTATACTAAATGCAACATTTTATTTATACACTTTAACACTTTATAAAAAAATGTATTTGATAAAAGAACGAGTAAATTGTAATAGAAATGGTGGATGTGTGTTTTATTATCACTTAACACGATTATTTTCACATGATTAGTTTGGAACTATTTACTGAATATATATGAAAGAAAATGCTTTATAGAATGTAGTCAAATTTATCATCAAATATTTACAAAAAATATTTATCACATGAAACTTACTAATTTTTGAATGTATTCGATTGATTTTGATGTGTTATATTGTAGGTACTGGAAAAAAACCATTTGGGAGTCGGGCGTCTTTTATCCGTACATCTATTAAAGCCTATAAAAATCTACTGCTGAAAATCCGGCCTTTTCCATAGATTGTTCCATTGGGGGTTTTCGTAATAATGGCCACACTTAGCAGGTGCGTTGAAAACCGCATTATTTACAATTTTTGTCGTTATCACGAAGATCCTAAAGTGGGGGGGGGGGGGGGTAAAGTTTATTTTAAAGATTTAAAAGCAGTGTAATCTTTAACAGGTCATAATAGAATAGTAGTTTCTACATTGTAATTATTCTGAAAGTGTAATAAAATAACGTTGCAATGTATAGTGCGGACTGAAGTTATTGAGTTTCTGACCCCGAACTATGTTTATTTCTCAAGCTTAAGACCGCAAGGCATACGCTAAAGTTGAAATTAAAATTGCAGTAAATTTTCATATGTGCAACATTTGTTGGGAACACTATGCTCGAAGTTGTTGACAAATAATCCGACTAGGTAAGTCCAACTTCGACCGAGAGGTCAATCGACGGATTCAACTCGGCTGGGCAGCGTTCGGGAAATTACGACACATATTCTCGTCAGGTATACCTCAATCTCTGAAAACTAAAGTGTGGAACTATATACTATATATGAAACCACCAGTGCGTGTTGCCAGTAATGACTTACGGATCTGAGACGTGGTCCTTCACTGCTGGCCGTATGAGGACGCCCAAGGTCGCTCAGCGAGCTATGGAGAGGGCTATGCTCGGAGTTTCTCTGTATGATAGACTCAGAAATGAGGATATCCGCAGTAAAACCAGAGTGACCGACATAGCCCAACGGATTAGTAAGCTGAAGTGGCAATGGGCCGGCCATATAGCTCGAAGAACCGATAACCGATGGGGAAGAAAGGTTCTCGAGTGGCAGCCTCATACCGGTAGACGTAGTGTAGGGCGACCCCCCACTAGATGGAGTGACGACCTGGTAAGATATACAGGAAGTCGATGGATGCAGGTGGCTCAGGACCGTGCTTTGTGGCATTACTTGGGGGAGGCCTATGTTCAGCAGTGGACTTGTGAAGGGCTGTAATGATGATGATGATGATGTTGTGCAACAGACTAAACTTGCGTACTCTAAACTACGCAGATTGTATTTCACATTATTGATGTCTTAGTATCATTAAATTTTGCTATAGAATGTGAGAAATTGTAGAAAAATATTTAACGTAATATAAATTCAGCTTATGAATTCGGGCGGCGGTGATCTAATACGGGTTGCTCGCGTATTGTGATATTTACGGCAAGTACTTAACCCCTGAGCTACTATGACACTCACATTCTATCCATTATATACACTCATTCAGACTTTTTGGGGTTCTAGACCAGTGTAGGCTAAAATGGTAAAATCATAAAATAGGACTCGAAAAATACAAAATACAAAAAGAGTTTTTTTTTCATATAGGATAGGACGACAGACGAGCACACAGTTCACCTAATGGTAAGTGGTTGTTGTGAACCATAGACATCTACATCTATCCTGGATTACGAATCAAAATACAGATGCGTTGTCACCCGTGAGTACTACGATGGAATGCCTCGTTTCCCGTAAAAAGGATCTCCGGTTCTATACACTCACCATACGAAACATAGCAGCATTAAGCTGCTATTTTAAGCTGATATTCTGTGAGAGCGTGGTCCTTCCCCGGTCGAGCCGACCCATTTGTGCTACAACTATACTACTAATATAACTGCAGCATGGCTCTACCACGTATAAAGATGAACTTATTATACTATTGAGGAATCTTTGTATGCCAATAACCAAGTAGTTGCTACCAAGCTATTTATTATTTGTTTTCAGTAATTAATTCTATAATACAGGGGTTTACATTAAGAGCGCTCGAACTTTGAAATGAAATAAAACCACTTGTATAAGTGATATTACCACAGTTTTAATTTATTTTAAAGTACATTCGATGACATTATGTATTACTCCATACATAATTTCAGCCAAACGGCCGCCGCGACTCCACTATATGTGGTGTATCATTTTGTAACTAATTTTGGACGACACATTCGCATAAATGGGGCTCAATTTCGTGAAGAACGCGAGATATGTTTGCCTTCAGTGCGGCAAATATATAGATATTCGGAACAAACACAGGTTTGTTCTGCATAAAACAGAGATTTCACGTAGCCCCACAGAAAGTATTCGAATGGTATTAAGTCACACGATTTTGGTGACCTGTTGATGTCGCCACCGCACGAGATAACGAATTCCACGAACATATCATCCAATAAATTAAATATTTTCCGTGCAGTATGTAACTATATGTTTGTGAGGTCTATACTATCTATCCTAGACCACAAGAATTTGTTATCATTGTCCAAAATCTTTCGCCATTTACAGTGAGCGCGGCTCCGGTGCATCTTCGAACAAATGAGGATCGATGATAGCGCTCGACAAAAATCCACAACAAACAGTGACTTTTTCGGAGTTTTGAGGCACCCGACAAGAGGCGCCCGATAAATATACTGTGGATTTCGCTCCAAATCCGGAAATTTTGTTTGTTAACAAAGTCACTCAACTATAAATGAGCCTCATCACTGACTATATTTTTTTACTGAAAGCAAGGTCTACCGCCAAGTGATCTAAAGCCCAATCAGCGAACGGTGCTGTCTTTGGTAGTCGGGATATAACTCTTGAGTCAGTTAAGCTTTGTATGGATGAAAACCTAAATCTAAACGCAAAATCTGCTAAGTTGATGTAGCAGATAGACTATCTAGGGTTTTCTCTCACACTATTCATGCGTTTCTTTGACGAACAGCACTGTTTCGTCGATCACGGTTGTCTTAAATTTGTTTATCAAACGACGGATTGTGGACGCTGCGGGACGGTCATGAATGCCAGATATTTAAAAAAAAGACGCAACGCACTGAACGTTAGGCGAACAGAGCACTTATTTTGATTATATATTTTAACAATTTCTACCTAAAATGTATGCAATGTCAAACTAAATAAGTATTCTTGTCAAATTTGAAAGCTATCGCTTTACCAAGCTGGGCGTTATACGCTGTCAAAGTTCAAGCCCCGCTGGATTTTCTGCTGGTTCTTTCCAGGACAGAGGTATTTTCCAAACCAGCCGTATAATAAACATAATATGACTGTTTCCACTCAACGGCTGGCTGACCGACTTTATTAATTTTAATTAAAAATTAAAATTCAGTACGCAATCTCATTAAATAATAAAAGTATTCTCCCGCCTACGTTAAATCGTAACAATAGACTATTACTTGAAGGTCATTGTACCCATGTTGTAACATATATACAATATACGAGTTGTATGTACGCTGGCAACCACAGGGATCTTTGTTTTAGTTTAGCAATCACACAGTTGGGGCAAGGTTGCGTTAACCGGGCTCTCGGGTTACTGTCGCAATTTCGGCAATTTTAACTAGAAATTTGTAATATCGTCTAAACCGTAAAATTAAAATGTTCGCAATATTAACTGGAAATTTGCAATAAAGCTTTTTAGCAATTTATTAGCAACATGCGGCTGTCCATCTCATGGTTTGATTCCCTTTGTCGCCTCTTACGACACCCACGGGACGATATGGGATTTTTTTATAGGACAGGGTGACAAACGAGAACACAATCCACCTGATGGTAAGTGGTTGCTGTGGCCCATAGGCATCTACATCTATCCTCGATTACGAATCAAAATGCACCCGTGAGGACTAAGATGGAATGCCTCTTTTCTAGTAAAAAGGGTCTCTGGTTCTCTACACTCACCATACGAAATACTGCAGCATTACGCTACTATTTTACGCCGGTCTTCAGTGAGAGCGTGGTTTCCCCGGTCGAGCAAACCCATTCGTGCTACAACTATACTTCCAATATAACTGCAGCATGGCTCTACCACATATAAAAAATTCTGTAAAGTAAATAAGAAATAGTATACTTATGGATAAGTGTACGTATCGCGAATTTAAATTCCGCGAGTTTGAATCTGCCAATCAACGTTAATCACTTGAGCACAAGCTTAGACGTGTTAGAGCCATGCTGCATCTATATTATGGTTGTAGCACGAATAGGACGACACGACCGGGTAAGGGCCACACTATCAAGGAATACAAGCGTAAAATGAAAGATTAAAACTGTTGTGTTTCGTATGGTGAGTGTAGAGAACGGGAGATCCTTTTTACTCGGTATGAGACATTCCGTCCTCAGGCAACACATCAACATATATTGATTCTTAATTGAGGATAAATGTAGATGTCTATGTACCACAATATCTACTTACCATCAGGTGGACTGTGTGCTCGTTTATTACTCTTATTCTAAAAAAAAGCATTTGCTTACTTGGAGTGGCTACCGGAAATATTAGTACTGTTAATAATATTCCAAGTATTCTTTATTTAATAAATAAATAAACAAAGAAAAGTCAAGGCCGCACTGTCCCAATGTGTGTTATAAAAAAGTAACAAGTTTTTATTTCCCAGAAGCATGTCAGGCACGTACGGCGATGAAAGTCAATTATATAGTGTTCCAGTTCACAACTAATATTTTAATGGGCCGTGACGGAAAAAACGCAATAATTCGTTTCTTGAAATCGTTTTTACGAAATATTTCCCCTTTTTTTGTTATTTTAACGGGACCATTATTGGTCTCTAACGAAGTCTCGTCTTTTTAATGACGTGACCGTTCCGTCCGTTTCAGCCTATTAAAGTCCACTGCCGAACATAGGCCACCCCCACCCCATCATCATTCATCATTACAGTCCTTCACAAGTCCACTGCTGAACATAGGCCTCCCCCAAGTAATGCTACAAAGCACGGTCCTGAGCCACCTGCATCCATCGACTT
The DNA here is from genome assembly GCA_907164705.1 of Parnassius apollo. Classification (NCBI taxonomy): domain Eukaryota; kingdom Metazoa; phylum Arthropoda; class Insecta; order Lepidoptera; family Papilionidae; genus Parnassius; species Parnassius apollo. The sequence continues at coordinate 299,059 of CAJQZP010000824.1, forward strand.
CCTGCATATCTTACCAGGTCGTCACTCCATCTAGTGGGGGGTCGCCCTACACTATGCCTACCGGTACGAGGCTGCCACTCGAGAACTTTTCTTCCCCATCAGTTATCGGTTCTTCTAGCTATATGGCCGGCCCATTGCCACTTCAGCTTACTAATCCGTTGGGCTATGTCGGTCACTCTGGTTTTACTGCGGATATCCTCATTTCTGAGTCTATCACGCAGAGAAACTCCGAGCATAGCCCTCTCCATAGCTCGCTGAGCGACCTTGAGCGTCCTCCTCATACGGCCAGCAGTGAAAGACCAGGTCTCAGATCCGTAAGTAATCACTGGCAACACGCACTGGTTGTACAATCTAGTTTTTAGAGATTGAGGTATACCTCAATCTCTAAAAACTAGACGAGAAGATATGTCGTAATTTCCCGAACGCTGCCCAGCCGAGTTCAATCCGTCGATTGACCTTTCGGTCGAAGTTGGACTTGCCTAGTCGGACTATTTGTCCCAGGTAAACGTACTCGTCAACAAATTCGAGCATAGTGCTCCCAAAAACTACCGGCATAGGTGTGATATGGACATTAAACATGATCTTTGTTTTGTCCATGTTCATCTTAAGACCTATCCGTTGGGAGGCACTATTGAGGTCATTGAGTGCTTAAGACTTCCAGCGATTCTGCCATAAGGACAATATCGTCGGCAAATCGAAGGTGAGTGATGTACTCGCCATTGATATTAATACCGTATCCTTTTCAGTCCAGTAGCTTGAAAACGTCTTCCAACGCAGCGGTGAAGAGTTTCGTGGATATAACGTCACCTTGTCTTAAACCTCTCTGCAGTTGGATAGGTTTCGAGCTCTGGTTCTGTACTCGGATAGCCATCGTAGCGCTACTGTACACTTCAGTACCTCGATATACCGACAGTCAACTTGGCACCGCTGAAGGGACTGTAGCACCGCCCGAATTTCGACGGAATCAAAGGCTTTCTCATAGTCCACATACGCCAGGCAAAGTGGCAGATTGTACTCTTCAGTCTTCTGTACAATCTGCCGCAAGGTATGTATGTGGTCTCTGGTACTGAAGCCTTTTCGGAAACCGGCTTGTTCGGGAGGCTGGAATTCGTCGAGTCTGCGTGCGAGACGATTCGTAATGACTCTCGAAAACAGCACGTAGACGCGGCTCAGAACGGAAATCGGTCTGTAGTTCTTCAAGAGAGCGTTGTCGCCTTTCTTAAAGAACAAGACCACCGCACTTCTGCTCCACGCCTCTGGAGTAGTGCCACCATGGAGGACAGAATTGAAGAGCTTCTGAAGGACTTCAAGTACCGGTGTTCCACCCGCTTTCAGAAGCTCCGCTGTAATTCCATCCTCGCCTGGGGCCCTGCCGTTTTTAAGGTGCTGGAGAGCCATTCTAATCTCGCTTAGACTGACGTCCGGAATATCATCGGAATAGTGTCGGATAAGACTTGCTCTTGGATCGTTACTCACACTTGCGTGTGGCTCCAACGATGATGTGTACAGCTGCCCATTGAATCTCTCAATCTCACTTAAAATCTCAGGTGTCCCGGAAACGATGCTGCCACACTCAGTCTTCAGCTTTGACAGTTGGCTCTTACTGGCAGACAGATCTCTGGTAAAGACTTTGGATCGCTTCTTTAATACGAGCAGTATTAAAGTTGCGTAAGTCTCGCCGCATGCATTTGGAGATCTGTCTGTTCAGTTGCCTGTATGCTGTCAAATCTGTTGACGATTGCAGCCTCATCTCCCGTCTAACAGCCATGAGATTAAGAGTGTGATCGGAGAGTTTTTGTGTTCTTCTGCTGCGGGTCTTGCAGAACTTAGCTCCCACCGCATGGACAGTTTCCACTAGCTTGTCATTCATATCGTCCACTGCATTGCAATCTTGTAGGCACTGAAAGCGTTTACGTAAATCGAGCTGAAAGTTTTCGTGATTCTGGATTAGAGCACGAGGGGGGACGGAGCGTTGACTTCCATTAGACGAGACCTCTCCAACTGAACGTTTAGGTTCAGTGTGCCTCTAACCATTCGGTGATCGCTGCCAGTTTTCACCCTTGCGATCACTGAGACATCACTGAACAGTTGGCGTGTGGTCATCGTAATGAAATAATCTCATTTTTTGTCGAACCGTCGGGGCTCGACCAGGTCCACTTCCTGTGGGGCCGCTTCTGGAAGAAAGAGTTCATCATAAAGAGTCCCTCTTTCTCCATAAAGTCGCCCAGCTGCTGGCCCCTTCGATTCCGTTGCCCTACTCCAAATTTCCCTAACTTCAACTCACCGTTTTCTCTTGTGTCTAGTTTTGCGTTGAAGTCTCCCATCAACACCGTGTAGTGGGTTTTGGAGAAATGCATGGCTTTGGAAATATCCTCATACATTTTCTCCACCTCCTCATCGGGATGTGCCGAGGTTGGTGCGTAAACCTGTATGACCTTCAGCGAATACCGTTTGGTGATTCTGAGTATCAGGTACGCGATCTTCGTCGACACACTCCCAATCTTTACAACGTTGTTGACGAGAGACTTGTGGACGATAAATTCGACACCTCCTTGGGACAGATGGTCGCCCTCCCGGTGATAGAACAAGTTGCCGGATTCGAGAATCAGCATGTCCTCCCCCTCTCTTCGGACCTCGGATAATCCTATAATATTCCAGCGCAACTTGTCTATTTCTTGTTCCAGCTCCAGGATCTTCTCGTCAGTCCTCAGGGTGCGTGCGTTAAATGTTGCCAGGTCGAGTCGTCGTAGGTGGCAACCGAACCTCCACCGGAGATTCTTAGCACCCTATGGATTTCTTTTTTCTTTTTTTAAATAAGAATATTAACAATGCTATAAACATTACTAATATTTACCATTAATCACTCGTGGTAAGCTTAAACTGCTTGTATTACGAGTGGTTCACGCAAGTAGTTGAAGGGCGGATTCGAACCCACGACCTTTTTGAGTTCGTGATCCGCGCCCTGCCATTAGGCTACTGTCGCTTCAATTTGATTGCCTCATATCCCCATGTTTGCTATAGTTGCCTCGCTTTACTATCGGGTCAGCAACCGCAGTTTTTTGTTTTTATTTTTTGTCGTTATTAGGAAAACGCTGCTGGCATCCCCTGATTTATTTTCTCTGTCGCCTCTTACGCCAATCATGAAATGATATAGGGTAGTGGATGTTCTTACACCGCCACTACACGGTAAACGGTTATTGTAACGTAGTATACTCGTAGTATGTACATATATGGTAATAAACGACTTTAAACCTGCAGCATTACACACTGCAACTATTAAGTGTGAAAGCTCCGTGGCGCAGTGGCTTAGAAATAAGTTGCAGCGCTGAGGGCCCGCAGGTTCGGATCCCGCACTGAACAAGTGTTTGTATGGAATACAAATAATTGTTCCGGGCCTGTATGTGTTATTTCTAAATGTAAAATCACTTAAATGTAATCACAGCATACTACCAATTTACAATTTAGTACGTGGTAAATAATAAATCTATACGTGGTAGAGACACGCTGCAGTAATATTATGGTTGTAGCTCAAATGGGTTGTAGCTCAAAATCCACCGGGACGTACCACGCTCTCACGGAATACCAGCGTAAAATAGCAGCTTAATACTGCTGTGTTTCGTATGGTGAGTGTAGAGATCCGGAGACCCTTTTTTACTGGAAACGAGGCATTTCATCTTAGTCCTCGGGGGTGACAACGCATCTGCGTTTTGATTCTTAATCGACGGTAAACAAGATTTAAATTTACATCTAATGTATAAAAATTAATGTTTGTTAGTTCGTATTTTACGCGTTGCCTTATCGTTAATCAGATTGCGCTAAAACTTTGTCAACTTATTGCTTGCACTTGCGCGAAGGTTATAGGCATAGTACAATTAACTTACAGTACGTGACGTGCGTATCGTATTACCTACTAATTTATTTAATAGTCATATATTATTATTCAATATCAATTAATTTTATCATTCTCAATTAAACAATATAGCTCTTCCAAATTTAAAACGATATTTCCAAAATTATTTCTTCTGGGCCAGGTACCAACATCTAATACGTACGTAATATGAATGATACTTGCATATTATTAAGACATTAAAAACAATAATTTTTAAATCTTGCTAAAATCTACATTATAAATATTGCTAAAATCTACATGCTTTTGTTTAAATTCTACGCAGACGAAGTCGCGGATGAAACCTAGCCTATGTATAAAAGAAAACTATGTATCTAGGGGTGTGTACTGCAAGGGAAAAAAAATAAAAGCAATTTTTCTTTTTGTGCGAATACACCTAAATTTAATAATTAGTTGATCGTTATAGTGTAGCCTATACTTCCACTTAAAACGTAAATAAGTTTTCTCAGCTCAGGGATGGCCTCAATTTGTGTTCCATTCCACGGTAAAACTTACTTTTCGTGGCGTCGTTTGTCGTCCATTATATTTAAAAATGATTTATACCGTATGCGTAACATCAATTTTTTTTACGTGGCAAAGCCATGTTGCAGCTATATTAGCAGTAAAGTTGTAGCACGCAAGTGTTGACTCGACAGGGGAAGGACCAAGCCCTCACAGAATACAGCTTAACGCTGCTGTGTTTCGTGTGATGGGTGTAGAGAAACGGAGACCCTGTTTACTGGAAACGAGGCATTCCGTCTTAGTCCTCACAGATGACAACGCACCGGCATTTTAATTTGTAATCGAGGATAGATGTAGATGTCTATTGGCTACAGCAAACTCTTACCATCAGATGGACTGTGTGCTCGTTTGTCACTTATTACGCGGTAGAGCCACGCTCCTGCTACGTTATGGCTGTAGCGTGCATAAAAGAAGAATACTAGCATAATGAAGCAGTTTATGCTGTTGAGTTTCGTATGGTGAGCGTATAAAACCCTTTTTACTGATAACGGGGCATTCCACCATAGCCCTCAGGGATGATAACGTAGTTTGATTCTAAATCGAAAAAAAGGTGTAAGTGTTTAGGTTTCACAGCAGTGACGTACATTCTGTAAAAAAGTATAATAACACGTATTCTTTTTACTGATATCAGCTATAAAAATTTCCCCATCTGCCATCGCGTGGTTTCATTCGTGTCTTCGTGGTCGCTCACACTGTGTCCGTCTTAATGACACTCTTTACGATTGGTCTGATATCACTACGTGACGTTCTTTCTCCTCTTTTATTTTCCATATTTATTAACTCCATTACGAGTGTTATTAAATCTAATTATCATCTCTACGCGGATGACTTACAGCTATATCGTCATTTTCCGGTGGGTGATTCAAATAATGCAGTCGCAGTCATGAATGCGGATCTGAGCCGCATCTGTGAATGGTCTGCATCCTTCGGACTATTAGTTAATCCCACGAAATCTCAGGCCATCATAATAGGCAGCAGGCATTTGCGTAATAAATTAGAATTTACATCACTACCTCTTGTTTGTTTTAGTGGCGTTCCTATACCCTTTGCCAATACTGTCAAAAACTTAGGCGTCACATTTGATCACCATTTAACATGGAACACGCATATCAAGGAGATTAGTCGTAAGGTCCACTTTACCATGCATTCGCTTAAATGTCTACAAAATTTCTTACCTCTAAAAGCTGAAATGTCACTCGTGCTTACTCTTTCCTACCTCTCTTTAATTATGCGGATGCCTGTTATTTGGATGCCACAGAGGAGCTTCTTAATAAACTTGAGCGCTTGCAGAATCAGTGTATCCGTTTTATATTTGGGCTCAAGAAATTTGACCGTATATCTCAGTTTCGTAAGCAACTAAAGTGGCTCCCACTTCGAAGGAACACTCGATTGTTATGTCTCCTCTATAACAACTTGCACAACTTTTCCTCTCCCACATACCTCAGAAGCCGATTTTCCACCGATCCTCCGGATAAACCGTGCAGATCCCTTGTTAAAACTCTTCTTGACGATCCCGTCTATAATTCCGGTTTTTACTCCCAATCCTTTTCAGTTCACGCGGTAAGGTTATGAAACTCACTACCGTCTATTAAAAATTCCGAAACTTTATTGGTATTTAAGAAACATCTTAGAGATAACTTCTTTGCATTCTGTTAATATATATATATATATATACATATATATATATATATATATGCATACTATATATATATATTTATTCTATTATATTTAGTATTAGCCTTTATATATAGGCTATATATATATATATATATATATATATATATAAAAAACATATGTAAATATCGTATTTATTATTTTTATCTACTGATTTATTTTATTTCTATTTATTGTTTTATTTTATATAATTTTTGTAACATTTTGTATATTATTTATTCATTAGTAGTAGTAATGTATGCACTAAGCAGTAGCCACTTAAATATAATTTCCTTTATGGGTCTACTGGAAGATATTTCAGCAAATTATGGAATAAGTAGAACCTTTGTACAAACTTACGGATAAGGACTGCTTCTGTATCTTGATGTGTGTACATAAATAAATTAAAAAAAAACATAGTACAGAAAAATGTATAAGCGGCCTTTTCATAAAGTCATTTCTCAATCCTGTATGTCATTAGACGCACTTACAGATATTTCTGATTAATTGCGAAGCCAAAATTCCCAGCACACTTTTGAGAGACTCCTGTGGTGTTTTACTAAAGTTATGTTTGGATTTGTATTTCAATCATTTGCGTGCTAATAAATCTAAAAGCATAAGTTAAATATTTCGAATGACTTGCACAGTTTGTGTATTCAGTTGTCAAAATAAGTAACATTTATAACTAAAATCGCGTAGGAATATTTGACAGATATTAAATTCAATTAATTATTAATATAAGGTATAGTAGCTGAATCATTACGATTTGTGATTTTATCATACTGTAGTACTGAGTTGAAAGGCTTATTGAGAAATCATAACGCACAGATTATTAACGTAATTACTTACGCTCACTCTAATTGGGTTAGAACATGTCAATTAATGACAAAACGGTTTTGAATGCAATTTACCTGAACGGAAAAGTCATTAAAATTCTCTCCTCATTGAATAAAACTATTATTTACGGAAATCATTAAATTTAAGAAATCAAAATTCTCAACTGATAATTTATCATATGCTTATATTTACAACGTCGGAAATATATCTAACCTAATTTAAAATTAGTAGTGATAGATTCATAAATTGTTAACACGTTAGCCTAGAAAATGCTTTTTATGCTTTCCTTGAAGAATCCTTAATTATAGTTATTATAGAAAGCTAAGTTTGATAAAGAGTCAAGTCATAATCTGCACTAAAAACGATGTAGGGAAAAGTTTTCTAGGCACCCGAAGATTGTTAAAAAATTAAGAATTGTACTTCGAAATCGTTGATTAAATTCTCTACTTTATAGTAAGTGCATACTGAGACCCATAGAATCAAAAATGAAATGCGTTGTTACTCCTGAGCACTTAGATGGAACGCCTCGTTTCCAGAAAAAGGTTCTTCAGTTCTCTATATTCACCATACGAAACACTGCAGCATTTAACTGCTATTTCACGCTAGTGTGGAGAGAGATGAGTTCTCGCGTTCAAGTCTCGAGTAAGGCCAAAACCAGTAATCGAGTTTCTCTGTCAAGAAATTCGAAGTAGCGGCCAGGAGTCAGGTCAAATAATTTTTAAAAGCAAATTATATTATTGACAAAGAAACACATCACACATTTAAACTTGGAATTACCGGTATCTGTTTCCATTCAGAATCAACGTAGAGTACTGCCCGTGGCAATGAACGTACATGTGTTTACCGCTGTAATTATACGCTTGTCGACCATTATACTGCCATGATGCAACCAACGTTTGCGGACACATAATTTAATAAGTAATATATTCATTAAGAAAGAACACGTGAAACTAAATACAGATGAATCAGATTTTTGACAATATTTGAACTACAGGTAACCGATTCATTCTACCCGTTGGATATATACCATGCCCTGGAGTTCCTAGATTAAACGTCTTGTAGCATATAAAGAGGCCAGTTCAAATAATATATAAGTATACATATGCTATTGGTTTAAATATAATTCAAACCAAATGTAGGAGCTTATGCTTGGCAGTTAAAATAATTAAGAGGGTATTACCTTAACAGATATTTACTAAGCATTCTATCGTTTTTACTCAACACTAGGCATTTCATATTAGTCCTTAGGGTTTTGGTTATGAATAGAACATAGATTTAGATGTCCATAGATCACAGTATCCACCTACCGTCAAGTGGACTGTATCCTCGTTTGCAACCCTTATTCCATAATAAATACAAAAAGTTGTTCCGTTCGGGGTTCGAACCTGCGACCCTCAGCGCTTCAACTCGCAATTTCAACGCTGCTGCCTATCCCCTGGTTCAGTTTCCCTCTGTCGCCTCTTAAGACTCCCACGTGATATGGGGTAGTGGATATTGTTACACCGCCTACAGAGTAACTTAGTTAGTTATCAATTCATTTAGCGATTTCCTCAGCTTTCAACGTGGTGGCTCAGGGACTCAGATTTCATCTTAATTTTTATAGTTTTTTTTATAGAATAAGGGTAATAAATGGAGACACAGTCCACCTGATAGTAAGTGGGTGGGACTTTGTTCGCGTGGAATTTATTACGATTGGATTTTATGTGTATCAATTTTTTTTGCGCGGAACCCTAATTCTTTTTCTAGAATAAAAGCGGTGAACTTACTGCTCTCTTAGAAATGAGAAGAAAACTGTAATGTATATTGGGGATTTACTTTAATTTTGTAATTTAATTAAGATCGTGGCATCGTATCGATTATTTGATTTCTACAACTTATCAGTTTATATCTTTTTGTCATTATCAGTCTGTAGAAGTCAAGACATGAGACTCCCTTGTTTCAGGGAGCCTTAGCCTTAGCCTTTCGTCAGGTCGGGCGTCACGCCAACAATGATTGAAGAGCGCACTGCTAAGCGACTCTGGACTGCTGTGCGTCACCGGTCCGGTTATTTTACGTCTGACGAAAAATACCATTGTGCAAACTAATATGTATACTTCGAAAATAAATTTTGCATACGCGGAATATGTAATATGCAAAATTTGCTATCTTTGTAGGGGTTTCGTAAATGTTATAAAATATAAATAAACTAGTGATTCGCCTTTGCTTTGCATGAGTGATTTTTGTATGTTAACAACAGCACCACCTACCGGGTAGAATTGTAGCTTAAAACCATTGGGTATAACCATTAGTTTCCAATAAAAAAATATCAAATTCGGTCACGACGTTCATGAGAAGAATTACGAACACACGCACACAGGAATTTTATATATAACAAGTGATCCGCCCAGACTTCTCATGGGTGATTTCTGGATCTCGACAACAGCGGTATATCCACCGGGCTTACCAATAGTAAATCTAAACCATCCATCCATTTCAAGCACACAAAAAATCATCACAATCAGCCCAGTCCTTAAGGAAATGTTCGGTGGTAGAGCCATGCTGCAGTTATATTTGTAGTATAGTTGTAGCATGAATGGGTCGGCTCGACCGGGGAAGGACCACACTCTCACAGAATACCAGCGCAAAATCGTAACTTAATGCTGCTGTGTTTCGTATGGTAAGTGTAGAGTTTTTACTGGAAATAAGGCATTCCATCTTAGTCCTCACAGGTGACAACGCATCTGCATTTTGATTCGTAATCGAGGATAGATGTAGATGTCTATGGCCCACAGCAACCACTTACCAGACTGTGTGCTCGCTTGTCACTCTATCCTATATAAAAACACGAATAGAATAGAGTAGTATATTTTTTATTCAATATAGATTACATGTGATTCTTATTGAAAGTCTTTAGAAATCTTGTTAATTTCGCACAGTCCTACGGCTAGATTAATATACGTAATATGTAAAAAGTTAATAAGAAATGGAAATTTTATCGCCTTCTTTATTGATTATTATATCACCAACGTTTGGCATTGAACATTTAGCCAATGACATTAAGTCATCACGTTGTGAGTAGGTTTAAGTAGTGATGTTACGTAAAAAATAAAAGACTAGATCCGGATTTGTTTTCCGTTTTTTTATGGCGTAAACTTCAGTTACAAGCGCATGGAAGCAAAATATAATACATTGAATGAATACTCTGAATATTTGAATTTAAAATATTCAAATGTTAACCACTCGTTCAGCCTATAACAAATCCACCACTAAAGATAGGACTTCCACAGATTCCAACGTTAGGGTCTAGTACGCAGGAAGTTGCTGCTGCTCATATCATGTTACATTTAGCTTTGTCGTCTCATACTTCTCGGGATGATGTAGGATAGTGGATTAAATTAAGCCGCCTCCTATAGTTTGAATGTTAAAAATTCATAAACATGATAATAATTTTAATTTTTTTTTTCTAAATTTTATGCAAGTTTTTGAAATATGCAAATTTATACTGCAGTAGTGACAGGCTCAGCAAGTAGCGCGTAGACGGAAGTTTTTCGACTAAATTGATGATATGTTAAAAGCAGGTTAACACTATTGAATGTGTAAAATAAGCGAGAGAAGTGTGTGAAGATCGTGCCAAATACAGGTTCTACGGACTTCTCTGTCTAACCCTCTAGGCATCATAGTTTATGTATGTGTAATGTAAATAAACAGGAAAGAAATCCATGATTGGTAATTTTCACCTATTTATCGATTTTAAACAATTTAATCTTGTTTTTCAAAACATAAACGTAGTAAACAGGTAGAAATAAACATTAAAAAAATAATAAAAATAAAAATTAGTCGTTGGCCTTCGATGCTTTAAGATTTATTTATACATACATGTTTATTTATTTTAATTACATTCCTATAAAATGAAAAGGGTGGACTTAGTGCGTTTAGGCATTCTCTACCAAATCTTCCTATGGTGTAGGTAGCAATATATACAGTGTGTCTGGTCACGACCTAGCGATAATTTAAAGTTACAAAATATACCTAATTTCATCGACGAAAACACCCATATATAGGGGTCTACGCCCCCTCCTGTCGGAATGGCCGCCATTTAATTTTTTTTTTATTCTTGTGACAGAGAGGTCCTACAGATGTAAAAGAAATGTTATTTAAATGGTAAAAATAGCATCTATCAAATAAAAATAAACATCACGGAAAGTTTTCCCTACAAAATATCTTAAAACATTTAATAATTACTCAAAATGTCCACCTCTATTCTGTAGACAGGCTACTGACCTTTACAGCCATTTTTTGTGTGGCCCTTGATATTAAGACTATGTCGGATCTTATGTCATCCGCAATCGTCATTATTTTGTCGAGCAGTTCTTGTCTGCTATTTGGGACTGTAGCATAAACCCTCTGCTTCATCCATCCCCACAAAAAATAATCCAGAGGTGTTAAATCCGGAGAGCGAGGTGGCCAAGCTACCGTTCCACCACGTCCTATCCATGGTGAATAATTTTCATTAAGAAAAGCTCTCACAGCACGTGCGTAGTGAGCTGGTGCACCGTCCAACTGTAGCCACATGCGCCTTCGGTTGATCACTGGTAATTCCTCCATGATTTCTCTAAATGTGTTCCTTAGAAAATCTAAAAATCTTAGGCCATTCATTGTATTTGGTAATTCAATTGGTCCAATTAATTTGTCATCAATCATAGCGCCCACACATTTACTGAAAATTCATGTTGAAATTTACTGGGCCTTACTGCATTTGGATTTTCTTGCATCCATAAATGCTGGTTTCTATGGTTTATAATACCAGCTCTTGTAAAAGTCGCCTCATCGGTCCACATGATTTTTTTACAAAATGTCGGTTGACGTCGCACACAACCGTTGAGCCACGAGCAAAAAGTGGCTCGCACAGCATAGTCTGGCTCTCGAATATCTTGTACGCGACGAAAATGGTACGGATGCATGCCTTCGCGTTTTAAAATTTTCCACACAACCCATTTTGACAAATGCAGCATCATTGCTATTCGCCTTACACTGAGCCTGGGATCTCGGTAAATTAATTGAAGAACTTCTTCTTCTGCTTGCACTGACACTATGCGGGAGCGTTCATTTGGCGGCCTTTGGATGCCATATTGCGACAATCTTAAGTGAATGTCTTCGATACCTGCGCTGGTCAAACATGATTTTTTGTCCTACTTATTCATCGCCTAACAATAATACAAATCATTTTCCGTCCTTGTCACATAAACCCTATTCAATGTAGCAGGTAGCTCTACATGGGTTTGGGACCGTCGCAAAAGGGTCATATTCAAACAGCCCTAACTCTCGAGTTATGCAATTAAGAACAATAATTTTAATGTCAATTTGTAAGTAATATCCTTAAGTATTAGTACAGTATTAAAAAAATTAGTATCAATGTGCTAGTTTTTGAAGTATGTTAAGAAAAATAAAAGAAATAGTCAATTTTTTCACTTAAATTAGCATTGTAAATGTTTTAAGATATTTTGTAAGGAAAACTTTCCATGATTTTTATTTTTATTTGATAGATGCTATTTTTACCTTTTTAAATAACATTTTTTTTACATCTGTAGGACCTTCCTGTCCAGAGAAATCTGCATCTTTTGGCAGAGGTATCTACAAGAATAAAAAAAAAATTAAATGGCGGCCATTCCGAGAGGAGGTGGCGTAGACCCCAATATATGGGTGTTTTCGTCGATGAAATTAGGTATATTTTGTAACCTTAAATTATCGCTAGGTCGTAACCAGACACACTGTATAACCAGTAATAAATATAATATAATAACATGTAATAGCGTTGTAGAAATATCCACTACCCTATAAATTTTAAGCGTTTTTTTTTTACTCTACACGATAAGAAAAAAAAAGACTAAAATTTGGGAAGTAAATAATTTAAAAACGATACTTGGCGGACTTTGCACAATTACGATTATGTTGAACAAGCATCTAGGTGTGTAAAGTCCATTCCACTCGTGGTATCACTCCTAAAAAATGCTGATGTGCCTCGGGGACTCTTTTCTTTCTCCGTCTTACTACTAATATAACTGCGCTGTTACGTGTTTATCCATCTTGTTTATCTCTTATGGAATTTCAATGTCAGCCTTGTGTGTGCAATCTGACCGAGAGATTAGGCAACCTCAAAGAAAGTATCTCGGATACTTATACTAAACTCGATGTCTCGATGTCGAGGTCATTTTCACTAGTTGTGAAACTATACTTACTCTAACGTCATTGACACGATTTACCGTTATATAACAATTTCCTTAAAGAGCTGAAGCACGAACAAGTGTAAGTGCGGTGATGAAACTTGTATAAAAGCAACTTTTGGAGTTGAGGATACTACAGCACGTGTTCGAGTCGATCGGGAAAGTACCACGCTCGCACCATCGGGGAATACCAAAGTAAAATAATAAAATTCTATATTACCTCAGGGCTGACAACGCATTTGAATTTTGAATTTGATTCTTAATATGGCTGTCAAAACCAATAATATGGCTGGGTATGCGAACGAACATATAGAACACTAGCTGTTCCCCGCGACATCGTCCGTGTGGAATGTAGGCTTTTAAACTTTTTACGCAGAACTCTAATTCAATTCTAAAATAAAAGTAGCCTAAGTTCCTCCTTATAACACCTGTTACCTCTCTAAAATCGGTCTAGCCATTTAGGAGATTAGCCGGTACAAACAGACAGGCAAACAGAAAACAATTTTAAAAATTATGTTTTTGTTATGAGTGCTGTATACACTTTCATATGCATTTAGTAAAAAGCTGTTATTTTGACTTTACAAAAAGACGCTTCAATTACATTTGTCTGTATATATTTAGTCTCTATAACTACTTAAAAGACAAATAAAAATATAGATATAACATACTACTGTACACTACACTACACTGCACTGTCACACTCAATACAAGATATCAATGACCTGGATATGAGCTTCGCACGCTGTAGGGATGATTTACCATGATCGCCACACCTGGCAATCGGATTGACAAATTGCAGCGTAATGCTGCTTTGTTTCGTATGGTCAGTGTAGAGAATTGGAGACCCTTTTTACTGGAACCGAGGCATTCCATTTTAGTCCTCAGGGGTGACAACACATTTACGTTTTAATTCTTAATTGAGGATAAATGTGGATGTCTATTGGACACAGCATCTAGTTACCATCAGGTGGACTGTGTGCTCGTTTGTCACCCAATGCTATAAAAAATATATAATTATACATTGAAGTTTAATTTCCAAACATTAAGCGAAATATTTTTAAAGTATCTTACAAATTTCATAGTTTAACTTTTATAAGACTTGCTGTTTTTATACGTCTTTTCGGTTCGAAATTCGTAATCAATTTTTGAGGTATACATACCTGCTTACATCCGTTTGAGATGAAAGTTGGCTTATTTATTGAATTTCGATGACAATGCTAAAATATGGTACCATGGAGCTGATCTGGTGATGGATCTAGATGCTGGCCCTAGAATCATAGTTTCATAGTTTAACTTTTATAAGACTTGCTGTTTTTATACGTCTTTTCGGTTCGAAATTCGTAATCAATTTTTGAGGTATACATACCTGCTTACATCCGTTTGAGATGAAAGTTGGCTTATTTATTGAATTTCGATGACAATGCTAAAATATGGTACCATGGAGCTGATCTGGTGATGGACCTAGATGCTGGCCCTAGAATCACCTACAAAAGCTTGTTACAAAAGATTTTTTTATAAAATATTTTTTGGAACGAAGTTCCTTATCGCGCGTTACGAAAGGGGGCTAGACGGAAAAAATTAAGACCAAAAGTTGTAACGACACTTTTTGATATAGTTTTAAGCCGTGCGGCTTTTTTATTTTTACGGCGACGGTACGGTGATTACATATGTAACATACATCCGGTTATCTCTTTATAGAAAAATCTGTCCAGTCAAAACAAACTGAAATGGACCGTAACTTAAGGCAATAAGACTTTTAATAGTGCAGTTTTATTTGTATTATTACTAACTCTGTCATTCAATAAAAATAAAGAAAAATGAACTTTATTTCAAGCTCGTTAAAGTCTTTGCGTTCGTGGATTTGTGTATGTATTATGATTATAACATAATATACTAATTGGGGTGTCTGAGGGTGTGCGTTAAAAAAATATATATATATTATAATCATAATACATACACTGAATTTTTAGTTAAACATTTTTATGCACTGATCATTATTACTACTTTTATTATTACTTTTCAATAATAGTTAATAGATATATATTATAACAATCATTATAAAAAATCGTTAAAAATAAAGAAAGTACTACATATAAAATGTGCCTATATATTGAAGGTTTGTAACCCCTGGTTAAACGACCGAAAGGTCCGTTTTTCTCAATCGATTTAGCACATACTATACTGAGCACTACTGATTACATATGTAACATACATCCGGTTATCTCTTTATAGAAAAATCAATTACTGTCCGTTAGTCGCGCTAAAACTCGAAAACGGCTCGACCGAAATTGATAAAATTTTGTGTGTGTGTGTGTGTGTGTTTGAAGATATACCTGAATGATTGAGATTTACATTTGGACCCAGTAGGTAGCGCTTTTGTCGAGATCCAGAAATCAACCAGCCAGTGAGGATCGCTAATTATCGCCTTTTTACCGTCTGGAAAAAAATAGAGTATAAAATGTGAACGGAGTAGAAGCCTATGGAACTTATTTTTTACAAATTATAAAAACAATAATTTTGAACTAAACGTTAAAAAAAATCTTTTCAACCATTACGTTGTTCTTTGCCCTTTATCCTATTACCCTGCGAAGTGATAAGGTCAACGATGCCTACTAAATTTATTGTTTTATTGCCGTTCGTAAAGTAGGGTGGATATAATTTGAATTTGGATAGATTTCAATTAATTAATTCCTTTGATTTAAAATTTTAGTTTTTATTTTTTGTAAAATATCAGTGCCATAGGCTTCTACTCCGTTCACATGTTACACCCTATTTTTTTCGGACGGTAAAAAAGGTCATCCAATATATTTATGTAACAAAACATGTTTCGAATTACGAGTGAATTACTCGTATGCATGCCTAGTATAATATGCACTTCATTGCTTTTATATGTGTGTATAAGTTGTGTTTATTATGATATATATTTAGATCCCTGAGTCTAATTTACTTATGTTTTTTTATTTGCATTTTGCACTTATAAAAACGTGTTTACCTATATCTATTTATTTTCTCTTTGGCCTGGAGGTAGACTGGGAGAGAAGTTCCCCGTGACATTAAGTCCGTTTTCTTGTACACTATTTGGTGCAAAACAAATAAATAAATAAAGTAAACAATAATGTACACAGATCCATTACGAGCCACTTTATTCATAATAATATTGTAAATATGATCTGTACTTTTACTTTGTTGCTGAGAGTAATTACTGTGTACCTATGTTATTACTCTAAGCTAATAGTTTTCACAGCAACAAGTTTCTAACAAAGTGTGAAAAAGTATATAAGATGTATATATATAATTATTACATCAATTGTAAGAAACTGCGTGTTGGAATACAATGTATTATTATTAATATTACATCATATGTAAAAATACAATATATTCGCCTATAAATTAAATAATAATAACAGAACTTGAAACATGATTTTCCAAGTCTTCGTTGAGTTGCTTACGTAATATTAGTATTAGATATTTACCTTCCTCAAGTTCAATATAATGACCTCACTTCGAACCACGTATCGCTCGATAGCGCAGTGGGCAGGCGTTTGATTTTTTTACTTACTATAATCCAGTGCTTGACTTCAATCCTACAGGCAAATGGTGAGGAAGACCTAGATGATAAATCGCACTGTCTTATCTAACATAAGCCTATTGATTGCAATGAAACAAAAAGACTGACGCCGGCGAATAGCCTTTGTGATAGGGCGGCTACGGACTGCGAGTTCGAATCACGCTCCAGACAAAATAAATGTTTGTATGGCCTATAAATCATTGTTCCGGATCTGGGTGTTTGTCTATGTGCAATTATGTATGTTAACTGTGACGATATTGCATGATGCATGAAAAAACTATGGTGGCAATGATAATTAATGCGCAAAAGACAATCGTTGATTTACCTTCGTTATTTGGGACTGCGTAGCGATGATTTGTGTATTTATCTAAACACTTTTACTTTAAACACTTTAAAGCAAAATTTGATTATGTTTTTATCGAGTTCCAAAATCTAGAAACTTCTATATTTTATAGGTATGTGTTTTTATGTATTCACCTATTTCTCGAAAACAGCTATTCACATTTAAATTATTCTTCTTTTTCAATAGGTTTTCCTTCAGGAATAATTCTCTTTAAATGAAGTGTAAGAAATAATTTCACTCCTAAAAGTTAAAAAATGGTAACTATTTAGGTGATGTTATACTTGTGACCTTAAACATGTGATATTTATATGGCCACTCTAAAGATTAAAATAATTAGGCTTAATAAAAAACTAGACTTAAAAACAAAAAATAAATAATATAATTACCTTGTAATAACTTCTGAAGCTAGGGCCTTAATTCTTTGATACACCAGGTACGTAATGGCTGTGGCGCATTGGAGTCTACATTTATCCTCGATTGAAAATCAAAATCACGCGTAGTCACCCTTGAGAACTAAGATGGATTGCCTCATTTCCAGGAAGAATATGTGTCCGGTTCAAGCAACCTGCTGTTTTACGCCGGTGTTATGTGGGAGCGTGGTTCCATCCTGTTTGAGCCAACCCATTCGTTTATAATATAGCTGCAGCCTAGCTCTACCACGTAATAAACTAATATTCAGAAAAATCTAGAGTCTGTTTACGCATATTCCCTATTTATTAAGGTAGCGAGTGACTAAAAAACAATACATAAATACATAAAAATGAAGTCATAACATAAGATAAAATTTCATATTAACTAATATTAATAAGAAAATAAAAAATTTGAGACGGATTGTTTAGTTACTAAACGTTACGCGCATTCATTTTATATTGGTTCAAAAACAAGAAGTATATGATTCGATGCGTATATTTTTTTAAGTATGTTCACCGACTACTCGAACACTGTTAACCCGATTCAAATTATTATTTTGTTATTAAATAGGATATTCTAGAATGGTGATTCTATACGAATTTAAAGACAAAAAGGGGATGAAGATTGTTTTATAACTATTTAGATTACATATTTTTATAGAAAATGGGTGACAAATGAGCACATAGTCCATCTGATAGTAAGTGGATGCTGCGGTCCATAGACATCTACATTTATCCTCAATTGAGAAATAAAATGAAGATGCGTCGTCGCCCCTGAGGATTGAGATGGAATGCCTCGTTTCCAGTAAAAAGGGTCTCCGGTTATCTACACTCACCATACGAAATACAGAAGCATTAGGCTACTATTTTACGCTGATATTCTGTGAGAGCGTGGTCCTACCCCGGTCTAGCCGACCCGTTCGTGCTAGAAACATTAATATAGATGCAGCGTGGCTTTGCCACGTTTGGTGACATGCTTTAGACCAATAAAAAGGGTAAAATAATTTAACTTAGTACCAACCGACACCAAAAATTTTATTTTGATGTTTGTTTGTCCTTTTTATTAAAAGTTTTTATTTAAAGTAGTAAAAGTAATTTTTAATATTTTGTAATTGGGGTGGATATATTGCTATCTCTCGCAAATCATAAATCTTTTTGGCATTTCCCACACTCGTCTCACGCGTAAAGTGAATACTTCAGAATATATACACCCCTTCACAAGTTCACTGCTGAACATAGACCTCCCCCAAGGAACACCACAGAAGCACGGTCCTGAGCCCCCTGCATCCATCGACTTCCTGCTTGTCTTACTAGGTCATAGTACGTCTTAGCCTGCCACTCGAGAACCTTTTTTCTCCATTGGTTGTCCCCAGTGGTTCTTCGAGCTATATGGCTGAACCATTGCCACTTTAGCTTACTAATCAGTTGTGCTACGTCGGTCACTCTGGTTCTACTGCGGATATCCTCATTTCTAAATTTATCACGCAAAGAAATCCCAAGCATAGCCCTCTTCATAGCTCGCTGAGCAAACTATATATTTGCTAAGATTTAAATTCTACAACTTTTGTCACAACTTAAGTTATTGATTGAGACCAGCTAGTGTTCGCAATGCGCATACGCGAGTGGTAATAATTAAATAATATTCTCCTCAAAGAATATTTTTAAATTCCTTACATTACTGATGATCCCACGGAGCTACTCGGTGATCCAAGGTACTTAGCTCTCAAGCTGACAACTGGTAAAACGTGCTACAGCTAAAGCGAAGAAATATTATGGCACTAGTGATTAGTGTAATTTGAGGTTTGTTATTATTAGCTAACTTAACCTAACTTAACCTTAGAACAAAACTTAAGCTTTTAGCAATGTTGGTGTTAATTAGTAGGTAGCACTTACTTAGCCTGCGTACATTCAGTACGGTTAATCCAGAACTGTATGTTGTGACTTCAATCGAATGTAATTAGAAGCAGCTAGTTTATATGATATAAGAAAGGTTCCTTGCCGCGAAACTAAACTCGTCTAGTTCGAAAGAATTTGAACTTTGGAGGTTTCATTCAGTTTTGTATATTATCTAATGCCAACGCGAAAAAAATAAAATTCAAGGCCAACGGGAAGTGTTACGTGTATTTTAATGAATGTGTTTATTATCTCTATTTACAAAAATCGACCGCTGTGCGTTATTCTCCAACTGCTCGACCGTTTTGATGAAATTTTTGTATATGTTTGAGTGGGTCCCTAAATGGTTTCAATTCATATTTCGAACCATCACGTGGCGCTGTTGTCGAGATTCAAAAATCACCGATGCGAAGGTGGGAGATCTTTATTTTAAAATAAAACATATTTATAAAATACCGGAATTGCGTATCTGACTATTTCTGTAATATTAGATTGGATTTTAGGCGCACACAAAAATAGTCATACGATGAAGTAGACATATAAAGGTTTTCCTCGTATCTTTGAAATACAAAAGTACGTGGGCTACCTAGAAGGAATTGCGAAACTAAAAAATATAATATCTATAGTTAATGTTTTATTATTAAAACTTTTCAAGGAATTCTTCACCAGCATCTATGCAAAGTTTCATGCGTTTAAACTAATATTCGAAACACTTATTCCAATCCGCCTCAACACCTTTTATTCTGCCTGCTCGAACGTTGGAACATATCCGGCGATAAATACTGTATGCATTTATTGGCCAATATGGCGCATCTGTCGAGCACTTCCCGAAGTACTTCCAGACAACTTCCTGCTGTTAATTAAATGACTATTTCCAAGACATTTTGTATAAAAGGTATATTAAAATCATATATCAATGGAAACTTTATTAAATAAGCTATCAGATTATGTATAACTTAAATACAGGTTTACTTCGGAAGTGATACTAAATTGAAAATGAAAGTAAGAAGTGTTTTTTCCCCAATTTTCTGCAAAGGTTTAATAACTATAAATTAAAGCCTTTATTCCAAGTACTATTTGTTTTAATTGTACGTCCAAAGCTTATTTAATTATAAAAAAAAACACATTATTAAATCAAATTTAGACAAAAATCAATCATGCAGATATATATGTTATATATATGTATGTTATATATATATATATATCATATATATGTTACAAATAGTTTGCTATCACTCGACGCCAGACTATGGCGTTCGGACAGCCGAGGGGTTAAGTAGCAATTTGGAAACAAAAAGAAGTCACATGGTGCCAAGTTGGAGCTGTAAGAAAGGCTACCAGCACTAAATGCTTGTAGAAGAAAGGTGATCCAGAGCTTAAGTGGTGTGGTCTCGGGCAAGAAAAAAAGAGACAGCATGCGGTAGGTAGGGTGCGGACTGCGAACTCAAAAGGTCGAATCCGCCATTCAACGATTGTCACTCTTCACTGCTAATTTAAGCATTGTAAACTTACCAGAAGCGGTTTAAGTAAATATTAGTAATCCCAATAATAGTTCTTCGTTATTATGCGCTAATTGTGCGGGCGCTTTGTCATGGTGAAGCATTAGCCCGTGGAGTCTCGTGTTTGGCCGCTTTCTGCTTACATGAGTGAACACTTCTGGCAAGCGTTTTGTATTATACTAGTATTACATGAAGCTAATTTGATTTCTTAAAAGAATCGACAGCAGATATCTGTCAATGTCAATGTCAATGAAAATATTTCCTCTGATTCACTATCGATTCACTTTGGTAGGCGTTGGATAATTTTGAACAGCCTTACAGTCGTATGCCGCTACGTTTCTGGATCATATGCATAAATCTAACATTCACCGTGTATTTTAATAACGTTAACACGCCGAGGCAAGCCTGCTTCAAATTTAGTAATTGTGCATCATTCTACGCTAGATTGTTTCCGAGCATTTGTGAAATTATGCACCTAATCGAAACAATGTCGGGTGTGTGGCAATCTTTTTTTTATTTCTAAATGTTTTGCGATATCTGCAACACACAAAGATAGATGCTAATAACATCAATCAATTAGTTCACCTTTACGCAGTTATTCTTGAAAATAGATTGTCTCGTTTACATAACTTAGAACTTTATTAAAGAAAGACGGGATTATTTTTTCAATTTATGGTTTATAATTGCACAAAACATTGAAGTTTAATTGTTTTATTGCTGTTTCTGTGTAAATCGCAGTATGCCTAATTGAGTTGTGCAATATTAACAAATTTCAGATATTTTTCGGCAACTGTGTCGTAGTTTACGAAATTTATAGCAACTCAATTCGACTGTATGTTTTATTATGTGTGTTACCTCGGAAAATTTTGTCCAGGTGAACCGATTTTGATGATTCTTTTTTTTATTTGAAAGCTGGTGCTTTTCGTGTGGTCCCATATTAATGATCAAGATTTAATAATAATAATAATAATTCTACACCAGGAGCTCGCTCTGAAATACGGTCTCGTGGATCGGAAATTGCCGTATTACAAGTACTTGCCGGAAGCCGTGCTCGAAAATGATCGCGCCAGGCTCTATTGGGACCGGGCCATCATCACAGACAGGACTATTCTTGCGAATAAGCCTGATATTGTGCTGATGGACCGGGCACAGTCAAGGATATTTTTGGTCGACATTACCATTCCGTATGACGAGAACCTTGTGAAAGCCGAAACAGATAAGCAAACAAAATATCTGGACCTGGCTCACGAGGTGACCGACATGTGGGGTGGTCTGCCGACCGAAATTATTCCTGTAGTCGTCTCTGCGAATGGGCTAATCCCAGTCAGCCTCTCGGGTCATCTGAGGCGGCTGGGACTACGTGGCGGACCGCTCCAGCCTCAAATGCAGAAGGCGGTGCTCCTCGATACCGCCCGCATCGTCCGCCGGTTTCTTTCCCTTTCCCCCTAACCCTCGGCCGTTTGATCTCCCCTGCCGAGGGCCTCCATCTGGTTGGGCTTTTATTTATTTATGTACTTTTATATTTATTTTATGTTATTGATATTTATGTATATTTATCTTGTCATTTTCATTTATAATTATATATTTATAGAACCCAACCAGATGAGAAAACTATATAGATACCCCACAATAATAATAAATAATAATAATTAAATTTTATTTCGTTTTAAGAAGTTCATGCCTTAAGAACTAGTGGATTGGAACTTCCATTTAAGCAAAAAAAATACCTGTGTTTGGAGGGTCCGCCCTTCCATTACTACATTCATGTTACATGGCAATATCGGTAAACATATTCTATATCATATATTAAAATTATCTATATATTACTTACATTCTAAAATTAGGACAATCAAACGATAGGAACTAGTCTACTTATAAATACTGTATGATATGTGAGTGAGTTTATTTATTTATGTATACGTATGTGTGTGTGTGTGTGTGTGTGTGTGTGTGTGTGTGTGTGTGTGTGTGTGTGTGTGTGTGTGTGTGTGTGTGTGTGTGTGTGTGTGTGTGTGTGTGTGTGTGTGTGTGTGTGTGTGTGTGTGTGTGTGTGTGTGTGTGTGTGTGTGTGTGTGTGTGTGTGTGTGTGTGCGTGGGTGTGTGTGTGTGTGTGTGTGTGTGTGTGTGTGTGTGTGTGTGTGTGTGTGTGTGTGTGTGTGTTTGTGTCTGTCCTTGCATGAGTTAGAACGAGTGTGTGTGATTAGAGTGTCTGAATCTGTACAAATCGTATAACACAATCCAGAAGCTTCTCAGTTTCGTCATATGTCTTAAGTTGAATGCATTGCAACAAAAGTTTTTTACAGTTATGATATGTTTTGTCGTATATATATACTTCTCTGTTTATTTTATTATAAAGAAAGGCAGAACGCGATATGTATTGTCTGCTTGCAAATGTGGTTTTAGTATACCATTTAGTATACCAACTTTATACTACACTATACTATAACTAGATATCCATAGATTACTGACTAGATACCTATAGCACCATCGCGCATTTTAAAAGATTGAGACTTTTATAAGCGATATTTTTGGTAGTAAGTAATTTTGAAATATGTTTATGATTGTAATATTTAAATATTAAATGATGTAATGGTGACAAATTTTCATTTCATACATATTTTTTTAGAAATGAGTAATGAACGTAAGCAATTCGGATCAAGTAAATACAAAATCGTTGGCTTTCACCTTTGGCTCCGTGGCGGAGTGACTTGGTAATGAGTTGTAGCGCTGAGCGCCGCAGGTTCGAATCCCACATTGAGCAAAAATTTGTATTACCTACAAATAATTGTTCCAGGTCTGGATTTTTGTCCTTGTGAAATTAATGTATTTAAACTGCCCCAACGATGTACTTAGGAAAAATTCCTAGTGCGGAGATAACGTTATGATTAAACAAAGATATGCCATCAAAAACGTAACTTGTAAAATAACCAAGTCTCGCAATGATGATACGGCCGTGCCGCTGTTTTGCTCGACTTGGCGGGGGCACTACCGTGCCGCCAGACATAAAACATATGAGCCGTGCTTGAGTTGAGTAGCTCAAGGGCGTTGTGCTCGCCGTAAACGCGAACAATCCGGGCTCGATCGCCGCTAGTGTTGCCAGGTGTCCCGATTTGCGCGGGACGTCTCGATTTTCAAGGGTCTAGTGATACGTCCCGATTCACCCTTGATCGGGACGCCAAATGTCCCCATTTTCACTAACATTCTTATTCTATACTTTAATCCATAATTTAGACAGCAAAAATGATTATATCTGTTAGCTACTACCACATTAAAATACTTTTACTACGACATTGTCTCACTAGTCGAAAAAAACGACAAAAGTTTTAAACAGAATTATAAAATGAGTGATTTGAAAAATTCAAGGACTGCAAAAAAAAAAAACAAATAGTTCAAAAATGTTTTAATTTGCTTAAAATGAAAAACAAAATCAGTTTTTACGATGTTTGGATGAAAAGTTATTCGTTTATGAGATCAGACCCGAATAATAATTATAAAGCACAAAAATAAAGTAAAGTTACAGTCACAATTTCTCGCATTACTCGCATGTGATATTTACACTTTACAGTTAGCGTTGACCATCTGAGCTACCACGGCTCTCAATAAAGCACAAAAAGGCTACAAAGAAACCTATATTTTGTAGTCATTGTAGTTGTCCGGATATGAAAACCAAATCCGCGATTATTTTTACCTTCCGTCCCGAAATTTTACTTGCTAGACCTGGCAACACTACTCCCCCGCCGACACTATTGAAATTGTTAGTTTGTGATGAATTATGCTTACATTATGAAACAGAATAAAAGTTTATCAAATGATATATATTTTATACAATACATATTTTTCAATTAGAACATATACATATTATAATATACTCAATAGGGTGAAAATGTAAAGCCGACTTCAATTTACTAAAAGAATAAAACAATTTCCACATATTAGCCTCCGATTTCTATACACTATATAAGCCATTATATGGAAATTATTTTTTTATTATTTTAGTTCCAATAGTATCAAAGACAGGTATATCATCAAAGATCAAAGTGATTCGTAGTCGTCGTTAGGCAACTATTATAGCCTCACGCTCGCCCTGACACGCACACAGAGATAACATTGTAGTGTGCGTCAATATTACGCCGATCCAAAGCGATCGCGTAGATTTCGACTTGGATATATTTGAATATGCGCTCTTAAGCTGCTATTTTATACTGATATTCTATAAGACCATGCTTCTATCCCGGTCGAGCCGACCCATTCATGCTACAAGCATAATATAGTTAAAAAATTAATCCATATCCATACTAGGATCCATTGAATGGCACTGTAGCCAAGTAATTAACGCATACTACATTTTACAGACCAACATTACTCAAATTCAAAATAAGAGAATATGATGGTTTAGCGCCGTAAAAAGAATCACAACTCAGTAACTGGTAACAGTAACTTTTTAAACATAGCACAAAATAGTAAATAACTGCAGTGTTAACACGTCTGCCAATTATGGCAACTATGACAAAAATATCCCCCCCTCTCGCCCGTATAAGGCAATCCGTGGGGGAGGTTTATGTTAATCCCCTAGGAAGGGTTATCGCTACCAAGCTATTTCTAATTTTTTTTTATTATGTTTGAGCAGCTATGCAGGTCTAGGTAAAGAGACCAGTATCACTGCGACCTAAAAGATCTATTGTGATCGCTGCTATGGCTATAGTTCACTGCTAAGCCCTATGTCTTCAATTAATTGAAGGAGTTGCTTAGCCGTGAGCAATTTCACTTCTTCTGGGCGGAGTAGATAGTGTCCCAGATGAGTGTTACGTTTGCGCATTAAGGGTCCGCAATCGGTTAGGATATGTAGAGGTGTTTCTTCCGTTATGGAACAGAACCGACACATCCTTGAGTTGCTTAGTCCCCGGATGGACATGTGCTTTTTAAGACAACAGTGTCCAGTTAGGGCTCTTGCCAGAATGCGCAATTTATTTTTACTTAATCCCAGGGCTTTTGAAGTGAATTTACGATCAAAAGCCCGGATTAAGGTTTTAGAATGTTTTAAGCCTGGTGTGTCAGACCAGATCTTAAGTGATTTATTGTGATAAAGAGTTTCAAGGGTCAATGGAGCTAGGCTTCTTGAGATTCCACAAAATGGCTCGGGTCCAAATTGTGTGCACTTTGAGCCCTCCCGTGCGAGTTTCTCGGCAAATTCGTTGCCTACAATGCCCTCGTGACCCGGAACCCATCTTAAAACGACCCTGTTGTTACAACCCAGGGCGTTTAAACGGTTCACGCAGTCTCCAACTAGCTTTGAGTTCACTAAGTTTGATCTCAGCGCTAGCAGTGCTGCTTGACCATCAGAGTTTATGTAAATTTTATGGTTGACGTAGTGTTTTTGCAGATTGATTTCCGCACACCGAAGTATGGCGAAAATTTCTGCCTGGAAGATAGAGGTGTATCTACCCAAATTTATACTAAATTTGAATTTGGGGCGTTCCCCGTAAATGCCAAAGCCTACGTCGAGGCCCATTTTAGACCCATCGGTATACCATATGAGGCTACCGACCTCACAGATAACCTGGACATTCAGCCAGTCTTCACTGGAGGGTAATTCCACTATATACTTTTTATCAAAAGTGTATAGTGGAGGCATGATATCTGAGATTATGCATAAGACCGGTGATTCCTTAATTGAGTCGAGCATGGATCTCAATCTATAGGAGAGCAAGCTCAGACCGCCCTGAGAGTTAATCCTATACAAACTAGCCCTCGCCTCCTTGTCTAGATAGAGATCTGGGGGCGTTAGGCATAGAAGTGCATTAAGAGCCGCTCCAGGCGATGATCGCATAGCTCCAGTTGCCATTACGCAGGCAGTCCTTTGTAGACTATTTACTCTGTCCGCAGTCGTCTTTTGGTTGGCCTTGTTACACCAGACAATAGAGGCGTAGGTGAGAATCGGCCTCACTATGCTGCTGTACAGCCATAGGACCATGCTAGGACGCAAGCCCCAGTTGTTCCCGACCAAACGACTGCACGTACCTAAAGCAATTTTTGCCTTATGGCATACGTTGCTAAGGTGAGAGTTCCGCGTTAGTTTTTGGTCGACTGGTACGCCCAAGTACTTAACTTCCGTGGAAAATGGTACTTCTTTGCCATTAAGTTTCGGTTGGACTAATTTGTCCAACCGTCTCTTTTTGGTAAAGGATATTATAATAGTTTTATCAGCATTAACTGATAAACTGTTATCCCTACACAGTTATTTATGGTGTTTAGGGCTCTTTGTATTATTGACGATAAAGTACTTTGGCAAAAGCCCCTTGCAATGATCACAAGGTCATCAGCATAACCCAATGTGTCAATGCGTAGGTCTGCCATTTTGTACAATAGTTGGTCAACCGCAAGAGTCCAAAGAAGGGGTGACAAAACACCTCCTTGTGGGCAGCCTCTTGTGGTTGCAACCTCAATCGAGGTTTGAAACAGCCCTATTTTTGCCTTTCTGTTTGAGAGCATCGACTTCACCCATCTGATGGTTGTGGGGTCAACATTTTTAGATGTTAGGCCCCCAATCAGCAGTGATGTGGGGCTACTGTCGAAGGCACCCTCAATATCTAGAAAGGCACAAAGAGCTATTTCTTTATCCTCCAGTGCTTTTTCGACCCTATCAATGACACTGATCAGGGCTGTTTCCGTAGATTTGCCTCTGCGGTAAGCATGCTGGTTGTAATGTATGGGGCTCGTAGCTAGAGCTACATCCCTTATATATTTATCTATAACCTTTTCCAATGTCTTAAGAAGAAAGGAAGACAGGCTTATAGGTCTAAAGGACTTTGGTAAAGCGAAGTCCTTTCTACCAGCCTTGGGTATAAATAGAACCTTGACATTTGTCCACCGTTCTGGAATATATCCTCATGAAAAACTTGCTCTGAAGATTTTCACCAGATAAGGAAGAAGGATGTCGATACCCCTCTGTAGTTGGATGGGAATTATTCCATCCTCCCCGCTTGATTTGAATGGTTCAAAGGAGTCAACAGCCCATTGCACCAGGTTTGGCCTTATTATCTTTGCAGCTCTACGCCAGTCCTCATTGCAAGGCCTTTGTAGGGCCCTAAAAGAGTTCAAGGCTGAAGTTTTGTATGACCCTGGGAAATAGGTTGACGCTAGTAACTCCAATGTTTCTGTTTCACTATTAGTGAAGTTACCATCCGGCTTTTTAAGAAGCCCGATCTGATTAGGTTTAGCTTTAGATAGCATCTTGTGTAGTCTTGCACTGCGAGGCAAAGACTCAACTTCCTCGCATAGCTTCCTCCACGATGCTCTCTTGGCTTTTCTAATTTCTTTATTATATTCAGTTAGGGCTGCACTATAAATGTCCCACTCTTTGGTTTTCTTAGCCCTATTAAAGTTTCCTGGTTTCCTGGTCTTTTCCCTAAGGTCTTTCAGCTTAGAATTCCACCAAGAAACTTTTCGTGTTGAGGTCTTGTTTTTGACGGGACAACTGTCCTCGAAGGCTTTAAGGATACCTACGGTTACTGTCTCCGTCGCTAACTCCAGACCTTCAATTGTTTTGATGCTTTTAGAAAACGTTTCCAAATTCCTCCTTAGGCTATCTCTATAGATATCCCAGGAGGTCGCTTTCGGATCCCTAAAAGTAACGGTTTCAAAGGATGGTGATGCTCCAATCACAAACTTAATGTGCTTGTGATCAGACATCGAGTTTTCGCTACTAACGTGCCAGTCATTTATCCGCCTGGACATGTTATTGTTAGCAAAGGTTATGTCTAACACTTCTTGCCTAGCACGCGTTACAAAGGTTGTTGTACAACCTAAGTTTAGGCTTACCAGGCGGTTGGAGATGAGAAAATCATAAAGTAACTCACCTCTTTCGTTGATGTTAGTGCTTCCCCAGGCTGTGTGATGAGCATTAGCATCACAACCCACCACAAGTTCGGCGTTGTGTTTTCGGGCGAACTCAGCCACTCGCTCTAACTCGATGGTAGGATCTGCGTTCTCGCCGGGAAGATAGGCTGAGCAAATGATTACTCTGGCCCCTGTGCATCCCTTGAGATTTATGAAGGCTGTAACCAGGTCATCATTGCAGTACTCTGGAACAGCTAAAAGTTCAATATTTTTATTATAAATTATACAAGCTCTGAGTCTACTGCCTTTGGTATTGACAAGAATCTTACCGGCAGCCGCCAATCCCAGAACTTGACCGTTGGCCACCCAAGGCTCTTGTATAAGGGCGAGGTCAATGTTGTCCTCTGCAAAGCAAACCTCCAGCACGGCAGAAACAGCTGCTGCATGGTGAAGATTTGCTTGGAGGACCCCCGCCTTACCCTTGGGTTTTGCCATTTATGGGCGTGGAGGGGCAGGAGTCTTTTCCGCCTGTTGAGGACGAGGACGTTTTTTACTGCGAACTTGACTCCCGCCTTACCTTTCTTCGAACCGCTCCCAACTCCCCTCCCCCCCCGGCCTGGACGACACCAGCGGAGGCCGTCGGACCGAGGCGAAATCAGCGCCTTGGCTCTTCGTCACTCTCACCGGTGGCGTTCCAGCCTCACTCCGAGAGGTGGAGGGCTGGGGGATTGGGGTTGGGGCTGGGGCGGTTTGGGCTCCATTGCCGCGTCAGAGCCTCCCCTGACTTTAAAAGTTATCATCTCAAAGCCAAGGATGACTCTGCCGCCTGCCGTCCTAAGAGCCTCCGCCGATGGTTTGTCCAGAGAAAAGGTTACTAGGAACCCATTCTCCTCGTCCCTACGGTGGAGGATTCTCCAGAGCTCAGTATGGAGCCCTTCATTCTGTGTCTTCAACAGCACAGCCGCCTCCTCTGGAGAGTCGGCTTCGCTGCGGGGCAAGTAGGTAATTCCCAGCGTAGGCTTTGGCAGTCCGCCCTCGGGTATTACCGAGAGCTCTGCCTCCGGCCAGGGCTTTAGTTTTCCGATTTCACCCACAATCCAGTCCTGGCTTGCCTTATTCAGGCACGTTACCAGAATCCAACCTGGCTTGTGTGTGAAACCGGAAAATTTTGGGCCCATTCCCGGTTGCGACCCACAGGCCGTCTTAGCGATGGCCTGTGTTAGTGCCCGGTGGACCAGCCGCATCTGCTCCACACTCATAGGATTCGAATTGCGAATTCCTACACGCGTGGAGCCAGCTACGGCACTGAAGCTGAGCTTCTTCTCCTCCGTTGCCAGCTTCACAGTCTTCCTGGGCTGGTCTTTGGGGGACTCTTCCTCAGACCGACTGCGTTTTTTCGCCTTCGGAACTGGGGGAGGCTTGGGCAGAGGAATTTCGTCCCAAGGCTTCTGGCAGAGAGAGGGCCTCTTCGGCTCCAATCTCAACTGCTATCAGCCTTCGGTATCTTTTCCTCGCAGCCCCACTAAGCTTATAAGGCCTAGCGAACTTTTTCTTTTCCCCTCCCTGGTTCGTTTCCGATTGTGGTTCGGCTGCAAACGTGGCCTCCACTTCACGGCTCGTCCCAGGTTGGGGCGCACTGTTGCAGGGTGTTGGTGAGGCTAAAAGAGCCTCTTCCAAACCTGCAGATAGTTCCATTAAAGGAGATTTAATATCTTTTTCAAAATGGTTTTCGTCAATTTTGTTCCCACGAGTAGCTAGGGAAATACTTGGTCACCCCCGGCAGAGCCCCGCATGCCGAGGGAAGGGCTAAAATACTACCCGAATCGCCCTGGTCTCGGGTAGGCACCATTTGCGACTGGACTCCCTCCAGCCACGCATCCATCGGCACGGTACGCTTGACACCTTGGATTGGGTTGGGATGGGAAAAGGGGGAGGGATAAAATAAAAGAAAAAGAGGATCATCCGAGTGTTTCTGTTCTATCTGTTTCCTATTGAACCAGACCAAATAACAGGCGGCAACCACGTGAAGGAGAACTCCTCAGACTTACCCTGGGGATCAGCACGACCTGTGCTCTCCCCCAGAGCCATATGCCAAACTGCTCGCCGGACAGGAGAGCAGAATAGGTGTTAATCTAGTCCTATTTATAAAATCAAAAAGTTAGGAGTAGACTAACCCCCGCCCTATTTCTAATTTGTCTTGTGTTGTTAATTGTAAACATGGTTGTAAGCTATTATTTAAAAAAAAATAGTCCCGCTGTGTTTCTTGCTGATTCTTCCCAGGATAGGGTTTTTTTTGCGAACCAGTGGTAGGTAAATGAAAAAAGTGACTCAATAGGTATTTAAATCTACTTGAAAAAAAAGTTTTTCTGTTTCTGTTTCAAAAGCTACTAGACTTTTGATAGGCTGTGATGATGATGGTGAAGATCTACTAAATTATGATATGATATATTTATATCACCACCATATACACATTTTTTTCCTGACAAGGGTGTTCTAATATTAATCTGGAGAAAGCTTTCCGCCCCTAAGATTGGAAATATCCTAGATATTGCAGTACCGAGGATATTGCCAACCTTAGGGATGTAGTATTTAATGTAGTTATTTAGAAGAAGTTGAATTAGTGTTATTCCTTAGTCCATTCATAAGGACAAAAAAATTTAAGCATAAAGCGCGCAAAAGCGTCAATCACATCAGATACGGAAAGATTACGCATCTTCATCGCAAACATCCTAATATCATTCATAGAACTTCAAAGTAAGTGACAGAGGTTTCGTTTTTTAACAAACAACAAAAAACTTTTTGCATAGTCAATAACCTCTAATTGCGGAATCGAATAGGGCAAAAGGGTATCTTTAAACATTTGTTAATCATCGATAAACTATAATTTTAAGTTGAAGCCAGTTAAATATGAAAGATTGAGTAACTATCAACGACGCAACTAATTAATCACATATACGAACGGCTAAATAGGAAATAGCCTGCGAATATGATATTGCAACTAAATACGTAGTATCAAATTTGAAAATAAAAACATTCAAAAATTAAGAACTATTAGAGACCAGTATATCCAGTATTGAATATTTACCAACTGGTTTTCACGTAAGAATTTAAATTTTAACATTCCAATGACGTTATCGAGAATAATCAAATATAAACAAGGATATTTGTTAATATACATTATTCAAATAAGCTACCTCTTAGCGAAAATGTCTTTGACAGCAGAGAGCTCCCGCATAATATCTTCTTTTTTCTTTATTGTAGAAAACATAAACATAAATTTTGAATAAAAATAAATTATGGATATTACCGAATTTCATCTTTAATTTAATTCCAGAAATTTCTAGTGCCTCGTAGCATTTGTTTTAATGGGCACATTGACATTGGGTTTGCGTGAATCGGTACTAAAAAAAACAAGTAAACGCTGAAAGCATGAAAAGAAATATTTTTAACCTTAATCTTACTTTAGCGGAACTTAAAAAAAGGGGATGTTTTTATTTCAAAATAGTTTGTTTTCCTATATGTATGTTAGGCGTTGTCATCGCCAATTGTGACGCGATTTCAATTATTTTATTAAAAAGGATGATGATGATGATGATGATGATGGAGAAAACACTTGAGGTATTTCAAGGGTTTTTGGTCATCTAATTTTGATTTTAAAACACTTAAATTAACAAAAGGAAAAAGTTTCATCTGGTGGATGAATAGAATTGAAATATTAGAAAAAAACTTTCAATTTTTTTAACAATCAAAAGAAATGTAAAAATTGAATTCAAAAAACTAAAAAGAATAATATTGGATAATTAAGCCCTTTAGTTCTTGGACGTCGATTTATCCCTTCTGAGCTTTTGGTCAATATGAAAAGCTTAGTACTTTTTACTAAGCAGTAATAAATTCAGAAGATGTAAAAGGGTTCAAATAAAACTTAAAAAATATATAATAAAATAACCATAAGTCTTTTTTTTATAGAATAAGGGTGATAAAAGAGCACACAGTCCACCTGATGGTAAGTGGACGCTGTGGCTCATAGAAATGTACATTTAACCTCGCTTAAGAATCAAAATGTAGATACGTTGTCACCCGTGAGGACTAACATGGAATGCCTCGATTCCAGTAAAACGGGTCTCCGGTTCTCTACACTAACCATACGAAACCCAGGAGCATTAAGCTGATATTTTACACTGGTATTCAGTGAGAGTGTGGTCCTTCCCTGGTTGAGCCGACCCATTCATGCTACAACCATAATAGTTGCAGTGTGGCTCTACCAAGTAAGTCTGATAAAGGATTTACAGAAGAATATTGATGATAATGAATAAGAATTATTGAACTTCTAGTCGTGCAATGAACTTTAACCAACAAGGATATTCTACTTCATGAAATTTAGCAAAGTTAATTTTATTCAACTGGTAAGATATGCAAGAATTCGCCGGCGACAAAAATCTTGCGATAATTCGTAATGATAATGGTGATGATCATTTTATTTTGTTCCTATTGACGGGATATTCTAGTTCTTTTAGAAATAATCGGTAGGGGATATATTTAAAAAGAATATTCTAAGACATACGTAAGTTATACATATTTAATATAATAATTGCTTAAATAATTATGACATTACTAATTTGTGAATGTTGCGTTACATATCACTCATTAACGGCTAAATGACACCTTCGTAGAATCATTTATTAACAGAAACAGTTAAAGAAAAAAGGAAAGCAAACCCAAATGTATTCACGCGTAAGTTCATCGGGCAAGTGGGCCAGTGCCATCTGAAGGCTTAAATCATTTTCGCAATAGCCTAATTTACTTTTACGTATAAAATATTCTTTAATGTCAGTTTCCAATAGTGATTTGCCGGAGAAAGATTATTCTGTGAATTGTGTGAATGTTATGATTATACAAATATCTTTATATTTCTTTAGTGTGTGAATGTGAGTGTGTGTGTGTGCGTGTGTGTGTCTTTTTTAACTTCGTCTTCAACGAATACTTTAAGGTACCCTACCTTAAAGTATTTCTAAGGTCAGATTTGGTTTTTTAAACTCGGCTTCGTTATTTGAATTTTTGATCAATTAGACATTTTATCCAATATAATCAAAGCAAAGTGTATTTTGTTGAGACATTTACAAATGTATTTGATTTATTACTTGCGATATTGAAATAAGATAGAGACGTAATATTTCTGATTTATTTTTATAACATTACAATATTTTATATCCACCATTATGTAACCTAGCAAATAACATGGATCAAAAAGAATTATTGAAGCGAAGTCATAAAAGTCTATTTTTTATTCATGCTCTCACAGAATACCTTCCCGCTGTGTTACGTTTGGTAAATGTTTAGAAACGGAGACCCTTTTCACTGGAAATGCGGCACTTCATCTAAGACCTCACAGATGACAGTAAATCTGCATTCTGATTCTAAATAATAAATAAAAATAGGATAGAGTTAGTAATAAAAAGTAAAAAGATAAATTATATGATTTAATTGTATTTTAAACCACTAGGGTTTTATAAAAAGAAACATTCCAACTTCTATTCAAATTAAAGACATGTAATGTTTTTTAAAATATTAATATTGAAAATTATAAGCTGGTTTATACCATGTTTTACATTAACGGATAAACATTTTTCCGATTAAAAGAATCTTCATATTAAAATCTCAAACTCATGATTACAACTCACATATGTTATTCTGTGTCATTTTTATTATTAGTCGTTTTTTTTGATAATGTAAGATTATTAACTTACAGGATGAGGTCAGCGTTGAAACTGAGTTTTAAAAATCCTTTCAACCAAAAGCTGTATTGTTTTCGTAAACTATATCAATAGTTTCCTTAATTTTAACGTAAGTAAAATGATAATAAGCTTAGTTCTCTACGAGGTCCTGCGTATGACTTTTCTGCGGTCGTGTCGGACTACCGTCCCATCAGACTATGAGAGTAAGGGAATAAAGAGTGCAACTTGTGCTTGCGCATACACTTAGACACTACAATCCTGTTTTGCGCAGATGGCTAGCCTCCGTTATGATTCGCGACTGTGATCGTAATTTGATTTAGTGGAAAATAGATCTCTACATAGAGTTAAATGACAAGAAGTAATTATTATAATTAATAATGTATATTATGTTATGCTACGTAATGTCAATGTATGAAAATATTCTACCCCATATCAACCCGTAGGTGTCGAAAAAAGCGACAGAGGGAAACTGAGACTGGAGATGGACATCAATATCAACATCATCATACGTGGCAGAGCCACGCTGCTATATTTTGGTTGTAGCATGAATAGGTCGGTTCGAACCGGTAAAAGAGCAGCTTAATGCTGTTGTGTTTCGTATGGTGAGTGTAGACATTTCATCTTAGTCTTCAGGGGTGACAACTCATCTACGTTTTGATTCTTAATGGAAGATGTAAATGTCTATGGGCCACAGCGTCCACTTACCATCAGGTGGACTGTGTGCTCATTTGTCACTCTTATTCTATAAAAAAGCTTTCTGGTAACATCTCAATAATAACAAGAAACAGCAGTCGCTAAACAGCCTACCACGGGTGGCAACTACATATTCCTGAGGCAATCAATGGGGGAGGCCATAGTTTATCTGTGACATTGGTGGGCAAATTAAAAAGCAAGATGTACAAAATTTTAACATGCCTTCTCTTTGTTGCAGGGGTGGGTTCCGAGTACAACATGTCAATCGTGAACTCCTACAAAAGGTTCATGGAGAGGAACAGCGGTAAGATAATAAATCTTATTAATTAAATTTAATATAAAGATTGAGATAAAATAGTGAAAACATGAACATAAACACTCACACCTGTCACCCAGAGCCGGTTTTTATGTTCATGTTTTCACCAGAAAAAGAGAGAGGCAGAGACTAGAGACTTCCATTTGGCACGATCTTGATACACCTCTCCCGCTTCCTCCATATTTATATACCTACGCATACATGCTCGTCGGTTAAGGGTACTACTAATTTAGCCCATTTTCAATATATCCCCAATTTGGTCGATAAACTTTCGCCTAGGGCGCCCTTTCCGACTCTTCCATTCACTTCTGTAACATAAATTTGCTTTGTCACTCTTTCCTCATTCATTCTTTCTACATGACCAAACCACCGAAGTATTCCTTTCTAAATCCTGGTTATAGCATCATATTGCAAACCACACTCTTCTTTTATCACACAGTTTTTTACCCTGGTACCCAGATTCAGCCCTAACATACGCCTTAGCGACCGTATTTCTCCTGCATTTCTACTGCATTTATTCTACTCGTCGTGCTTCTTCTGTCACAATGTTAATTATTATAATATATACATATGTATATGTTTGTATTTTATGCTTTGCTATACCGTTTATTAGATTGCGATAAAACTTTGTCAACATATTGCTTGAATTTCCGCGACGGTTATCACCGGCTGGGGCAAATCGCTAGTAGTCATATAAAAGTTGAATGTTTGTCTTGAAATTGATTGAAATTGATGAAAACTAATCTAAATCGATAATAAGTTAGGTAATTTGAATAGTTAACGCCTATGTAACTGCTTGGCAAGGCCTCCTGTCTTTATAGAACTGTAGGTTAACCGCCTCTCAATAACTCTATGTCGTTATATACTAAAATTATAGTGAGTGTTTAATTTAATTTTCTTTATAAAACTTATTTGCTATTACAGCTCATAGACACATACAGTCAACTTCAAACAAAAGAGGCTACAGATGCGTTGTCACCTCTTTGGACTTAGACGGAAAGTCTCACAGCCCATAACTATACGGGCCTCTCTGACTTTAAGATCAGATCACAGCAATGCAGGCACTGCGATTTGAAAAAGTCGTACAATCTTTGTTAACTAACTTTTGAGTTATTTAATTAGTCAGCTTTGTTCAACTTTGTGTTAGCAGATTTCATGTTGTCTTCGAAATAATTTTATTCTTTATAAATGCAGTTCACGATGTTTTACTTCACCGCCGAGCACGTGGAAAATTAAATTAATTTATTATATGTTAAATTATTACATAATTATCATCATCATCATTACAACCCTTCACAAGTCCACTGCTGAACATAGGCCTCTCCCAAGGAATGCCACTAAGCACGGTCCTAAACCACCTGCATCCATCGAATTCCTGCATGTTTTACCCGGTCGTCACTCCATCTAGTGGGGGTTCGCCCTACACTACGCCTACTAACAGGCGAAGTGTAGGGTGTCCCCCCACGATAACTCGATAATCGTCTGTGGTTCGCCCAGTTTACCACTTGTCAGTACAAGGCTGTCACTCGAGAACCTTTTTTCTCCATCGGTAGTCGGTTCTTCGAGCTATATGGCCGGCCTATTACCACATCAGCTTGCTAATCCGTTGGGCTATGTCGGTCACTCTGAATCTACTGCGGATATCCTCATTTCTAAGTTTATCACGTAGAGAAACCCCGAGCATATCATTTTATATAGTTCGCTGAGCGACCTTGAGCGTCTTCATATGGCCAGCAGTGAAGGACTATGTCTCAGATCCGTAAGTCATCACTGGCAACACGCACTGGTTCAGAAACAATTTAGTTTTCAGGTTTTGAGGTATACCTGACGAGAAGATGTGTCGTTGACCAAGTTCGACCGAGAGGGTCGAAGTTGGACTTACTTAGTCGGACTATTTCTCCCAGGTAAACGTACTCGTCAACAACTTCGAGGTTAGCGCTCCCAAAAACTATCGCCATAGGTGTGACATGGTCATTAAACATGATCTTTGTTTGTTCATGCTCATCTAACGACCTGTCCGTTGGGAGACACTATTGAGGTCATTGGGTCATTGAGCATAGTGCTTAGGTCCTCCAGTGATTCTGCCATAAGGACTATATCGTCGGCAAATTGAAGGTGAGTGATGTACTCGCCATTGATATTAGTACCGTATCCTTTCCAGTCCGGTAGCTTGAAAACTTTTTCCAATGTAGCGGTGAAGAGTTTCGGGGATATGACGACACCCTGTCTTACATCTCTCTGCAGTAGGATAGGTTCATAAATTAAATTAATTTTAATTAAAATTACAATTAAAATTTTCATTGGCCGGCGGAGCTCAAATAACGATGTCTTGCGTAAAGTTACCTGCAATAAAATTACGGTAATTCCGGCGATGGACGTAATAGGCAAGAAATATATAAATCAAGTACATATATGAAATAAATTTTTTATATATATATATATATATATATATATATATATATATATATATAAATATATAAAATCAAAGACCTAAAATTTTAATAATATACATATCTATAGAAATAAATAGGGATTAAAAAATAGTGATTACTTACTTTATGCCGATGATACAAATTATTGCGAGTTATCGAAACAGTTGATGACTGTGTAAAGCAGCAAAAAGACATAACTTCTCTATTTGATTACTGTTGAAATAAACAATTATATCTCAATATTGATAAATGCCATATTATGTCTTATACACGTAAAGTCAACAATATAATATTTGATTATAGCTTGAATGACACTACTATTAAAAGAGTAGATAGTATTAGAGATCTGGGGATAATAATGGATTCAAAATTGTCATTCAATCTACATATTGATTATATATTAAGCAATGCATTTCGTAGCTTGGGATTTATTTTTATGATTAGCAAACCCTTTAACAAAACTATAACGCTAAAAACTCTATACTTTTCCTTTGTTCGGTCAATCTTAGATTTTTGTAGTACTGTATGGAGTCCCTGTTATCATATACATAAACCTTAAAACAGACAATAAAAAATAATTTAAGTAAGGTTTGCAAGTGAGTTGCATTTTTTAAATTGATATTTTAATTTTAATTATGTTTATGAACTTAGATTTTTGTTATGTTAATAGTCACTATGTAGTGTTACCATGTAACTTTCTTTTAAATTGTGTTTAACTTTTCGGCACTGTAGGTCAACTTATAACAGATAAGTTGTTTGTATTTTATTTCCTTTCGACCGTTTATTGCCAAAATAAATAAAAAAATAAATAAAATAAAAATGAAGTGTCTATTTGTAATGTTAATTTAACAGCTTTTAACTAAATGCATGTATTTACAAACAGTTCTTATAACAAAAACAAATTTTTAAATTTTTTGTCTGTCTACCTGTTTGTTCTGGCTAATCTACAAAATGTCTGGACCGATTTTGACGAGACTTTCACTAGCAGATAGCTAATGTCATAAGAAGTAACTTAAGTTACTTATATTATAGCAAAATAATTAGCGTTCCGCCCAAATAAAATTAATACTCATGAAAATATGAACAAGATTCCATTCAAATATAAAAATTAAATATAAAATAATTTTAACTTAGGTATTAAAAATTATTCTATGCGAACAAACTCGCTGACACAGCAACTGTATTACATTAAATGTGATATATTCGACGCGTATTTTATGTAATTTTATCGATTTCTCGGAAATGAATCAGAAGGTTGCGTGTTCAGATCACGTCGGGGTCACCACTGTGGCTGTGGAAGGAGAAGGGGAGATCTCCCGCCGGGCAAGGTGTTCTGCCCGGGGAGCGGCTCACACTCCTTGTGATAGTTCGGAGATGTTCTATATATACTGTTTCTGATTCGGAATGTTGATAGCGTGATTTAGACTTCGGTGTATTTTCGCTTGTGGCGCGACGACAGCGCCGCCACATCACCTCCCCTGCTCAGACCGGAGGTCGATAGTGCACAGCCTCGTTTGCCGACGAATGTGCAAGTGCCAGTGGATTGCCTTGTAGTCTGCGGTGAGTCGAGAAGAAGGCAAGTAATCTGCGAGAGTGCCGTGAAGCAGAGGCGAGCAGTAAGGCTCAGAGCCGTGCCGAACACTGTATGGCGCAGAGAGTAGCTTGAAGGAACAGGAAGCATTATTATTCCAGTGCTGCGATGAACCTTGTGAAGCTAGATGGCTTGCAGGATATGAAGACTGCAGACGATATCTGCTCGGGAGCGAATGGGTGGGGTATTTATGACGATGATGAAAGCTTGAAGTTTCCGAAGGTTGTTGGTTGCATGTTCAGATCACGTCGGGATCACCACTGTGGCCGTGGAAGGAAAGGGGAGATCTCCCGCCGGGCAAGGTGTTCTGCCCGGGGAGCGGCCAACACTCCGTGTGATAGTTCGGAGATGTTCTATATATGCTGTTTATGATTCGGAATTTTGATAGCGTGATTTAGGCTTCGGTGTATTTCGCTTGTGGCGCGACGACAGCGCCGCCACAACTGAACTGATTTTAATGAATAAATGTAGATAAACAGGGGATGAATATTTGTATGTACTTATTTAAACGACGACGAAGATGATGAGTAATGTAATATTATATATTAAATAATATAATTAAAGTAATATATATATATATATATAAATAAACACAAATAATTTATATATATATATATATATATATATATATATATATATATATATATATATATATATATATACAAGGCATAATCGTATTCAAAAACAAAAATAAACATCCACATAATAGCTTCTGAAGTTGGTGCTAAAATCGTAAGGTGATAGGAGTTATGTGGAGAATTAAAAGACTAATGATTAATTATTACAATCAAAACTTGGCAACTGTAACCGGCCGTAACAAATTACATGCCATATAACTGTTCATTACGATTGAATTACTTTTCTAAAACAAAAGTAGTCTAAGTTACTCCTTACACGTAATATCAGAAATCTGCCACTGAAAGTCCCGCCAAAATCATTTCACAGCCATTTCAGAGATTACCTGGCAGACTGGAAGACAAAAGCAAGACCAACATTTTTAACTTTTTTTAATTATAAGTATCGCATATACTTTCAATGTGCATTTAGTCTGTTATTTTAACATTACAAATAGACACTTCAATTTTATTCGTTTGTATAGATGACTACATGACCCAATTAAATCAAAAAATTTTATGATAAAAATATCGTTTAAATAGTGATACTTCATCTAAATAATCTCTTCTGTCTTTTTTGTCTAATTAGGTTTGTAAACTGTATAAATAATGGATATTTAATTATATATTATACTAGTGTGTGTTTTTATGAAATCAATAGTTTAATGTTGGACTTTTCTATATCCTACATTTTCATAAATTGTGAAAACAATATCGCTAGACAATTGCCAGTTTTATGTATATTGCGTATCTTGTCCGTGACCATATTTGATTACGTCTGTTGTTTTTTTTTAAATATCACCTGATGGCACACTTGTTCGTATGAAGAAGACGAAAATTCCTCGAATCATATGTATACCGGTTAAAGTTTATCTTTTGTAAATGTCATGCCGTCGTTTAAAAAGTATTAACCCCTCTACGACTCTAGTTATTAAAAATGGCGATATAAATTACTTGGAATTATTTTAAGCTATGACATTTTAGCTAAAGTGACGACATTTTAAGATAAGAAGTCGATGGATATAGCAGTCTCAGGATCGTTTTTATTAGTTTGCCAGGGTTAGGGTTCTACTGTGTAGTCGCAGCTTAATGAAATCCTTCACATAATTTCATTTGTTGATGTTGTAACAGGCAACTGTTAGGTGTGGCAAAATGGTTTTATGTTTTCCAATAAATGGCGATAGCATTATGTCGTTTGCGTTAGATTTAAAATACAAAAACCGAAGGCGTGAAGTAAGAAAAAAGAAAGAAAGAAACGAAATAATATACGTGGCAGAGTCACTCTGCATTAATATTGTGTGTGTGGCGCGAATGGGTCAGTTCGGCCGGGAAAGGCCTGCGTAAAATAGGCGCTTAATACTGCTGTGTTTCGTATTGTTATTTAGAGAACCGGAGATCCTTTTTACTAGAAACGAGGCGTTTAATATTAATCCTCGGAATGACAGCGCTTCTGAATTTTGATTCTACGTCATTATCATAATTACAGCCCTTCACAAGTTCAATGTTCAACATAGGCCTCCCCTTTCCTTTCTTTTTAATCGAGGAGAAAAGAAGAGTTGACAGTTGACAGA
The DNA here is from genome assembly GCA_907164705.1 of Parnassius apollo. Taxonomy (NCBI): domain Eukaryota; kingdom Metazoa; phylum Arthropoda; class Insecta; order Lepidoptera; family Papilionidae; genus Parnassius; species Parnassius apollo. The sequence goes on from CAJQZP010000824.1 coordinate 340,655, forward strand.
CAAGTTGATGCTGCATCCCATGTCTATGGGATGTAGTCCATGTATATGTCATATCAACTTGCCATCAAGTGGACTGTCTGCTTGTTTGTTATTACGACTGGATTTTATCGGTTTTAATTTATTTGTGCGGAACATTAAATCGTTTTCTAAAATAAAAGTAACCTAACTTACTCCTTATAAAATTAGCTATCTAACAGTCGCGTCAAAATCAGTCTAAACGTTTCGGAGATTAGCCGGAACAAACAAACATTTATGCATTTAGTAAAAAGCTGTTATTTTGTCATCACAAACAGACATTTTAATTGTATTTATTTTTATAGGTAAAGTAGCGTGAAATGGTTTGTAACCTATGGTACGGCGATTTTATAAGTAAAGTAGCGTGAAATGTTGCGTAACGTCTGATACGGCGATTATATAAGTAAAGTAGTGTGAAATGGTGCGTAACCTCTGATACGGCGATTATATAAGTAAAGTAGCGTGAAATGGTGCGTAACCTCTGATACGGCGATTTTATAAGTAAAGTAGGGTGAAATGGTGCGTAACCTCTGGTACGGCGATTTTATAAGTAAAGTAGCGTGAAATGTTGCGTAACCTCTGATACGGCGATTATATAAGTAAAGTAGCGTGAAATGGTGCGTAACCTCTGGTACGGCGATTATATAAGTAAAGTAGCGTGAAATGGTGCGTAACCTCTGATACGGCGATTTTATAAGTAAAGTAGGGTGAAATGGTGCGTAACCTCTGGTACGGCGATTTTCTAAGTAAAGTAGCGTGAAATGGTGCGTAACCTCTGATACGGCGATTATATAAGTAAAGTAGCGTGAAATGGTGCGTAACCTCTGGTACGGCGATTTTATAAGTAAAGTAGCGTGAAATGGTGCGTAACCTCTGATACGGCGATTATATAAGTAAAGTACCGTGAAATGGTGCGTAACCTCTGGTACGTCGATTATATAAGTAAAGTAGCATGAAATGGTGCGTAACCTCTGATACGGGATTATATAAGTAAAGTAGCATGAAATGATGCGTAACCAACTTCTGGTACGGCGATTATGTAAGTAAAGTAGCATGAAATGATGCGTAACCTCTGGTACGGCGATTATATAAGTAAACTAGCGTGAAATGGTGCGTAACCTCTGGTACGGCAATTATATAAGTAAAGTAACGTGAAATGGTGCGTAACCTCTGGTACGGCGATTATAAATCTGCCTACCGGGAGTGACAATTAAGTTAAATCTTCCCTAAAAGCCCAAGCCTAGCAGTAGACTTTTATGGACTGATGTGGAAGGGAAGGTTTTCCTAATTGCTTTATTGATTTTTTTTTTAATATTCTTTATTCTTTCTTTTTTACATTCACCTAATCCAATATCCAACTTCAATCAAATACCAATTACCTATTGCGTTTCAATCAATATCAATACAAAAAGCCCTATGACTTCGCAACTGTAAAACAGGTTTTTGTTTTGTTCTTTTAACGCACATCTTTATATTAATCGCGTATTAAATGAATTCGTTAAAAACAAATAACAACACCAATGGAATATTTTCCAATAAAACGTAGTTCGATTGTTAATTTGTTTATGCTCTGTAATATACAGTGTCGCGCTCTTTCGTCACAGAACTGTCAGCCCAGTCTTTTCATAATTGCGTTATTCATTTTTGGTTTGTTGCAATACGATTTTTGCAACATCCAACCTTCGTTGAACATAAAAGGCCACATATTATCAGTCATTGCCCTTTTTATGTATGAGTCAATTATGGCGGCGTAAGTTACTATTAAAATATATATGATTGATCTTTGGGATAAAGTATTCCATGATATTTTTTTTATTCAAACTTAATTGTACAACATTGTATTGCCGGGTACAGAATAGCGAACAAAATAGTGAACACCAAAAAGGATGGTGACGCTCGGTGAACTACACCGCTTCGTAAAATAATGCATGAGCTCTCGATTTCCAAGTATTTATATGGCCAATAAATAATATTTCCGGGTAAGGTATTTGTTCTTTATTTTTATAGAATAATGGCGATAGTGAGTGGATCTGTGGCTCATAGACATCTAAATTTATCCTCGATTAAGAATCAAAACGCAGATGCGTTTTCACCCCTTACTACCAAGATGGAACGCGTGTTTTGAGTAAAAAAGTGTCGCCGGATCTCTACACTCACCACACAAAACACACCAGTATTAAGCTGCTATTTTATACAATATGTAACGTAATTAACGCGCACCCTCAGACACACCAATTAGTATATTATGTTATAATCATAATACATACACTGAATTTTTAGTTAAACATTTTTATGCACTGATTATTTATCAAATTAGTTATACTAATTCCGGAAGAATGTTGTGGTCACAGTACAAATCCACGAACGCAAAGACTTTAACGTGCTTGAAATAAAGTTCATTTTTCTTTATTTTTATTGAATGACAGAATTAGTAATAATACAAATAAAACCGCACTCTTAAAAGTCTTATTGCCTTAAGTTACGGTCCATTTCAGTTTGTTTTGACTGTACAGATTTAGTGTGACTGCAATTTACGTAGTTTTAATTATTTTTGGGATAAAAAATTACCTATATTAAAAATGATATGAAGAGATTCAGTAAACGATTTTGAACAAACTACTTTCTCAAAGTGCGTTAATTATGTTACGTGTTGTATATATGGTATTCTGTGAGAGCGTGGTACTTCCCCGGTCGAGCCAATCCATTCATGCCACAACTATAGCACAGCTGCAGCGTGGCTCCACAATGTACAATTTATGATTATAACACGGATTTTAATGAAAAGCTAGAAAGTAAAGTAAAGTGTCTCAATGACCACGTTTTTAATTGTAAGTGCTGTACTTTTACAGTAGATAACATTATTATTGATAATAATGTCCTCCGGACCGAATTTCGGTCACGGCGTCCTGTCTCATCGGAGGCTAGCCATCGGCGCAGGGCAGGATTATAGTGCCCAAGTGTATGCGCAAGCACAGGTGCATTCTCTATTCCCTCACTCTCATAATCCGATGGGACTGTAAACCGACACGACCAGAGAGAGATCAGGCGCAGGACCATCGGCTTTACGTGCTTTCTGAGGCACGGGGGTGAGACACCGCCAACTTCCTGACTCCGGGCAGCTACTGAGAGAGTCAAGTCTGTCGAAAGAAAGTCTGTCAAGAACATTATTATTATATAGATTACAACAATGTGGAAGAACCAATAACAAACCCAGCGGGGCTCTTTTTTAAAATTAATTAATACACATTAATAAAATAATTGTGCCTGTGTATAATATGGAAATATTTGCCTTTTAGTGAGCTGTAACCTGTGTATACGTGACCACGATGCCATTTCGTCTTAAGCAGAAGTCTTATTTTATTAATAAGCCAGTTTTAAGCAGAGCGCGACCTTCACCCACCATCAAAGTGTTCCAATATTTTTAATGTTTCGGAAATGCAATGAGTTCCTAAATTTAAAAAGTTAAATTACATGATGCAATCAAAGATAATTGAAGAAGGTTACCAGCCGTTTATTTTATTACTACCCACTAGTAGTGTCATAAACTTAATATAAGTATGTATATGAGTAATGTAGTGTAGTTCTGTTCCTTTAGCTAGACTATACAAAAAAAAGAGCTTTATAGTGAATTTAAGAAATTTACTTAATGAAATTTCGAATAAGATATCTAAAAATAATATTCTTATTCGAAATTTCACAAGCACTCCCTAAACGTTTTAGACTAAATAATTCTGTAATTTCATATTTGTATTCAATGAGAGAAGTCTCGATTCGCTTACTGGCTACGTGATAGGAGGTAAATATAGTGTAATTATCTTTGTGGTAGGTCTTATTGAGACTCCTTTCAAACGCTGCATTTTCTGTTTAAGCTTCTTCGTGAGAAATAATATTTGGAAAACAATTGAAATAATCTTGTAGTTATTTTCTACCTCTTCAGTCACATCGTTTGACGGCTAGGAAAGACAGTGACTAAGTCTTTAGTTGCGTTACTGCGGGGCCACGGTTTCGAATCTCACACGGAACAAGTCTTTGTAGGGTCTACAAACAATAGTTCCTTGTCTGGATGTCTGTCCATTTGCAATTTATGTAGGTATTTAAAATTCCTCAATGACACAGGCGAAATTCGTATTGCTAGGGAGTGACCATCTTTTATAATCAAATAAAAAATGCATGCATAAATTTTGACGCCTGTTACACAGAGGGGTAGACAGAGACTACGGATTTGTATTTGGCATGATCCTGATACTCCTCCCTCGCTTCTTTCACATCATACGCGTCTGCTAAGGGTACACTTAATTTTTTCTTCTGTGAGGGCATCGCTTGCCGACTCTGCCAATAAATATTTTATTTAATGGAGAATATAAAACTGGATATTATATTTCTCCCTCCTTCTCTTCTCCAAATTTTACACATTGTAGAGTCAGGCCATATTATGGTTGTAGCATGAATGAGTCAGCTTGACTGGTAAGGACTACTTTCTCAAAGAACACTAGCGTAAAAAAGCGGCTTAATGCTGCTGTAATTCGTGTAATAAGTGTAAAGACCCGGAAACCCTTTTTATTGCAAACGAAGCATCCCATCATCAGCCACACGGGTGAAAAACATTTTGATTTTTAATTGAAGACCGATGATGAAGTCTATTGGTTACAATGTCCACTCATTATCAGGTGGACGGTGTGCTCGCTTCTCACCCTTATTCTATAAAAAAAAAACAGACTAGAACGGTGTAACTTATGTTAATACGTTGTGAAATTGTGTTCCAGCGTATAAAAGAACAATTCGGTCTACTTAGCCGGGGAAGAACTACGCTTGCTCAAATACCTGTGTAAAATATTGGTAAAGCAAAATAAAAAAGCAATACTTTGTTTCGTGTTAATTCATTTTACCCATGATGCATTCCAATTTACATTGGACTGGGAAGGAAATGGAAGATAGTATACAATAAATAATGTGATCTATACATGGTTAACAAATCTGGTAAACGAAGAAGAAGACCCTTTACAAAGATGTGCAACAATACAGCTAACATAAGCAAAGCTTTCAATGGATTTAGGACTGCTGGAATTTATCCTATTGATCCTAACACATTTAAAGTCAGCTTGGAAAATACGGTAATTGACCAATTTTACACCAGTCAGTCTCAAGAGTGCGATGTTCACGGAACTGCAGCTGAGAAAAGTTTGAATGAGTCCGTTAATTTACTCTTTGTTTTTTTACTTTAAAGAAAGAGTGAATAGGCTTTGTTGAGCTAACACTGTGCGATTAATCATCTGGGGCTTCATCATCACTTACCAACAGGTGGAATAAAAGGTTAATACTGGTTTATAAAAATTAAAAAAAATATTATATAATTATTCTATATACTAGTGTACAAACATATCTATTTACGAATGATTATGTACCTGTTGTGGTATTAGTCATTGAATGAAATGTATGTATTAGATATTCAAGCAAAGCAATGATTATATCTGCATGCAGCTGTATTCAAATGTAATGCAACGCGTTTAAGTTTATCTCTTAGCCTATATTTCTATATTACATATATTCGATCCATCAATGTCTAGTTGTGACAGTATTTATAGATAATGCCTAGACGCTATCTAAGTACAAATGTCCTTTTATCGTTGCGACGTTAATGGCTATTTATTGCTCCCAAGTACTAAAACGACCACGAAAATGAATGCTAACTTAAGCAAAGATGCTCAAAATTATCATCACTATCATTAAAAACTCTTCCAGTTCTACTGCTAAGAACAGGCCTTCTCTATGGAATGCAACCAAATACGGTACATCTAAATATAGCCCCAAGTAATGCCATCAACACTTTATTTAGTTGGAAGTCACCCCATACTCCGCTTACCGGTTCATGGCTGCTACTCAGAACATTTCCTCCTTAATCGGGTGTCGGATTTTCGAGTTATTTAGCTTACCCATTACCATTTTAGCTCACACATCTTTTGGGCTATTACTATTCTGTTCCTATTTCAAATATCTTAAGGATTTTATCACGAAGAGACACTTCGAGCCTAGCGCGCTTCATACCATTGAAATACTATAATTAAAATATACTTAAGCCCATATTTTATTTTAAAACTAGCTGTACCCGCGACTACGTTTGCGTGGAATCAGAAAATACTTTTGTTAAGTGATGATGGTTTATCTGAAAAAAAAAATCATTTAGTTAATCGGTCAATCAGACATACAAACGAACGAACAGATAAACGGACCCACAATCGAATCAAGAAACGAATATGGCAAATTGCACGCTTGTGTATTATTTTGTAAATAAAAAAAATAAAATAACCTCAATAACACAATCTCTAATTTAATCCCGAATTTTCCTAGACAATACTTTTTTTTTTATAGGATAGGGTGACAAACGAGCACACAGTCCACCTGATGGTAAGTGGTTGCTGTGGCCCATAGACATCTACATCTATCCTCGATTACGAATCAAAATGCAGATGCGTTGTCACCCGTGAGGACTAAGATGGAATGCCTCGTTTCCAGTAAAAAGGGTCTCCGGTTCTCTAGACTCACCATACGAAACACAGCAGTGTTATGCTGCTGTTTTACCTGGTATTCTGTGAGAGCGTGGTCCTTCCCCGGTCGAGCCGACCCATTCGTGCTACAACTATACTACTAATATAATTGCAGCATGGCTCTACCACGTAAAAAACTTAGTTACTTAGTTACTTAGTTTCCATACAACAAATAAGACTCACAATCACCAAAAACTAAATGAAAACTACAATCCAATGCCTACCTAAAACTAAGCACCCACACCAAAAAATAAATGAAATTGCCTAAGTATCTATATTTTGTGTCATCCTGCAAACAAATGAAAAATAAAACTAAACTCAACCTAGGGAAGATTTTTGACCTTTAAGTAATAGGTGTGATCGGACTTTCAATCAATTGGGTTTTTTATCAAGAAATTCTCAGTAGAAGCCCGGAGTCAAGAGTTTAGCAGCGTTTCATCTCTATGCCCCAGAAATCATGTAAAGCATTTTTATCTTTATCTGATCTCATTATCTTTTTGTCGCATTACTGACTAGGATACAATGATAAATAGACAATTTTTGATATTTTGTATTATAATGATCAATATGAGCAGATTTGCGTAAAGTTCTATAATAGGTATTATTCATAATTATCATAATTTCGTTTTTCGGATTTCCCCACCACCATGCAATTATAACCCATTTCATCCGCGCAAAACATATAGGTAGGCTGATTTTAACACTTTAATGTGAGATATTAGAAAATTAAAACTAATTGCATTATTTTAATCCCAAAGTATTCGTACTAATTTTAAAGTTACAATAATCATTTAATAATTTTTCCCTATACAAATATCAAATCGCCTCGTAAAAAAAGATTCTTTAAAGCCTTATTTTACCATCTAAAGATTTAAATTTTCCAAAAATTATTTCTTAGAGGGTGCCTTCTTAATAAAAAGAAGTTATTGTCCCAATTGCTTTAGAACCGTAAGTGTCAATTTTTTTTTATTTAATTACTTTGAACCATTAAATATTTTTTCTCTCTACAAATGAAACATTATCTACCCCCTTCTCCTTCCTCCAGCAGGTGGCTGTTTTAAGAAATACCAAAATATTTTATCTCCATACAAAATTGCACACCCTCTGCCCCTGTCCCCTTCTACGGTAACGGGCTATTTTTAAATAGCAAAATACGTATTCATTTATTTTTTTTTAATACAGTAAGTACTCTCAGTAAGTATCGAGTCAATAATAAAATAATAAACTATAACATACTTATTTCAAACGCATAGGGATCGAATTTTCCAACATTATTTTATAGTGGATTTCTACGTCATAAAATGTAGCTACTGTCCAAATTTTAGAGTACTACAGGCGGTTTAGGTTAAGCTTGTGCGCTGGTAGAAGAGTTAGTCATTCAGTGATTATCGTACAGAAGTAATAATCTGTGACTCAGTATATAAAGAGTATAAAGTATATACACAGTGAACAGTGACATCTGTCGGTAAATGGCAAAACTAACTTTACGGTAAATTAATTTTATTCTGTTCATTTTAGCTATATCCAAAATAAATGAATTTTTATAAACGCTATTTGCAAACGAAATAAAAAACTTCTAATATAGAATAAGAATTTTGTCAAATTTTGAGTACCTATTAACTTAGCAAATAAAAACTTAATAATATACACTTTATTACTAGTTCCAAATTTTAAAGTAAAGCGGGCAAATGCGTCAGAACGGCACTATGGACCTCGCTCCAAGAAGTATGAGAATGCTTACCAATGGTATCCTTTTTTATATATATATTTATTTCACTGAATGCCTATACCTAGCCGTAGACCATATTATATTAGCTGTATATTATAATATATAACGCTCTCCTTCAGTTCCGTAATCGGGTGAAGCATGCGTGGTAGATCGTGGAAACTACGCGAAATATGAGGCAGTCAATGGGGAGGTTCAGTAGTGTGAGCACACTAACTAAACTAAAATGCTGCAACGGTTATCAGATAAAAGTAAGAAACATATTTGCTGTATTGTTCTGTATTGATTTGTGTCCAATACAAGCATTGCGTTGAAAGCAGCAAGCAAAGTAATTATTTCATATTATGTGTCTTTTATATCTCGCCCATAATTAAACCTAATGGTGTTTGAAAATACTTATAGCGCCATCTATATAATTGATAGTGGTTAATTTATTATGACAGTAAAATAAAAATTATATGGTATTTAAAAAGGACGGCTAGGAATAATATAAAAACAACTCAAAAATCGGGTAAATGCCGAAAGTATTGCGGCATTCATTTTGAAATAAATATATGGTAAAGTTGAGGATTAATGTTAAGGTTTATGTTAGACGAAAACACGATTCCGTAAAATTTTCTCGATAGAAAAAAAATCCAAAGTTACCTCCAAACTGAACAATAAACCGCTGTTATTCATAAAATACTTTAAATAAGATCATGAAACTTTGCATACTAACTGAACTAACCATAAAGCAGTGCTTATGTTATTTACTTTTTTTAAAATATCATTATTTTCACTGTAAAAAGTTACCTAAACTATCGGCGCGTAAGCTTGGTTCCTGTATCCTGTCGCTCCGTTAGTATTGCTCCAGCTTTTGAAGGGAGAAGTTGTGTCGCTTACGATCAGAAAACACATTACGCAACAGGAAGACGTAAAATTAAAATGGGAAATAACCGTTATAAAAATAAGAAGCGACTGGGTTGGCGTTAAGAAACAGGCATATATATGATAAACATAATGAAATAAGTATCTAACGACCTATCTACTTAGAGTATTAGTGATTACAAACATGTCGGTACATAGCATACGACGCGCGGGGAAGTGGGGGCGAAATTAGAATTTGAGCTGACTTACTCTCACCTCTTAAGAAAAAATTATAGGCAAACCTACTTATTTAAATTTTAATTCAATAATTTGCACAACACCATCTATCGATGACATTGGTTAACTATTGTACTCTTTTCACTAAGATATTAGGATTTATATAATTATTGTAAATATTTATTACGTTATTCTTTATTATTTTTGTTTACTGCGTTTAGATACAAGTATAACATTACAGAACACAATTTTACATTATTTAATTACAAAAATGCCCTTGATTTGAAATCTGTACCTATACGATAGAAAAAACAAAACCCATACTTCGTCCCCACATTTCAGAATATTAATCATAACTTGATAGAATTTACCGATTTTAATGAATTAACGACTACTGCAACTGTAAGACGAAGATACGCCTCACAAAAACAAACCCACAGACAGTCAGACATTTCTTAAAATGATAGAAATGTATTCAATTAGTTGTTTCCGCCACTCCCAATCAATTTTGTTACAAAATTATAAATTATACAGACTGTGATTGCGAACGATAAGTTGATTTTATAAAATAACGTTGTAAATATTAATGAATGCTTTTGGAATATTATAAAGTTGTATAAGTTATCTGTGGTACTTAAACTATATGGTATCAATACGAATATCTTTATATATATATATATATATATATAAAAATATTCTTATATACAACATGTAACATAATTAACGCACTTTGAGAAAGTAGTTTGTACATAATCGTTTACTGAATCGATTTTTATCATTTTTAATATAGGTAATTTTTTATCCCAAAAATAATTAAAACTACGTAAATTACAGTCACACTAAATCTGTACAGTCAAAACAAACTGAAATGGACCGTAACTTAAGGCAATAAGACTTTTAAGAGTGCAGATTTATTTGAATTATTACTAATTCTGTCATTCAATAAAAATAAAGAAAAATGAACTTTATTGCAAGCACGTTAACGTCTTTGCGTTCGTGGATTTGTGTGACCACAACATTCTTCCGGAATTAGTATAACTAATTTGATAAATAATCAGTGCATAAAAATGTAACTAAATATTCAGTGTATGTATTATGGTTATAACATAATATACTAATTGGGGTGTCTGAGGGTGTGCGTTAATTACGTTACATATTGTATATATATCCGTGTATATGTGACAAAACTCTTAAACAACTGGACCGATTTTAATGAAATTTTATGTGTGATTTATTTGATTCGAGGAAGGTTTAGATTTACAATTGTTCCCGGTAGGTGGTATGGTAGTGAAACGGATGTGGTGGTATTTTAACGTTTAGAAAGATGTTGTTTCAAGATCACCATTTCTTGAAGCGTAGCAGGTGGTAGAGCCACATTATATTATGTTTGTAGCACCAATGGGTTGTTTAACCGAGGAAAGATCATGATGTCACAGTATACCAGCGCGAACTAGCAGCTTAAAAGTTTAAGATTTTTACTTAACTTCTTATTTAAAATATTTATTGCATTTAAAATGTACAATTGGCGAACTTAATGCCGTTAGACATTATCTACCAGTAAACCATGTGCTAAGCAGAGAAACTTAAGCAGGTGCCATAAAAACATGAACATATTTATACGCTATACTATATATATTAAAAAATAACCCGGGGGGTGGGGTCCTTTTTTTCCCCCCCCCCTAAAAAAAAAACATGAATATAAATATACAAATATACGTACCATATGTGTAAATACAATTATAAATATATATATAACTACAAATGACCTAAATAATATAAGTTTTCAAGTGGTAGAGCCACTTGCACAGCCACACTGCAGCCATTATTGTATTAGCATGAATGGGTCGGCTCGACCGGGGAAGTACCACGCTCTCACTGAATACCAGCGTAATGTAGAGACCCGGAGACCCGTTTTACTGGAATCGAGGCATTCCATTTTAGTTCTGAAGGGTAACAACGCATCTGCATTTTGATTCTTAAGCGAGGTTAAATGTAGATGTCTATGGGCCACAGCATTCACTTACCATCAGGAGGACTGTGTGCTCGCTTGTCACTCTTATCCTATAAAAAATGTAAGTGCTCTATACCTAATCAATAACATATGAAATTTTTAAATAATACATAATACATACATTTTAAGCATACTTACATACAAATACAACTTAAATAATTTATATATAATATAACAACTTTAATAATTTATAATAAAGCTATAGCTTTAAGTAGAAATATTTAAATTAAAAAGTTAGCTGCTGGAAGAATAAAGGTAGTGATCAATTTTTTCTCTCTTTAATGAACGGAACTGAAACGAACAATCGACGATCAAGTCGATCTTAGTTTTCAGGGGTGACAACGCTTCTGCATTAAAATTATTTTTCGAGGATAGATATAGATGTCAATGAACCACAGCATTCACTTACCGTCAGTGGACTGTGTGCTCATTTGTGACTCTTATTCTATAAACAATATTAAAATCTACTATAGTATATTGAAAGGCAAATACAAGGTAACAATTCTTTTTTCCAGATCCTCGGACAGAGAACTGGTGGCTGATGTCAGGACCAGGTCCTCTCCTAACGCTTCTTGCCACGTACCTTTACTTTTGCACATCTGTGGGTCCTCGGTACATGAGAGACAGGAAACCGTACTCGCTGAAACAGCCTATCATAATTTACAATATCATTCAAATATTTATGAGCATGTTTTTGGTTTATGAGGTAAGTACAAGTTATTTTATACGTTATTTATATATTTATTGACACTATTATGTACAAAGTAGTACATATGGCGAACAACGTCAAAGATAGTAGTTGGATAGTAGATAATCGATTGGGATAGTGGTTAGACCCCGGCTATGAATAGTAAAAAAGAGAATTTTCTATCCGTCAACTATAAGGCTTAGCAGAGATAGATATGAGGTGGTGCAGTAGATAAACTGTATATAAAATGAAAAGGATTTTATTTAAAGCGAAATTAATACAAATCTAGATATTATGTGTGGGATAATTTTAAGAAAGGTTTGGTGGATGCCGCCACCGAAGTATGTGGTGTAAGTAAGAAAACAAATGAAAGGAAAAGTAATACGTTGTGGTGGGATGATGAGGTACGGGTGGAAGTTGAATCAAAGAAGAAAGCATGGTTAGATTTACTAGCAACCAAAGCTGGTAATTCTTCTGGTATGAATGATGAGATTGAAAGAAAAAAGGCAGAATTTAGACGTCTAAATAAGAGAGTAAAAGAAGTTGTTGAAAGGAAAAAGAAAGAAAGAACGGACAAGAACGATAGAAGGATATCTGATAATTTCCAGGCTAACATAAAAATGTTCTGGAAACTCGTAGCAACTGCCTGGGGAAATACAAAACAGCCTCTAATGAATGCTATAAGAGACGAAAATGAATGTATTCTGAATGATGAAGCTTCGAATTTAAACAGATGGAAGGAATACTTTGAAAGCGTGTTTATGAGTGAAGAGTCGTCTGAATTAAATGAACTAGAAATTCCGAAAGAAGTGGAAAGGGGTATGGAGATAAGTGGAGATGAAATAATGAAAGCAATGAAAAGCATGAAAGCAGGTAAGGCAGCTGGATATGATAGAGTATCACTCGAGATGCTAAGGGCTGGAGAGGGAGTGGTGGCAGGCCTGCTGTACACCTTGTTTAATATATGTTGGAAATTAAAACGGGTACCGGATGACTGGTGTAAAGCAGTTATAGTACCAATATATAAAGGAAAAGGGTCACAGCAGGACTGCAAAAACTACCGTGGAATCAGCTTGCTTAGTATTGTGGGTAAACTGTATACTAAGGTGTTATTTGAAAGAGTTTTGAAAGAAACTGATGGAAAAATTTGGGATGTGCAAGCGGGTTTTAGAAAGGGAATGGGGTGTACAGATCAAGTCTTTTCCATGCGCATGATTGCGGAGAAGTTTTTGGCCAAAAACCAGAAAGTTTTTTGTGCGTTCATGGACTTGGAAAAGGCTTATGAGAGAGTGGACAGGAATGTGTTATGGCAAACACTGAACTCATATGGGTTGAGCGCTGGTTTGATACAGGCATTAAGGTCTCTTTATAGGGACTCTAGTGCTTGTGTCAGGATCAATGGGGTCTACTCGGACTGGTTTGGCATCCAAAAAGGTGTCAGACAGGGCTGTGTAGCTTCCCCGTGGCTGTTCAACCTATTTATGGACAGGTGTTTGCAAACTTTGAAAGATGAAGAATGTGGGTTAAGAATGGGCGAGTTAACCATCAAATGCCTTTTGTATGCCGATGATCAAGTCATATTTGCGTCATCGGCGGCTGAGTTGCAAATGATGGTTACATTAATGAACTGGGGATTAAAAGAAAGGGGAATGAAAGTGAACACAAGTAAGACGAAAGTGATGGTTTTTGAAAGAGAAGAAAGCAAAATAGTATGTGAAATAAGAATAGAAGGAGAGTTAATTGAGCAAGTGGATGAGTTTGTGTATTTGGGATGTGTATTTAGCAGGGATGGTAGATATGATAGGGATATAGAACGACGAGTAAATGCAGGGAATAGAGTGAATGGGGCACTACACTCCATTATGAAGAACCAGAATGTGTCAAAAAAGGCACGTATGGTAATTCATAATGCTGTGTTAGTCCCTACTTTAATGTATGGTAGTGAAAGCTGGGTGTGGCAGAAGAAGCACGAAAGTAGAATAAATGCTGTAGAAATGCGGTCTTTAAGGAGTATGCTAGGGTTGAATCTGAATAACAGGGTGAGAAATTGCGTGAAGAGATAAATGTGGTATGCAAGATGATGTTGTGACCAGGATTAAGAAAGGAATGCTTCGGTGGTTTTGTCATGTAGAAAGAATGAATGAGGAAAAAGTGACAAAGCAAATTTATATGGCAGATGTGAACGGCCGAGTCGGGAAGGGACGCCCTAGAAAAAAGTTTATCGACCAAATTGGCGATATTTTGAAAAGGGGCCACGTTAGAAGTACCCTTAACCGACGAGCATGTATGCGTAGATATATGGATGTAAAGGAGGCGAAAGAGGTATGTCAGAATCGTGCCAAATGGAAGTCCTTAGTCTCTGCCTACCCCTCTGGGTGACAGGCGTGAGTGAATATGAATATGTTTATTTATTTTATTTTTAATTTCCTTCACCTGTGTGTCGTGAGCTCATAAAACTCGACTATGGGAAATATCCAGCCAGCATATCATACCAAAAAATATTTTTTGAAATGCTATAAATGTATAAATCTGGATTGTATGTATGAGTTACAGGGCTAATTTTTCAACGGTCAGATAATAGTTATCCGTTGAATAACCTGACTGAATATAAAAGCGAAACAATTGTTCTATTTTATATATAATAACTGTAATTTTTAATTCGTTTGTGTTGTATTTTATTCTATGATTAAAAAGAGGATTGAAAAATTCACCCTATATGTTTAGTAATGCGATCGCCAATCTATCTGATAAGCTTCAGAAAAAGTGGATTTCGGGAGGGGTGTTTTTGCGGCCATAGACTGTGTAACTAATGAGCTATGTCTCTCTTTGGAGAACAATTTCATCAAACACTAAAAACTGAATAACGAACTTATTGCGTATCGACACAATAAACGTAGCCTGCGTGCTTTATCACTAAAGACGTTTTTGTTTTCGAAAATTTATCTCATTCGCTGATTATCAATTCATTGTTAAATTCAATAATAATAGCCTAAGCCGTTATAGCATGAGGTTATACGCTCGCAGTAAGCTTCCCAGTACGCTAGCAACTTGGGTTCGATCATCGCCAGCACGAATGCAATTGTGCGTTGTATTTTAATTGCTAATTTACCACGTGATGATTTAAGAAAATGTGTTGAAGGGACCTGCCTGTTTTAGGGATTAAATATTTAAACAGCAGGTGAATTCCGCTAAACGTACTGCAGCAATGTGGCGATATAAATGCTCCATAATTCTCCCAGGAATGAGAGAAGGCCTGTGCCTAGCAGTGAGAAAAAAGAACAAAAAAACACATAAGGCATATTATTTATTTGATATTATGCAACGAATATAGTAGTTCGTTCATTTTTTTTCTTTTATTTACTTTTTAATTTTTACACACCTTCCCTTTTCGCCATTCGATATAAACAACAACCCATTGCGTAAAATGATTGTCTGGAAGAAACTGCTTCCACAACAATAATACCGCTATTGTACCTTAACCTTCTTAATAAATTTCATTTTGTTTTCGTTTTAATGTATATTGGTGTAATATATAACAATATATATATTGACAAATTTACCGGTGAAGGAAAACGTCTTTAGGAAACCTGCATGTCTGAGAAATAGGAAAAAAATATTTTGAAGGCATGTGAAGTTTGCCGACACGCATCGGGGCAGCGCATCGGACATTTCCTTGCCCTAAACACTCTCAGAAATGAAAGGAGGCCTGTGCCCAGCAGTGGGACATATATATGCTGTAACTTCAACTTTTTTTAACTTTAACTACATTAACTATTCTAAGAGAAATAAAAAAATTTGCTTTTTCATTTTCTTTGTGTGTTTTGTCCCATTTTGAAATTTGATTATAATGACACAAATATATTTAATCGTTTTCTCAATTAGTATGCACTGTTTTGCATTTAAGTCTGGTCAAATCAACTAATTGGTAAACAACATTAAAAATAAAAACTGTCAACAAAGATGCTGTGTCGATGGTAAACAAACCTTCTTTTTTAATTTTTGTATTTAGTAAGTTTATTTTAACACTAAATTTTATTTTGTGAAAATAATATTGTAATTTTTTGGATTTTTACGCCTTATTTTTTTTAACAGGGCCTAGCCGCCGGCTGGTGGAACGATTACAACTTTAGCTGTCAACCGGTGGACTACTCGTATAACCCTAAGGCGTTCAGGGTAAGTGAAAAAAACTCGTAGGAAGGTTTTTTTATTTTTATAAGGAAGGGAAACCAATAAGTTTAAAGCTCACCTGTAAGCAGCCTATATACGTCCCACTGCTGGGCACAGGCCTCCCCTCATTTCTGAGGGTGTTTTAGGGCAAGGAAGTGTCCGCCGTCCGACATGGATGGAATAGATTTTTTACTTGACAAATGTAACATCAATATTTTTTTAAATTTAATTGAAGTGACAAACGAATCTACAGTCTATCTCCATCCATGAACACCAATTTAAAAAAAGACTAGAGATGCATTGTCACCAATGAGGACTTCCACCGACCGACACGAGCTGAGCAGTCAGAGACGGGGGTCCGCACACCCCCCCTCGGACTGCGGTTAGATAGCTCAAAGAAAAACGCCTAAAAGGCGACATGATGATTGGTAACAATATCAAATCATAAACCATCTCATCATCATCCTCACCTCATTGCCTTTCCCTTTTTTAATTAGCTGAGCCCTGAGACAAGATGAAGGTATAAGAGTCGCATAGACTAACAACACTAACATCTAGATAATAGATGAGGACTATGGTGGAGTGCCCCACAGTCTGGAATTGTAGGCCTCTTTACTCTTTAGAACGTAAAACAGCAATGCCCGTACTGCGATTTAAGATTAGGGGGTGGTTCCCATCCAGACGAGCTCCTAAGCAAGAAATAAATCCATCCACTATTTCTTCCTTTAAGTTCTAACTTTAATTTATTTCTAAATCTTAGCACAGAAAAAAGATTTATATCTCTTACTTTTAATCTTCTAGATGGCGGGAGCAGTCTGGTGGTACTTCTTCGCGAAGATTATCGAGCTGCTTGACACAATATTCTTCGTACTCAGGAAGAAAAATAAACAAATATCATTCCTTCATCTTTACCATCATACAATGATGCCAATTTGCGCTTGGATTGGTGTCAAATTCCTGCCAGGTATATTCAATTTATTAACTAGTCTTAAAAAAATATAATTTCATAACTTGTTTTTTATGTCACTGTTTTTTCTTTCGTTTTTCTTTTTCGTTTGGTCTTGCTACGAATTAAAAATATGTAAGTTTTGCGATTGTATTGCAGATACAAAACAGAAAATAGTAATTTTTAAATAAATATTTCGTTCCTTAGTGCTTTATATCATTTATAATCATTATCTTTTTAAGGTGGTCACGGGACTCTCTTGGGCGTGATAAATTCCTTCATCCATGTGATCATGTATACGTACTATCTGATCTCAGGCCTTGGTCCGCAGTATCAAAAATACCTGTGGTGGAAAAAACACCTTACCAGCATGCAACTTGTGAGTAACCTAAGTTATTGTTTATATCAAAATGATTTTAAAATCTAACTTTATATTTTAGGATAATTAATCTAGCTTGACTTCTATACGTGGTAGAACCGTGCTGCAGTTATATTAGTAGTATAGTTGTAGCACGAATGATTCGGCTCGACCGGGGAAGGACCACGCTCTCACAGAATACCAGCGTAAAATAGCAGCTAAATGCTGCTGTGTTTCGTATAATAATTGTAGAAAACCGGACCCTTTTTATTGGAAACGAGGCATTTCGTCTTAGTCTGCACGGGTGATAACGCATCTGTATTTTGATTCATAATGGAAGATAGATGTAAATTTCTACGGGACCACTTACCATCAGGTGGACTGTGTGCTCGTTTGGCACCCAATCCTATAAAAAACATACCAACTGATGGTAGCTCATGATGAATATGGTAAAGCGTACTGGCCTAATAACAAAAAAGCTCGTTTACTTTTACCTTGAAACAACGCGTTATGTAATCACATAGATGGCAAGCCAAAAGATTGCCTTTTATCCCTCTACATTTAAAATTTATTTACTTTAAATTATAATATTACTTTACTTTAAATTATATATTTTGTATTATTTTCAGACAATATTTTGTTTTCGTAATAATAAAAGTGAAATAAATAGGAAATAAAAAAAACTTAAACATGCCCTCAAAATTTTGTGTTATCCTAGGTGGTAGGAATAATTTTCTACGTAGGAGTCCGCAAGGGAGCTACCTCCCGCTTGTGTATTTCTACTAGCAAATAGCAGTACTTACAATCCTGTGTTCCAGTCTGAAGGGTACAGAGAGCCAGTAAAATAACTACAGGCGGCATTCCAACTCAGTAGGCAAATGTGACAACGCATCTATAGCCTTCTTTGTTTAAGTTGGCCACAGGCATCTATAGACTGCATGGGCCATATATCATCATGTGGACTGTAAGTTCATATGTACTTTAGTTTTATATTAAAAAAAATTGGTTGATTCTACAGGCCATCCCTGGAACTTCCTGCTAATTTCAAATGCAAAGCGCTCAAAAATTTTACCAAATTATGACGTTGAATATGAAATATCGGGGTAATTTAAAAAAAAATATTTTTTCAAAATATTTCGTTAACGATATCTCACGAACGAATGAACCGATTTTGACCGAACAAACAGCAATCAACGTGATTTTTCAAGATATAAAGCTGATAATTCGGCCGTTCAGAGAATGCGTTTCTGACATGTCGCGATTGAACTGTCGACGTAACTTTGTAGTTGCAGTTACGATAAAAATATTATACTGGTTGTTTACCGTTTTAACAATTGATGAGCATTAAAACAACTATTATTATATCAATAATCAATGAATGTTATAATTTTGTGCCAAACTGAGTGTCAAATAATTTGGTAAACAATATTTTTCTAAATCTATTATATATTAATCTGCGCTATTACAAGGTTATATCAGCGCTTTATATTTGTAATGCTGTGCTAACAATAACAGGCAATAACAGTATCGTAATCTGTTCTTATACAGTTATACTTTATAAAATAATACGTTTTGTTTTTATTTTTAAGAATTTGAAAATAATGGACTATAAGATAACTTTTATTATATATAAAAATAAAACTACGACCAAACCGAACGCCCGAAAGAAAGTAGCATTTTTATATTTAGGTTGAAAATGGTAACCCCAAATGGCGTTATGGGCCGCCATTTTGTGACGCTAAAACAGTCGTCTACTGTCGTTTCGTGCGCATAGGCCACGTTCTTCAAGTGTTTTCGATCTGTTTTTATTTGATTACCTGGCTTTCGTTTAATGGACTGTTTCTGCTTTTCAAACTGACATCGGCGCTAAATCGGACTTCGATTGTGTTTTGTATTGCGTTCTTTTTACTTTTGGTGCATAATAATGCCTAAACGTGGACAAACATTGAAAAGTGGAGCCCGTGAGTTAATCATCAAGCTGCAAGATTACTTTGAGCGGGAGCGGCAAAATGTATCTCAACAGGAAAAAGCTTTGGCATCGTTACGACATAATTTTAAAACGGATAAGTTTTTTGAGAGAAGCAAAAAATATTTATAACTAGGATAATGTCGTGTTCATTGACGAGACATGGCTAAACGCCAATCACACGGTTCCCCGTTCGTGGACGGATGATACACAAGCATCGACGTCGAAAGTACCAATGGTTAAGGGGGCCCATCTGATAATACGCCACGCAGGTTCTGTAAAATACGGCTTAGTGGAGAACGCGTTACTGGCATTTCAATCAAAAACCACAAATGACTACCACGAGGAAATGAATGCCACTACATTTAAAGAGTGGTTCCAGAACGTGCTTTTGCCCAGCCTACCAGAGCCTTCTGTAATATTCATGGATAATGCCTCCTATCACTCGGTTCAAATATAGAAACCACCTACCCAAGCTAATAAAAAAGAAGAAATGGTGGCTTGGTTACAAGCAAAAGGCATTGACGCAAATATGCAGATGCTAAAACCAGAGCTAATTGAATTAGTTAAAGAAAATAAAGCGGCAAATGTGCGATACGAAATCGATGAACTGGCTCTCGTTACGGTCATCGCGTTCTAAGAATTCCACCGTATCATTGCCAATATAACGCGATTGAGCTAATCTGGGCTCAAATAAAAGGTTACGCCGCCCGCCACAATACTTCCCCGCCATTCAGCACGAAAAAGATGATGACCCTATTAAAAGAAGCCTGCGGGGAAGTCACAAGAGATGACTGGGCAAAGGTTGTTGAGAAGACTAAAAACCTGATTGTGGAACATTTTAACCGAGATATCAGGATTGATTCTGTTATTGATAATAATATAATTATAAATGTAGGCGAAGATGATGATGAAGACACCACCACCTCAAGCGAATCGGAGTCTGATTAATATTCTGTACGCACATTCAATTCAATGTACTTTATTGCATAGAAATACAGATTGTAACTTTGTAACAAAGAATAAATAAAACAATCTTATTATATTAATATTACCTTTTTTTGGTTTCCACTTAAATTACTAAAATATAATTTTTAAATGATTCCACCAATTTAAAACGAAAATAATCTTAAAAATAACGCGGCGGTTCATTTTGGAGGAACGGTAACGAACTCAGTGTAATGTTGTGCCCATCACTAGTCGTGACTAACTGATAGGTGTCAGGAACGCATTCTCTGAACGGGCAAACTATAGTATTTGGAATCGACCTGTAAAGCCGTTTAAGAGTTATTCTAAAAAAAAAAACAGTTTTTCTAAATTCTTATTTTTGAGTTTTCTCAAAATCTACCGGTCCCAACCAGTTAAAATTCGTAGGAAATCTAAGTTTGATAAACACTTTGGAAATCCGCTTAGTTCATTTCAATCGATCAAGCCGTTCAAAAGTTATAAGAGGTTTACATACATTCACATACATACAAATACACATACATACAGACATACAGACACCATTGAAAAATTCTCAGGATGTGACCTCAAAACGTCAAGATTTAATGAAAACTCAATTTACGAAAAACAGGATAAAACAATAACTTCCCGATTTTCGAAAATTTTCAATTTTATTAACGGGAAGTTAAAAACAAGATACCTGCGAATTCAACTGGTTTAGCTCACAATATGATGATTTTATTTACAATATTAATATCAGTTAAATTTTATCATAACAGGTCCAGTTCGTCATCGTGTTCTATCACAACTTCAGTGTGATGTTCTGTGACTGCAACTACCCTAAGTTCATCAACTTCTTACTGGCCCTCAACGCTGCTCTCTTCTTGTACATGTTTGGTAATTTCTATTACCGAAGCTATGTCATGACTGAGACCGAAAACAACAATGTAGCTGACAAAATTCAAAGCAAACCAAGTCAAACAATTGCAAATGGCAAAGCGAAAGAATGCTAGCGAATTGTCTACTTAAAATGCTCACTTAATTTAACTTTAATTTTTAATGTGATGTTATATAGTAAATTACGATTAGACTTTAGGATAATAATAGCGTAAGTAAAATTTAACTACAAACTAATTTTGAATAGTTATCTTCTAGTTTATTGAAATCTACATTATTATTATTTTATATGGCGGTACAATTTATGATGGTGACAGAATAAATATGATGTATGCTAAAATTGTTATGTTTACTACAGTTAAATGTAACTTATTTTAGTATTGAAGAGTCATGTTCCACCGAAAGTAAATTTGCATGAAACGTACTTATTAAATTAATTAAAATTTAAGTACATGTACAATTTAAATTAAGCGAGTACTTTAAATAAATCCGTTTATTATATACTTATATTTATAGTTTAATAAAATTTACATCCAAAGGAAATTTTGTTACTTGTAAATTTTCATAACGTATAATTGTGACTTCTAGGTATAACTTACATACTCATGTACATACAAATTTTCTGATTTTTCTATGCGATTTTATTAATTGCATATTTTGTAGTAAGAAAAATGATTTCTATGTATATTTTGTATGTATGCACTTAATGGAAATATTATTAAAGAGACTGTTTTAAAAACATAACTCAGAATCTGGAAAAACACTTTTAGTTGACAATAAGCTGGAAATGCATTTTTATAATCAATATAATCGATTGTTAATAAAAGTTAATGAAAAAAAAATATTGTGTCTTTTTATTTCAATTTTCTGCCGTTCGTAAGTATCACGTAAGCAGAATAATAATGTCTTCTTAATCGAATTTCGTTCATGGTGGCCAGTCTCAACCAAGAATAGCCATCTGCGCAGGACAGAATGATTCACGATCGCGCAGACACAGATGCACTTTCTATTCCCTCACTTTTATGATCGTATAGATATATGGAGTCTACCAACAAGAATTGGCGCAGCAGGTAGCTAACTGTGAAGGATGGTGGTGAGATTCACCATTTAAATATAGATTTGTATAGGTCTTTTTTCTATACACAGTGTGACCTAAAAACCTCACACCTCCGAGGTGTCACAGACAAGATTGGGTACATCTTGAAGCGAGCTTCTATTAGAACATTCTACAAGCCGCGGAAGAAGATTAGTCAGTTCTTACCATCCGTCAAGTGTCATATTCCTTTACAAAATGCAGGAGTGTACAAGCTTGATCGTGAATGTGGTCTCTCTTATATAGGACAAACAAAAAGATCAATTAGAACCCGCGTAAAAGAACATATAGATGATGTGAAGCATCAACATTCCGGGAAGTCTGCAGTTTGTGATCATATCCTAGACGGCCCCAACCATTACATCAGATTTGATAGACCACAAATCCCGATTCGTACCAATGATGATACGTGAGGCTATTCAAATTAAAAAGGCTGCGTATTTAGCAGGGATGGGAGATACGATAAGGATATAGAACGACGAGTGAATGCGGGAAATAGAGTAAATGGGCCACCTTGTGAAGAGTCAAAATGTGTCAAAAAAAGGCACGTATGGCAATTCACAATGCTGTGTTGGTCCCTACTTTAACGTATGGTAGTGAAAGTTGGGTGTGGCAGAAGAAGCACGAGAGTAGAATCAACGCAGTAGAAATGCGGTCGTTAAGGAGTATGTTAGGGCTGAATCTGAACGACAGGGTAAGAAATTGTGTAATAAGAGAAGAGTGTGGTTTGCAAGATGATGTTGTGACCAGGATTAGGAAAGAAATTCTTCGGTGGTTTGGTCATGTGGAAAGAATGAATGAGGAAAGAGTGACAAAGAAAATTTATGTTGCAGAAGTGAATGGCAGAGTCGGAAAGGGACGTCCTAGTCACCAAATTGACAATTTATTGAAAACGGGCCAAATTAAGAGTACCCTTAAACGACGAGCATATATGCGTAGGTATATGGATGTGAAGGAGGCGAGAGAGGTGTGTCAGGATCGTGCCAAATGGAAGTCTGTAGTCTCTGCCTACCCCTCTGGGTGACAGGCGTGAGTGTTTATAATTATGAAATTAAAAAGTAACCTCATTTCAATAGAGACGCACGATGGGTACTACCACCTGCTTGGGATCCTATAATCAATAAAATTAAAACTAAACCCAAGCATACCACTGCAAGACTTCAAGACACCGTCAGTTCATTTTGCATACATCGGACCATAAATAATAATTAAAAAAGCTGAAGGTACTCCGGGCTTAACAATGACATCGGGACGTAAGTCATCTCATGAAAGCGTCCGAAACGTCGGGAATTAAAAATAATTAAAATTAAACGCGATAAAATCCGCAAAAGTAGTTTTAATCAATGTGTAGCGTTCGCGTAAATATAAGAAATCATTCCTGATTATAAGTTGAAATGAGCTAAGAACCCAAAATTAAATATAAAATTACTACATACGTGCGTCTTCTATTAATGTAAACATACAAATAGTATGATAAATAATGTTACCTTGTATGGGCGATGTAAGAATATCCACTACCCCATATAGTCCCGTGGGTGTCGTAAGAGGCGACAGAGGAAACTAAACCAGGAGATAGATAGCAGAGTCCTTCTGTTTACAACTTAATATTGTGATTAAGAAACTATAGTTGCCGGTCCGCCTATCCAGCGGGACAACTGTGGCAAATATATTTACGTTCAGCAGTAGAGTCTTGATGTATTGTATCGTATTCGGATTGCACTCTATTGTTGCTGGTAAATATACTAGTTAAGAGGCAGTAACCAATCTAATGCCTAATTAGTTTCGATAATTTCAAAAAATATATCATCATCATCATTACTGCCCCTCACAAGTCCACTGCTAAACATAGACTTCCCCCAGAGAATGCCATAAAGCTCGGTCCTCAGCCAACTGTATCCATTGACTTCCCGCATGTCATACCAGGTCGTCACTCCATTCAGTGGGGGATCGCCCTACAATTTGCCTACCAGTACGAGGCTGTCACTCAAGAACCTCTTTTCCTCACCGGTTATCGGTTCTTCGAGCTATATGGCCAACCCATTGCTAATTCGGCTTGCTAATCCGTTGGGCTATGTCGGTCACTCTAGTGCTACTGCGGATATCCCCATTTCTAAGTTTATCACGCAGAGAAACTCCAAGCATACCCTTCTCCATAGCTCGTTGAGTGACCTTGAGAGTCCTCATATGGCCAACAGTGAAGAACCACGTCTCAGATCCATAAGTCATCATTGGCAACAAGCACTGGTTATACAATTTGGTTTTCAGGTTTTGAGGTAAACCTGACGAGAAGATGTGTCGTAATTTCCCGAGCACCGCCCAGTCGAGTTGAATCCGTCAATTGACCTCTCGGTCAAAGTTAGACTTACCTGGTGGGACTATTTGTCTCAGATAAACGTACTCTTCAACATTAATTACTAAGATTACATTATTAAGTTATGTATATTTTAGAGCATACCAAGTATCATCATCATTGCAACAAAACGTAAGTCCACCGCTAAACCTAAGTCTTCCTTAAGAATGCCAAAATATGTGGTCCACCTGCCACCCGCTTCTATCAACTTTTTAGATGTCGCACCAGAGCATCACTCCATCTACTGAAGGACTGCCCAAAGCTCCACTTACTTGTACGAGGCCCGAAACAGTCGACAACTTTCCTTCCCTATTGGTTGTATTGAACCCAGACCTAGTATGTTCTACAATAATTATCGTAGATGGTTTGTAGATTTTAATATACCCCACTATTCTGTTTCGAATGATTCCACCCCATCTGTTACAACCTATGTAATAAACATATATTTTTAATCGAGGATAGATTTATACACACACATATACACAGCATCTACAAAAATAAACATAGAAAAAATATTTGATTCGAAAAATGGATCAATATAATGTTCATAAATTTTGCCTGCTAGTTTTTTTGGTAATTATGTAATATATTTGTTTTAACGTAAAGTTTAACGTAAGTTGTAAAGAGATTTATTGTTTTTTTAGTTTTATCGTTGTCAGTGGTAACCAACGTTCATTCCAAAGTAAGGTGGGTGTACCATGGAAGACTAACAAATAAACAGTTATTATTCGTTTATTTACTGGATAAATGAAACTAACAAATATTTAAGTAATACTTTGTTTTATTACGTAACATATAAACCACTTTTTTAAATTGCAGATTTAATCAATATTGATTGAACTTAAGTTTCATTAAACTCTTCCAAATGGCCTTGCTAGGAACAAGGCTTCTTAGAAGGCCATTATAATAAATCAGTCATTTAATACTAAAGTTTAATAAATAGCGATTTAATCTAAAATAAAAACAAGTGGAGAAATGTAATGCTCATACATTTTGCCTGCTAGTTTTTTTTTCTGTGATATCTGTTTTAACATCTGTAAAGAGAATTATTTTTTTTTTTTAATCTGATCGTTGTCTGTGGTAGCCAAGGTTCATTTCGAAGTACTACCCACGTTGCGCTTTCAACGGGCTAATTTATTACGAGTATTTTGTAAGGTTAAATTATCACACGCAACTATTCATCTACATTAACTTTTCTTTAAAGTCAGGTTATTTTTTAATGGCTAAGTTTTCTGAAGTAAAGTTATATCTGTAAGTTTGTACTGATTCTGGTAATAATCTAAAGGAAACTACAGGGTTTTTGTTAAATGTTGTATAGACGAAACGAAAGTTTCTTCGCTCCATAGAGTACAGATTTTTTAAATGTTTTTTTTCGTACTCAAAATTATTCAAAAATTAGAAATTGTTATCGCTTGAAGCAAGACGCAAATATTTTGTAGCTGATTTACGTACAATAATATAAACAAATTTTTGATTATATCGATTTTACGCCCAAATTTGTTATATCCATTAATCCATCAATACAGTATAGCCTATAGCGGCGCTGTCGTCGCGCCACTAGCACACCGAAACACACCGAAGCCTAAATCGCGGGATTAAATTTCCGAATCATAGACAGTATATATAGAACTTCTCGGAACTATCACACGGAGTGTTGGCCGCTCCCCGGGCAGAACACCTTACCCGGCGGGAGATCTCCCCTTTTCCTTTCACGGCCACGAGTGGTGACCCCGACGTGATCTGAACACGCAACCAAACAACATTCGGAAACTTCAAGCTTCATCATCGTCATAGAATACCCCACTCATTCGCTCCCGAGCAGATATCGTCTGCAGTCTTCATATCCTGCAAGTCATCTAGCTTCACAAGGTTCATCGCAGCACTGGAATAATAATGCTTCCTGTTCCTTCAAGCTACACTCTGCGCTACAGTGTTCGGCACGGCTCTGAGACTTACTACTCGCCTCTGCTTCACGGCACTCTCGCAGATTACTTGCCTTCTTCTCGACTCACCGCCGAATACACGGCAATCTCCTGGCACTTGCACATTCGTCGGCAACGAGGTGCACTATCGACCTCCGGTCTGAGCAGGGGGGTGATGTAGCGGCGCTGTCGTCGCGCCACCAGCACACTGAAACACACCGAAGCCTAAATCGCGCTATTAACTTTCCGAATCATAGACAGTATATGTAGAACTTCTCCGAACTATCACACGGAGTGTTGGCCGCTCCCCGGGCAGCTTGCCCGGCGCGAGATCTCCCCTTTTCTTTCCACGGCCACAAGCCTATAAAAATCTACTGAAGTACATAATTTTGCTTGCCCCGTAGATTACCTCAATAGGAGGAATTTGCTATAGTTAACACGTTTGGCAGACGGGTTGGCAACATCTGCATTTTTTAGTAATTTCAACTACTCAACTACTCATGCAGCTTTCCCTAAACGTCGACATATCAAGTGTCGTACAGTTCCACAGTCACTCGGACGGGAAGGCTAAATTGGCTTTGGCTTGGTGAGCTCAGTAGTAACCGGCCCACTGCTTATCAAAGCGCAGACTCGGTCTCAAATGTGAGATTATTTTCATCAATAGGCCAGGATATCCTAGTATCAGCTACTTCCACTTGACCGCATTCATCGGAGAGCGTCTCGAATGGTGAACGAACAAGTTCTCTCCATTGATGGGATCCATAAGACTTGCAAAGATACTATGCTTGACGCTGCGTCTTCTATCGCATGTATAATGGGGAGTGTTCCAAGCAATGGAGAATTTTCATGACGTTGTTAATATTATATTCTACGTAATGGTATTAAATATAGATCAAAACTAAACAATTACTGAAAAAAATTTTTGAAATCCATCAATAAATGACTTAGAAATTGATTATTGAAGTTTACTTATTTTAGTACGGAACGTCCGTGGTTTCTGATTGGCCTGTGACGTCATTTGACTTATCCGAGATCGCCGCACCACGAATCATTCAAGTATTAGTTTCAGAATCGCGCCAGGGCTCCTATATATAAAAGTAATCTGTACCAGGGCTCTTGCTTCGTTCGTGTTTACTTACGTACAGTCGTTTGTTCCTTTTTTATTTATGAGTGTTTAGTTTTTATTACATTATAATGGAAGAAGGTTTTGTCAAAGGAAAAGGTGACAATTTGCCTAATATTGATACATATAAACAGTGATGGACTTTTTTTTCTTTAAATCAGTCTTATGTTAGTGCTAAAATAAAGGAGTTAAACTTTTCAAGTAAGTATATACTTTTAAGTTTATTTCATCAGTCACATTTTTCTTTTAAATAAAAATATGAATTTTTTTTAATCACCGTAGAAAATTAGTGTGACAAAAAAAACTTAATTTCTTTAAAATTAAAAAATTAAGTTAATTTAAAATTGAAAAAATCTAATTATTAATAACCAGTGTTACCTTTTACAATAATTACGCATCGCCATCGATTGTTCATACTTAAAATTAAATTGTCAATGTCTTGCTGCGGTATGAAGTCCTATGTTCTTTGCAAGTGTTCGTAAAGTTGCTGTTCCGTCGATAAATTTGGCGGGAAATCTCTCAGAGCTTTTCGTTGTAACATATCCCAAGCATGATCGATAGGATTTAAGTCGGGCGACTGTGCAGGCCAATTCAAATTTCAATATCGTGGTCTCGAATAGTGGCCGACACTAGCCGCGCCGTATGGGAAGGAGCATTATCACATGAGTAGAAATTCCTGGCCCATTTGGATTATGTGTGGGACAATAACAGGCTCTACTACTTCCTCGTGGTATTTTTATGTTGCCTAGGATCTAATCAAGCTGGTTTAGTCCGCCAAGACGAATTCCTGTCTTCACCATGATTGTTCCGCCTTGGTATGAGTGGACCTCCTGAGCGTACCGTAGACGGTTAACTCTCCCTGGAGTTCTCTAAATACGTGTTCTTCGTGAATCTGAATAAAACCCAATCCGGTACTTATCGGTGAACAGCACCAAAGAGCGTTGTTCGTCACTCCATGGTATATGCTCCTGAGTCCACGAAAGTCGCCGACCGCCAACTATGATTTCTAAATAAAAAACATTTTGTATACAGATTGTAGTTAAGTACTGATAGTATGGATCGTCATGTTTACAATACATACGTGTATGTCCCGCCGTGTTGTTTTGGTGGAAACGATATCAAATGTATAGATATTTTTTCAGGGCTGGTCGAGCATCTTACCGAGATGAAACTATTGGATACGTTCAAGTGAAAGGCTCTAAATGCACAATGAAATGCAGTATTTCATCTGAAAATAAAGCGAAAAGTAAGCCTTATCACTGCACGTTGGTTTGTGATGATATCGAAGGAATGGTGGAAAGTGTAGTCTGTCATGAGTGTGCTAATCAAGGTGGATGCAAACACACTGTTGCACTCACCACAGCCAACACAGCAGTATTAAGCTACTATTTTACGCTGGTATTCTGTGAGAGCGTGGTCCTTCCCCGGTCGAGCCGACCCATTCGTGTTAGAACCATAAGATAGCTGCATAATAATAATGCAAAATAATAATATAATATATAATGTAACATTGTTTTAATAATATGACAGATGAGAATAAGCAATATAGTATACCAGTACAATCTTTATTTACTCAGCTAACAAACTTGAACTATTCATTTAAAGGCATGACATTAATCAATTATATATTATTATAAATTTCATTTTTATGCATAGTACTTTACAACAGCATATTTGCCGCATTAACTGCCTCGTTGATCTATTGGTTGTAATCGCAATTGCTGGTCACGAGGTCCCGGATTTGATTCTCAGGTCTGGCCAAAAATCAGGTAGTTTTTTGTCCAGAAATTCTCATTGGATTATGAGAGTGAGGAAACAGGGAGTGCACCTGCGCATTGTTTGGTTTAATACTCAAAGTGCCCAAGTGTATGCGCAAGCACAGGTGCAATCTCTGTTTCCTCACTCTCATAATCCAATGAGAATTTCTGGACAAAAGAATCGGAGAACGATTTTACTGGAATAGAGGCATTCTATCGTAGTTCTCAGGGTACCGACGCATCTAAATTTTGATTCTTAAGTTTAGATTAAATATTTGAGTTTATGCGCCACAGCATTCACTTACCTTATCATGTGGACAGTGTGCTAGTTTGTTACCCTTATTCCATTAAAGAAAAAACTATTAGGTGTAGTCTTGTAGCTTGAAAAAGAATTCTTGTGCAACGGATAAAATTTTACGTTCTGATACCGTTCTGCGAAAGATTTCGTATCCTGGTATTGTGCTTGAATATACCGAAACAGCTAAATTTTTTTTACCACCGTCGATACGAACATTTGTTAGTTATTTTAATTAAACAAAACTGTCACTTTTATTACAAATTTTGTCTTAAATACAAACGAAAAATGAACTTATTGCAATAAAAGGGTTCACGGTAAATTCGTAGCATTGTAATTGTGTTTCTCAATTTGGCTAAGAAAACATAAAGACGAGTCGAGCGATATTTATCCGCACTCACACAAACTGCTATTTTATTTAAAACTTGGCGGGAGATATTTGCAAATCGGGAGGGGCACCCAGCCGCTAGCAACTGCATCCGCCACGGTTATAAACAGTGTTGCCAAGTCTAGACCGGTCCGAGTCGCCAAAAATTTTACGCCAAGTAGCCTAAATTCGCCTACGGAAGTGTCGAGTAGCCTATAAAGGCTATTTTTAAACGTAGACCTATCTTAAAATCAACCTTTTTATAAATATACGGGTGATTTTTTACCATCTAGAAAAAATAGGGTAACAGGTGAACGGAACAGAAGCCTATGGCACTGATATTTTACATTTTTTTTCTTTTATATTAACTTATAAAATTGATCTATCCATATATACTTCTAATTGGGAGCATACTATTTTAATTTAGATATTTTTAGTTGATTTTTATTTATATAGATCAAATTCATCATATTTTAATGTAAAAGAAAAACATTGTAAAATAACAGTGCTATAGGATTCTATTCCGTTCACCTGTTACACCCTATTTTTTTTCCAGACGGTAAAACATCATCCAGTATATCTGCAAAACAAACAAAATCAAGGAACGATCGTATAGGTAAAGAACAAGGAAGATTTAGGTGGAGAATACCCAGCGAGGCGGCGGTGGCGAGGGCAAAAATGCAAAACACATTTGTTTTGGTCTTAATGTTACTACGTATAAGTTTATATTTCTGATTGATACATCTTAAATTTTCTAAAAAATCATTTTAAATTGCTAAAAATGGTTAAAAAATGGTTTGACAAAAATTTTACGTGGACGTTCGGATGTTGATTTTGTATGTGGTTACGATAACTCCCGAAAAAAATGACGTTACGAGACCGGGTTTTTTGTTAGCTTCAGACCTACGTCAACTGGTTCTATATTTCATATCAATAGCCTAGTACGCGTAGTTTGTTAATAAAAGGATTTTTTACTTTCATTAGTTTTATTGCTATTAAAAATTTAAAGACGCTTTCACATTATTTTTTTAGCCCTTGATAGATATAGGGAAAATGTACTATACATCCTATATTGATTTTATACTTTGTGTAATCGATTTATATATTTTGGTAAACATTTTTTTTCTGTAGATGACACTGCCTGTTAAAATAACAGAGCGCTTAATTTAAAACATATAAGTAATATATTTTAAAAGTGATGATTATAATTTATTTCTTTTATATTTTCCAAATATTTACTTATATTGACGAGAACTTAGTAAAGAATTAACATATTTTTTTAATATTTCTTTTAAAAGGTACTTTAGGTGAAAACTGCTTAAATTACTCTGTATGATATAAAAATATTTTTAGTAAGTAGTATATTTCCTAAACGCTATAAATAAAGTGATTTATTTCAAAATGAAACCAAATAGCTATGTATTAATAAGAATCTATTTGCCTGCCTGCCTCCTAAGAAACTGGCAGTCATAAATGTTGCTTAAAAATTTCAGTCATACGATTGGGGCTCAGACTGCCGATATATGTGGTAAATAAATGTTGTCCTCTTGACTGAATTTCGGTCACGGCGACTAGCCATCGGCGCAGGGCAGGATAATAGATTCCAAGTTTTGAGTATTGAACCAACAAAAATTTTATCTAAATTTAAGTTGGTTGAATACTCGAACTTTAAGTACGATAGAATGCCTCTATTCCAGTAAAATGGTGCGGCTGTATACAACCGTAATATAGCTGCACCATGGTTCTACCACGAATTTAGGATACGGTATCATAATCATTTGTGACTATATTATTTACGTTCCATCTTCTGACCATGGTGATAATGATGGCGTCATCCTCATCGGTTCAATCCTAGTAAAACATTCGAATACTGTGGAAATCTGCCGACGATATATTAATTATGGCAGAATTGCTGGAAACTCAAATTCTTCTGACAGTGTACCCCTTGTTTTGAGGAGAACAAACAGTCCACCTATAGTCAACCAAATCTAAGAAATACACTTTGACAACTCATCAGCTCAGTCATACTCATTGCACCAAGCATGCCAACCAAAAAATGGGAACGTACAGTATTCGATTCTTAAAAAAATCGATATCGATTATTTAGAGTTGGTAATAATTTACATTTTGGTTTGAATAATACCACAATACATAAAAGCGGATAATTTAAACGATGAGGTTTATCGGTTTCTCGGTAGTTGTAGTTACTGCTTATTTCTAGAGGCACAGTTTAAAATTTAAAATTGAAACTAGATTAAAAATAAATTTATTCAATCACTTTCAGTACAACTACTTGAGCTGTCGTTGCTTAAATTAATTATTATTTGATTTTCAGTAATGCAGTAAAAATTAATGCCTCTTTCAGTCATTCATAATCAATTTTTTTTCTGCCACTTCTGCCCAATCATCCTTTGTGACATGGGCACATGCTTCAACGAATATAGAAGAAACAGTCCAAAAAGTCAAAGCCGTCACAAAATAGTAGTAGTAGGAGTATAAAATTACGCACAGTAAGCTCACGAAATGGCGGCAGATTGAAATTACGTAGTCGTTTTTTCAGCGCAGCCTTGCATACAAGTTTTTTTGTCTACACAAATTTACGTTGACAAAGTAAAAAAATAAACATGTTTTTTCATGATTCATGTAGTTTAAGGAAATTTAAAACTAAAAAAATTATTAAACAAATAATACATAAAAATTATTGATTCGATTATTTGAATATTTTTACCGATTATTTGAATATTTTAGCCGATTATTCGCATAACAATGAATTTTAATCATCCAAGCACTACGGTACGGTACATAGCGACATATCATTGAAACGACGTCAAGTAAAAAAGTTGATGCTAGTTATTTGTTTAATATTTTGCTTTGTTTGAAAGATTCGAATTTAAATAAGTGATAAAAAACTACACACGTTGTAATGAAATATAGGTAACTTCATAATTCCTCGGATTTACGTAAAAGTTTTAAATCGTGTGAGTACGCTTGTATAAAGTTATTGCGGAATGATTAATATTAAACGTTAAAAGGTATTTCTTAGATTTGGTTGACTATAGTAACTGCCTACAGCGGCTCTTAGATATCTGCAGTCCACTTTAAACAAAAAATGCTACAGGAGCCTTGATACTCAATTGTAGTGCCTCAAAACCAGATATTAAATTAAAAATTTACTGAATCACCACACGGTTTGCTCATTTACCACTATCTTACTACGCCATTGCCACACCATACCATTAACCTAGTCAATCGAAGGTCCACTGCTAATCATAGGCATCCTCCATAGATTGCCTCATACGTGGGTATAGTTTCCATAGCTGTTTCCATGGAATACTATAATACATACATAATACCTAGGCTGCACTAAAAGTATCGGGAATGGAATATTTCCACTCTTCCTGTCATATTAAAATCTTTTTAATTGAAAACTCCTTGGTTTTAAAAATCGAATACCATTTATTTATTTAAAAAAAAGATTCTCGGTGTTGTCACAAGGTTTTGTCAAACTTGTTTAGTCGTTGAGAAAATGGAATTGACTCGAGAAAATTCAAGAGCGATGATTTATTATGACTTTCGAAGTGGTTTAACACAAAAAAGTGTGATGACCGGATGATTTCTGTATTTGGTGATGAAGCCCCATCCAAAAACACAATTTATCGCTGGTTTGCTGAATTTCAACGTGGACGTGTCAAGCTCAGTGATGATTCCCATCAAGGTCGTCCAAAAACTGCAGTCATCCAAAAAAACGTTGATGCTGTGCGTAAGCTAATTGAGGAAGATCGACATGTGAGATACCGCGAAATTCAGGCAACGTTAGACATTGGCATGAGTTACATACAAATAAGCTTGCATGAACAATTAGGTGTAAAAAAGTTGTTTTCCCGATGGATACCGCATTCGCTCTGTGAAGAGCAAAAAGCGGCTCGCGTTACTTGGTGCGTCAGAACTCTCGAAAGATTCCACGCAGGATCCTCAAATGCTGTATACAACATCGTATCAGGTGACGAATCCTGGATATATGCGTACGAACCCGAAACAAAACACCAGTCACGAGTTTGGTTGTTCGAAAATGAGTTGAAGCCAACAAAAATCGTTCGTTCACGCAGTGTTGCAAAAAAAAATGGTAGCCACGTTTGTCATCAAAATTGGCCATGTTACGACTATTCTTCTTGAGGGACAAAGAACGATTAAAGCAGAATGGTATGCTAGCATTTGTTTGCCACAGGTCGTTTCTGAACTCCGTAAAGAGAACCGCAACCGCCGCATCATCCTACATCATGACAATGCGAGTTCTCACACCGCACACAGAACAAAAGAGTTTTTAGAGCAAGAAAACATAGAATTATTAGACCATCCGCCGTACAGCTCCGACCTAAGCTTTAATGATTTCTATACTTTCCCTAAAATAAAGAATAAATTGCGTGGACAGAGATTTTCATCACCTGAAGAAGCTGTGGACGCCTACAAAACGACCATTTTGGAGAACCCAACTTCCGAATGGAATGGTTGCTTCAATGATTGGTTCCATCGTATGGAAAAATGTGTCAAATTTTGCGGAGAATACTTAAAAAAGCAATAAATACATTTTAAGCTATTGCATAGCTTCTATCGCGGGCCTTGAGCGCGGGGACCGAATCCAGAAATTCCGTAACGAAAAAACCTCACGCTCCCCACTCCGACGGGCACGGAGGTGTGGCTTGAAGGCCGTGCATTGTCTAACGTCGTTTCTTTTCGGCAGTCTTCGACACGGTGTTTGTGTGCGTGCAACTAGACGTATTGTACGACTCTACGAAGCTCGCACGAATCGAGACGAGCTGCTCCGAAATCGGACGAATACATAAGCAGCTGTTTATGAGAAAGTATATAGGTGTATAGGTATTTATGTACAACAGTGAATAGCTGTACTTGTAAAATTTGTGTATAAAGTGTTTTGAATATGAATGAACAAAGTTCATCTATTATTTATTTAATAAAAGAAAAAAAAAATTGTTTTCTTATCGGTCACCACGCTCAAAAAGTGTAACTTGAATTAATATCAAAGAAAAAGAAATACTGCATAAATAAAATAAATAAATAATTATAATTGCATAAGTTGATACAAAATGCTATTCAATAGCTTTACCGCCGCAGTCCCCGAGTGCCACACGTATTTTTTAAATAGTAATGTTGTGTCACTTCCTTTGTTCCCGAAATTTTCAATGCCGCCCTCGTAGAACGGAGGAGTGGGCGGAGCCCGTGTAGCCACTAACACGTTACTAACATGTCAATTCACACCTATAAATGTCAACACAATCAATCGTTGTCAATTTTCATGTCAAGCGTTGATGCATGCAAATTATTTAAAAAATAGCAAATTGTGCAATAATTACGAGTCGAAAGAACAGGGGAAAATGGAATTTAAATAAAGAAGACATATCCTACAACCAGTAAGTCGTAAGTATTTATATTTTTTAAATTAATATTTAAAAAAATTATCAATATTTCTTTACATTAGTAACAAAACTAAAGAAATATTGATTAAATAACAAGTCAAATAAGCTCAGTTTGTCAATACAGCTAATCGGGTTTGTAGTAGTAATAATACGAAGTAATTGCTTGTATGTGTGCTATCGGCGACACCGATCATCGTACAAAATAAGGTTAACAGCCATTCTATTGTGTATTATAGTATTCTATGGCTGTTTTACTTAGCAAGCTTTTATTAGAAAGATGATGGTGCCCATGCTTCAGTTTTCCTCCGTTGCCTCTTACGGCACCCAAGGAATAGGGTAGTGGAAATTCTTACACCGACGCGGTAAATATCTCTTTTAAATAATCTTATTATAAAAAAGGTAAATTATGTGTTTTTTGAGCTGTTTTCAGAAAAATGCTGCTTTCCAGTTTCCTAGTTTTCCCAGTTTCCGTCTGTGGCCTCCTGCGGCACCCACGATATGATGTCTGTTAGGGGATATTCTTACACCACCTCTACATATAAATACGAGTATTGTTACACGATCACGGCAGCCAGTCTCAAAGAAGACTAGCCATCTGCGCTGGACACGATTATAGTATATAGATTATAGTTATTATAGGATTTATTATGGATCATTTAAATAGATGCACTCTCTATTCCCTAGCTCCCCGATTTTGATGTGATCCCACACCCTTAGAGAGAGATCAGGCGCAGGATTTCACGTGCCGAGGTACCTACTAGGGTGAATTACAACCATCGTCCTGATTCCGAGCTGCTGCAATATTTCACAGAAAAACCCAATAACTTGGTTTTTCTGTCAAGAAATTTTAGCCCCACTCACGTTTCACGTTTGCATTTTAGTCCCACTCACGACGACTAGAACAACGTGGCAGTCGAATATTTACATAATTTAAATGCACACGGAATACAAAATAGTACGAGTATAGTGTACAATGTTCGATAAATATTTTATAGGTCGGCGCGTAAATGAACTTTCGATTATAAATAATAGCAACTGGCTATCAATAATTCATATAATATTCAAATTTGTATTTGCAATAAAGTTAAATAATCGTATATAATCAGATTTAAACATAATAAATACGAGTATTCGTAATCGCAAGAAGCGTCGAGGACGTTCATTCTGTTTTTTCTACGAAAGTATACTCATCAAACCAATAATTTGCAGTTTCTGTTTTAATTGTACGTAGTAGTGAAGCTTGTGTACTAATTAAAATGTCGGTAATATTAAGAGGATTATGGCAGGGTTATGGATACTTAGTTGAGAACGCAGCCGGTAAGCAGTTACTTTATATATCCTTTTGTATTTCACAGGGCTCACACACATAGTGACTACAATCTATGCTTTATTTCGATCTAATATTGTTGTCCAATGGTTAAAATTCGACCTTAATAGATTACATTTTTATGTTTGTATATAAAGCAAGCTGTATTTTATTTTGAATTCTTTCAACTGTACATTAATATATAAAACACATATACATATCTCTTATTCAAAATATAAAGGAAGCGCCTTTTTGCATTGAAGTACTCCGCGCACTACTGAAAAAATAAAAAAAAAAAATTTGAAATTACACAAAATTCACAGCTTATTTAGTCAATTAATTTTTGCTTGACATCTTTTTAAATTATTTGGCAACAATCTGTACTCTGTGCGACTGTTTGACCACCGACTCCATTTCCTCATTTACCAATCTATCTCTATTACAGTATGGTTTTAAGTAGTTATAGACTGTGTAATCTCATGTAATCGTAATCGTGTACCCGCAACGAGAGACTAGAGAGTTTCGGGTATAAAAGCTGGCCAGGATACCTGATTCTCTCGGTAAAGAGTGGTAGTGAGTGTGTTCTGCGGAGGCAGTAAGGCGGGCTTTCTCCTTAAAGTCTTCCATGAATATATCGGCGACAATGGGAGTTACAGATGAGCCCATCGCAACACCATCTATTTGCTTGTAAAACTCTTCCTTCAAAACAAAGTTCATTCTACGTAGATCGGATCGGTTAACACTGAGTCCCCATCTTACCCCCGTGAGGTGAAACCTCCCTGAGTCACCCAAGGGGCTGGCTCATCCCTTTAATCAAATGCGATGCTGTCCTTCAGTCGCACTTTAACGGGCGCATCCTTGTGCAATTTCTCTTCGGGACCTTGAAAGTGAGACTTCCGAAAGCCCTCACAGCTGCCCACTTATATACCATTAAACTATTTAAAATTTATTCAAAGCATCGACAAAGGTTGGAGACGCCTGACAATGCAATCACGGCAAATTTTTTTTAAAGGAAAAGCTTGCATAAATAACTTTAATCATTTTTAAAATGTATATTTTAGCCTTGAGATTAGGTGTAATATAAGAAATACAAAGTATTGATAGATATTAACATCATATGTAAAACTTTGATAAGAGGTATTATATTTGTATTATCTTCTTTTAGGTAAATAAATTATCAGCGTCCTTACATTTCAATACAGCATAATATCAAATATCTACTGCTAGACATTCACCAAACATTGCTTCATAGGAGAGTATTTGCCATAGTTTCCTTGCTTGGTAGAGAGCTTGTCAACCGCAGTTTCGTATTATTTTTAGTTATCAGGAAAATGCTGCTAATCATCTCCTGCTTTCTTCCTCTCTGTCGGCTCTTACGATATCTGTGCAATTAAATGAAGTAGTGAATTCTCTTATGTTGCCACTACACAGCGTAAATGAAGAAAGTGTTGATATAATTTTTGTACGATGTATGTGTCTGTGTAAAACTCGTAGGGTGTGCGTGCATAAATTTACTCATATGTTGTTTAAGTACATGGATGTTTAATATACCTACGTGTGTATTTGCATATGTGTATGGATTTAAGTAATTCATTAATCTCGGATTGCAATGGTGACAATTTACCTGTGATTGCTTATTGAAGTTGATTTCAGATGTCTCTGCAGTACCACTTATCATTCTATGAATTGTTGGCTTGTTGCCTCTTATATTAGATATGGGGCTGCCTCGTTGGTCTAGTGGTTGTAGTGGTGCGACTGCTGATCATGAGGTCCTGGGTTCAAATCCCGGGTCTGGCCAAAAATAAATTATTGAGTTTTTCCGTCAATAAATTCTCAGTAGTTGCCCGGAGTCAGGAAGTTGGCGGTGTCTCACCCCCGTGCCTCGGAAAGCACGTAAAGCCGTTGGTCCTGCGCCTGATCTCTCTCCGGTCGTGTCGGTTTACCGTCCCATTGGATTATGAGAGTGAGGGAATAGAGAGTGCACCTGTGCTTGCGCATACACTTGGGCACTATAATCCAGTCCTGCGCCGATGGCTAGCCTCCGTTGAGGTAGACCGCTATGGCCGAAATTAGGTCTGGAGGACATTATTAGGTATATAAACTCTCAAAGTAATTTTATTTATATTTCAGATCCACTTTCAAAAAACTGGTTTTTAGTTTCAAGTCCTCTAGTTCTTGTTGTGATCCTAGCCTTTTATAATTATTTTTGCACCACAATCGGACCTTCGTTAATGGAAAATAGAAAGCCACTTGTATTTAAAAATGTCTTGAAAGCGTATAATTTATTTCATATTATATTAAGTGCATATATTTTTTACGAGGTAAGGTAAACATATTTAAATATTTATACTTCAGTGTTACCAACTTATTACATAAAAAAATCTTTCTTTCACAGGCTACTGTCGTAATGTTTTTCACGGACTTCAATTTTTTTTGTCAAAGCGTACATAGCTCAAGTGATCTTAATGCTCTGCGGGTAGGTTTTGGAGCAATTATAATTTTTTCATTCCTTATAGCTGGCCGTACGAGCTCGGAGTTTCTCTGCGTGATAAACTTAGATATGAGGATATCCGTAGTAGAACCAGAGTGACCGACATAGCCCAACGGATTAGTAAGCTGAAGTGGCAATGGGCCGACCATTTTTTTTTTTATAGGATAGGGTGACAAACGAGCACACAGTCCACCTGATGGTAAGTGGTTGCTGTGGCCCATAGACATCTACATCTATCCTCGATTACGAATCAAAATGCAGATGCGTTGTCACCCGTGAGGACTAAGATGGAATGCCTCGTTTCCAGTAAAAAGGGTCTCCGGTTCTCTGCACTCACCATACGAAATACAGCAGCATTAAGCTACTATTTCACGCTGGTATTCTGTGAGAGCGTGGTCCTTCCCCGGTCGAGCCTACCCATTCGTGCTACAACTATACTACTAATATAACTGCAGCATGGCTCTACCACGTAAAAATATTATATATAGCTCGAAGAACCGACAACCGTTGGGGAAAAAAGGTTCGCGAGTGGCAGCCTCGTACCGGTAGGTGAAGTGTAGGGCGACCCCCCACTAGATAGAGTGACGACCGGGTAAAACATGCAGGAAGTCGATGGACCCAGGTGGCTCAGCACCGTGCTTTGTGGTATACCTTGGGGGAGGCCTATGTTCAGCAGTGGACTTGTGAAGGGCTGTAATGAATGAATGAATTATAGCTAGCCAGGTAAGCTAAGTCAGTAACATAAATTAAGAAAAATAAGGAATAAAACTAATATTTACGGATTTTATCGCGTTTAATTACTTTAATTTATTTTTATTATTATCCCGACGTTTCGTGTGCTTTACAGCACCCATGGTCACGGGGGGGGGGACTGAGATGTTTCACGTTCCAATGTCATAGTTAGTCCTTCCGTTTTTTTTTTATATTAATTTTTTTGTCCGATTTACGCAAAACGAGCTTATAGTATCATGAAGTCTTGCAGTGGTATGCTTGGGTTTGGGTTTAATTTTGTTAATTATAGGATCCCAAACAGATGGTAGCACCCAACCATCTTCTCTATTGAAATTTGGATGTTTTTTAATTTCAATAGCCTCGCGTATCATCCTTGGTAGGAATCGGTGTTCTTTTGCGAGAATTTGTGGTTTTAATATAATGGTGGGGACGATCTTGAACAAGTTCGCAGACTGCAGACTTTCCGGAGCGCCGGTGCTTCACATCAGCTATATGTTCCTTCACACGGGTTTTTATAGATCTCTTTGTTTGACCTATGTAAGAGAGACCACATACATTCACAATCTAGCTTGTACACACCTGCATCTTGTAGAGGAATATTACATTTGATGGATGGTAAAAATTGACTAATCTTCTTCAGCGGCTTGTAGTATGTCTTAATGGACGCTCGCTTCAAGATGTAGCCAATCTTGTCCGTGACTCCTCTGACATATGGTAGTAGAGACAGTAGTCAGAGTACAGACGCGGGCTCGACTGTAATTAAACGCGATAAAATCCGTAAATAATAGTTTTATTCAATGTGTAGTGTTCGCGTAAATTTAAGAAATCATTATGAGAACTAAACCCATTTTAAAATAAACTATTTGTGTCTTATTATTTAAACAGGAAATAAAAGTTGATATGCTATGTTTCTTACATTATACTCTGCTCACTGAATAACAAACTGGTGAACAAAGTCGGAAGCTCTGCAAAAAGATGACAGTCATCTTTTACAGCAGAACTCAGACGATGCTTTAGAAAGCATCGTCTGAGTTCTGCCATGCGCAGATAATATAATGTTTGAATAAAATTGCGTCATCAATTGTCGAACAACCTTGTGAAACTGATTATAGTTGATATATATATATATATATATATATATATATATATATATATATATATATATATATATATATATATATAATATATATTTGTTTTTTCGTGGGTAGATGTGCAACAAGTAATAGCTGTCTAATTAGCTCCTTATATTTTATTTACATTTAAATTATTTTAAACTAGTGTTTGGACTATATTTACTTATAAATTACATCTTTATTACCTTTTCTTTGGAAGTCATGTTGAAACATATGTCCAGATAAAATATTTGTGCCTTACTCATACCACCCATCGGTGTAACTTTTTTTTGTAAACTATATCACTCACTAGCACTTCACTTCGTGTTCACTGATATCACTGGAAATATTTGCTAATGGCTAAAGTGTCTGATGTGGAAGTCATGCATAGAGAACTTGAAGGAAGCTAGAGTCGCAAGATGGCTGATTTTGAAAACAGATTAAAGGCTGCTTCTACACCAACTACTACCTCTCTTAATCAACTTCGTGATGAGTTTTATGAATTCAAAGACCTTGTTAGCTCTGTTCTCAATCACCTTCGGCAACAGATGCCTGCCTGTATTATGACAATTGATGTTATTGATATGCACCACAGGCAGAACATTCTCCTATTTAATTGGTCCTCCGACTCTCTTGATGTTAACATTGAACAAGAAATAATAAGCATCATACATAACAAAATGGGTATCCCACATGTAACAAATTCCTTGTCATCAAATTGGTGTTCAAAAGGACAGTCATTCACGTCCAATCCTTGTACAATTTCAAGAGCATCGCACAAAGTCTGAGGTGTGGAAAGCTAAAACTATGTTAAAGGGCTCTCAAATATCAGTGTCTGAGTCTTTAACCAAAATGAGGTAATCTGTTCATAAAAAAAGCACGCGAGCATTTTGGATTGAAGAATGTGTAGACCTTAGATGGCAAAATTTTTAACAAGCATCCCAATAACGAACGGGCAAAGATCTCCACGTGGGGAAGAGATTGATACTCTCATTGAAAAGTTTCCTGTCGATTGTTTATCAACAATACATGATGTAGCTTCTAATAGTGACGTCACTAATATTGCAAAGTAATATTCAAGCACAGCAAAGTTCATCAAGTACAAAAAGTCTGTGTGAGATTTCTCGGCGCAATCAAGATGTGGGGCAGAAAGAGGAGTCTAAAAGTTCCCACCGTTTAAGAGCTAAAAAATAGCTAACTTAAGCTATATTTTTCGTACAGTCCTTAGGTATCCCTTTTTTCCTATTTCTTTTTATTTTTTATTTTTTTTATATATCAAGTACTTATTTCATGGCTCTGATTATATCTGTAGCATATAACGCTATTATGTATTTAGTTCTGTTTTATTAAATTTTTTATTGTAGTTTTAAGTTCTTTTCTTTGTAATATAAACTCCTCAGGATATTTTATCCTTATAAATCAAAACTGATTTATACATAGTACATAATTTGCACAA
The DNA here is from genome assembly GCA_907164705.1 of Parnassius apollo. Classification (NCBI taxonomy): domain Eukaryota; kingdom Metazoa; phylum Arthropoda; class Insecta; order Lepidoptera; family Papilionidae; genus Parnassius; species Parnassius apollo. The sequence continues at coordinate 383,435 of CAJQZP010000824.1, forward strand.
GTTTATTTTTTTTAGTTTCTATGCAGAGGAGTCTTACTTAGTAGGTTTATCTATGCTATGCATGTTAATGGTAATAATCTAATCATAATCATCTTTACAATTGGTGCTAATACTTTTATAAATGTAACATGTAAACTACTCAATATTTTGAATTTGACATTACATTTTTTTTAGCTCTTGATAGATAAAGGACAAATGTACCATATAGCCAATATTGATTATATACTTTGATTTTGTAATCGATTTATTTAGGTAATTTTTTTATTATTATTTTGTGCGATACCTAAAATATTTTGCCACCTAAGATATCATAGATTATACTTAAGTTTGCACGTAAGATCTATTTATATTAAGTTTACTTTGTAAACAGTTAAATGATGGGGTTTTTTATTGCTTTTTTATATTTATTTAATTCGTGTATTTTATATCTTAGCCTATGAATTATGTCTGACGTTGAGTCTTTTAGCTCTGGAAATAATTCTTATGTCTTGTCATTTTACTCCTTAGATGATTTTTTCAACGACGGCGTGCTTGATTTACACCTACATTATAACTATCAGTTTGATTATAATATCAGTTTCGTAAATTATAGGATAAAAGTCATTATAATATCCTGACAATATTCATTGCAATGTAAATTTCTTTGTTCAGGTTCATTTGTTTAAGTAATGATTCGGAAACCGTAGGGAAATAATTCTGGGAATGTGTGGGGAGAGAGGTTCTCAAGTGGCAGCCTCGTAACGATAAGCAAAGTGTGGGGTGATGGACCACCCTGTCACTAGATGGAGTGCGACCTTGTAAGACGTAGAGGAAGTCGATGAATGCAGGTGCCTCAGATTCACTTCAAATTCACTCCAAAGCGTTTACAATGCAATTAAAGTTCTCAAGTGGCAGCCTAGTAACGATAAGCAAAGTGTGGCGTGATGGACCACCCCGTCACTAGATGGAGTGCGACCTTGTAAGACACAGAGGAATTCGATGAATGCAGGTGCCTCAGATTCACTTCAAATTCACTCCAGAACTTTTACAATGCAATTAAAGTTCTCAAGTGGCAGCTTCGTAATGATAAGCAAAGTGTGGGGTGATGGACCACCCTGTCACTAGATGGAGTGCGACCTTATAAGATATACAGGAAGTCGATGAATGCAGGTGCCTCAGATTTACTTCAAATTCACTCTGAAACTTTTACAATGCAATTAAATTTAATAATAACTCGATCACAGCACTACCTATCGGATCCCGATTTTTTGTATTTCTTTTTTGACACAACCAACGTAATGTTACGAGCTTACGGTTTCTGACAATAAAAACTGCCGATTAAATTACCAAACTTGACACTTTAATTACCGTACACCAATTAAAACTTAAAACACACCAATAGTTAACCAAACTTAACACTTTAGTTCACTTTATTTCACTCCGAAGTCTTCGCTTGATTCGCCAATTCAATACTGCCTCGGTCGCTTCCCGTACTGGCCTTATATAGGACCTTTTTTAGTAAAAACATCTACATAGAATGTTCGAGTAGAAAGTCGAAAGATCTAGCTAGAATTTCCTAGAAAGCTCTCTTAGTTCTTCTAATCCATACAAGATGGTGCTAGTTTCTAGAAAAATCTTGACCCTTTTATTTCTGCTCGTCGATACTAGATGGCGCTAATAATAACCCGCCATGTACCAGGCGTCAACTATGGCGCGCAACGCCATAACAGTCATTTTTGGTCCTTTATTATATAATTTGTTAGTAAATTTCGCTATAGAGCAATCTAGCTGGCTATATGACATATGAACCAGTATATTGTGTGGATATAACCTTTATCGGTCAAGTCGTTCAGAAGTTACACAATCTCTAACAAATAATTAAACGATTATTTATAAAAGGAATTAATCTATAAAACTATTCAAAATATTGTTTTAGAATCTTTTTAATTCTATCTACATGCTATAAAGAAAAATATAATTTAATAATTCAAGAGTACTACTCACCCATAAATTTTCGTTACTAAATTTAAAATAAAAATTATTATGTTTCAGATTGTGTCAGGAGTTTGGTGGTATTATATGGCAAAATTGACGGAGCTATTCGATACAGTATTCTTCGTTTTAAGGAAGTCTTATAGACAAATATCGTTCTTGCATCTTTATCATCATACAGTAATGGCCTTCGCAAGCTGGCTGGCTGTCAAATTTTATCCAGGTACGATATCATCTTTTTATGAAATAAGGACGACAAACGAGCACAGAGTTCACATGATGGTAAGTTGATGCTGTGGTCCATAGACATGTATCTACATTTATCGTCATCAAAATGCAGATGTGTTATCACCCCTGAGGACTGAGATGGAATTATCGTTTCCAGGAAAGAGAATCTACGGATCTCTACACTCACCATATGAAACGAATCAGCATTCAGCTAATATTTTTCGCTGGTATTTTGAGAGCGTGGTGGTGTATAGCTGCACCGTGGCTCTACCACCTGAAGATATCGTATCGTTAACCGTGTAGCGATGGTGGGTATCCACTACACCATATCGTGCCGTGGGTGTCGTAAAAAGCGACAGGGGGAAATCGAAACAGGATATGGACCGCAGCATCTTTCTCAATACAACTGCAAATTATAAAACTCTGCGGTTGTTAATCTACCTACTCAGCATGTGGCACTCTGTGGTAAACCTATATTCAATAATGGAATTTTATAGGCCGTAATTGATGGATTGGTCCATCCATTATTATCATAATTTAAGTAATCTTTTTTGTGTTTAAGTTATAAATCGTATCAATACTACTACTAGGCTTTTCTCATTTTAAGTGGAATAAAATTGGTAAGCGAACACGCAGTCCAACTAAAGATATATTGTAGATACTGTGGCCTATAGACATCTAAATTTTTCTCGATTAAAGATCAAAATGTGAGTGTATGACGTGTATGTATGAACGACAAAATAGAGCTACATTAATCTTCTAGGTTACGCTGATATTTTGTAAGGGTTTCAGGGCAAGATAGTGTTCACAGCGCTGGTGCTGCTGTTAATTCATGTTAGCGGACTTACAATCTACTCTGCCGCTGAACCACAAACGGCTCCAATTGTAAACTTAGTTAATTTACAATTTATTTTAAGTTATGCAGGTCTAATAAGACCAGAATCACTGCGACCATTAAGATATATTTTGGTCGCTTCTATGGTTATAGTTTACTGCTTAGTCCTTTATATGATAAATGGAAGGATTTGCTTAGCTGTTAGCAATTTCCCTTCCTCTGACCTAAGTTCGGATGTTCTCAAATGAGTGTTGCGTTTGCGCACTAAGGGTCGGCAATCAGTTAAGATGTGCAGATACGTAGATGTGTATGCACAATATAATATTTTTTTCTAAATAAGAAACCACTGCACGAAACGAACACGTCAAGTTTTCTTCTGTCATTCTTGTAGCACGGAAATTTTTATAGGAATTAAAAGAACATTATTTTTAATGTTACTTGTTGATTTTTCCAGTAGTAGATTATATGTGAAGTAAGCGAGAGAGGTGTGTCACATGTCTCAGCCTTCTTCTATATGTGGCAGATAAGGAAGTTAATGTTATGTCATGCTATGTATTCATACATATTAGGTCATTGTAGCCAGTAATTTGTTTTTTTTAGTAACAATTTCTTTAATTTTTCAGGGGGCCAAGCTTTATTTGTTGGTTGGCTTAATTGTTTTGTACACATTGTAATGTACACATATTACTTTATATCTGGCTTGGGACCAAAATATAAAAAATACCTGTGGTGGAAGCGATACCTAACTATAATGCAAATAGTACGTATTGAATTTTTTAATTGACTAGAAACCCAGAACAGCTTCTCCTGGATAGGATCTATGAACATGGCGTTAAATTTTCAAGTTTTATAGGTAAAATATAGCATAAACCCATATTGGCATTGCCTTCTATCTGTTCGTAACGTTTCGTACAATCGGTTTAGCCATATTAAAGATTAGCCCGGACAGATAGCTGAAAAAATTTAAAAATCGTTATTTATATCTTATTAGCATGTAAATTACCCCCCTCAGCTTAGTAAAAACCAGTTATTTTAATATTAGAGGCAGACACTTTACATTTATTTACATGTATAGATGTAGAGATTATTTTTCCGTCGTATTCTATGTACGAAATGTGTTAGAACCTGGTAAATTATATAAAAAAAATTAAGTATAGCATTTGTATATGCTATGGAGAGGGTTATGCCACATCGAATATTTCCGCAGCGGAACGACGGTTACTGACATGACCCAACGGATAAATAGGGTGAAGAGGCAAAGGGCCAGATATGGCTTGATGAAACGACTACTGATGGAGAAAGAAACCTGGCACATCATTCAGGATGTCGATAGACGCAGTTAGCTCAAGACCGTGCCTTGCAGCACCACTTGGAGAGACCTATGTTTAGACTTGTAAAGTAATTAATGATGATAATACATTATTTTCAATTTTAAGAACATTTTAATCTAATCTATTATACACACAACGACAATTCTCACTTTTGTCACTTTTACTTCATTAAATAATGTTATAATGAGAAACATATTAATTGGACACTGTGGTGGCAACCATTCCATATTCCAATTAAATAGTGATAGTTCATCGTTACGAAAAGTACGCTTAACCAAAAAATATTACATTTATTTCATTTTTGGGATGAAGTAAGAATAAAAACAGTGAGATTTATTTTAAAAAAAAGTTTATGTCGTTGTATAATTAATATGATTCGTCACTTAGAATATATTTATTTGCACAGAGACTACATTCATTATGACTGGTGTTTATTATTTATTTATTTTATCTTTATTGTATTCCTTAAATCAAAAGATTACAAAGGCTGTCCTTAATGCTTTGAGCCACGCTCTTTCAGTCAAACCATGGAATGGTGGGAGTTTGACGTAAGTATAGCAATAAAGAATAAAAAACAAAATAAACATTAATTAGTAAGTACCTAATATACATTTTACTAATATATAAATAAATAAGCTACACAAATATAACTTATACATTTCATTAATTCCTTACATTCCTTCATAACTCCACTGCTGAACATAGGCCTCCCCCAAGGAATGCCACAAGAACGTTACTGAGCATCCATCGACTTCCTGCATGTCTTACCAGGTTATCACTCCATCCAGTGGGCGGTCACCTTTGTATTATAAACAACTATGAATCAATACATCTATTAACAATTTAAATGACATGGATGATTCATGTAAGAATCGTTATTTTTAATAGATGATTACGCACTAACTTTTTAAACATGTTATTGGGAGCTTTTCTGATGTCATCGGGCAAGGAGATCCAAAGACGTGTAGTCTGAACTGTAAAGGAGTTAGCATAGAACTCGGTGAAGTGGACAAGGATACACATTTTGTTGTTAGAAAAAGAACGTAGAACAATATCATGAGATGAGGAAAAAATTTACTCTTAAAATAAGAAAGTGAAAATGGGTCATTTCATTACTTTTATCAGTGTTGTATTTTATATTAGATAAAGAATTAAACACTAATAAAAATGATGCTGGTATTTAACAGATAATCATCAAACTGTTTATCTTATATATATATATATATTGTATATATGTGTAAAGACACACAAAAAATACAAAAAGTTGTAAACCAGTACTAATTAAGTTTTAAGACTAACAAGACGTGATTTAAAAATACCAAAAAAAATACCTTACGTTAAATTAATGTACACCACGGCCACAAATTATACCATTTCAGGATTATCCTTATATTACCCGGTATAACAAAGTTGTATACTACATCCGCCAATTGCTTCCCTATGCTTTGTAGTACATGTCGCTAGTTATCTCTTTTTTATAGAAGAAGGGGGCAAACGAGCATGAGACTCACCCGATGAAAAATGTGTTTAAAGCAAAGTCACTAATCGCATTGTCCTCATCATTTCTGTATCTCTACTAACTTTTTCTAAGCCACACAATGGATTTTGAACCGATTTAAACTTTAACTTAATATATACAATATATTATAAATAGGTTTTTAAATAGCAGAAAAAATTCAATGTTTTGAAATCAAGTCGTCAAAAAATCAATTTTAGGACGCTTATAAGGCTTACTCTGGCTAAACCTTAAGATACTCGTATACACCAAAATAATGTGCTTAAAAATTGTTATTCTTCAAAAATCCTGGAGAAAAGTCTGCCAAAAATACTATTAATTATTCTAGGATTTCTTAAAAAAAGAGGAAGTAGAGTAGAGAGAGAAACATTGGCAGAGTAAATCGAAGGAACCGATTATGGGTAATAGCAATATAGTGGTAACGGTCTTTTAAATAATGAGGGGTAGAAGGATTAAAAGAATGACATACAAAGCAGAAAGAATGTAACTATTCGTGCAAAGGCAAATTGGGAGCCATTTGAGCTGTTTGTGAAATTCAGAGACGTGATTATATTTGCGGAGCCCAAATATAAATCCAATACATAAATTTTAAATGCGCTCAAGCTTGTTAAGCTGTTTCTTGGTAAAATTAAGAAAGCAAATATCAACATAGTCCATAATGGGCAGGAGTGGAGGTTAACTTTAGTTACTGTGGAAAGAAAATTACGTTATCTACGTAATTTAAAGCAACAAATATTTTCTACTAACCTCATTAACCTATGAGGTCTAAGACGTACAGAAGTCGAGATACAACCCCACACTTTTAACCTTGTTATTAGGGATTTCAGTACAGTCTCCAATTTAAATTACTCTAAATTAGATTATTTTAGGCTTCTAATGACTATGGCCTGAGTTTTCTAAGGGTTAATCATTAAACTATAATAGAAACAGAAACAGACACAGAAACTTTTTATTCAATGTAGATTGTAAACAATACTTATTGAAAGTCACTTTTTTCATTTACCACTGGTTCGCAAAAAACACCTCTGTCCTGGGAAGAACCAGCAAGAAACTCAGCGGGACAATTTTTTTCCCAATAATAGCTTACAATCATGTACGTTACAATTAACAATACAAAACAAATTAGAAATAGCTTGATAGCGATCAACCTTCCCAGGGGTTATTATCATCCATAAAGTCCTTAATATTATGATAACCCTTTTTATACAAACTTAGTTTTATAAAGTTTTTGAACTTTGTTTATGTCAAATTTTGTATATTTTCTGGGATTTTGTTGTAAAAGCGTATACATGGTCCCAAGAATGAATTAATGGGTCGGTAGAGTCGAGTAGCTGGTACTACTATCTCGTGTCTGTTCCTGATATAACGTATATTAAATATCCAGCAAATAGTATAAAATAATATAATTCTATGATCATACACGTCATACTGGATACACGTGGTTGAAATGCACTACAGCTATCTTATTTTTATATTAAGTATGAGTCGGCTCGACCAGGGAAGAACTCTCACAAAATACTAGCGTCAAATAGCATCTTAATGCTACCGTGTTACGTATGGTGAGTGTAGGGAACCGGAGACCCTTTTTACTGGAAAAGAGGCATACCATCTAAGTATTTAGACGTAACAAAGCATCTGCATTTTGATACTTAATAAGGGATAGATGTGGATGTCTGTGGGTCACAGCATCCACTTACCATCAGGTGTATAGTGTGCTCGCTTGTTAGCCGTATTCTATAAAAAATCCAATGCTTTTTATCAGCGGCGATAACATACATATGGAAAATATGGGATGCTATTTCCCCATTTCCAACCCGTAATTTTTACATCTTTTGAATGCTTAATTTTCTTAATAAGTGTTTGTTTTTCTTTACAGGTACAATTCGCTTTGATAAGTTTGCAAAACATAATCAGTTTATTTTTTGACTGTGGATATCCGATAGTTATTAAAATGTTATTAATTGCTGGGACAAGTGCATTCACATGTATGTTTAGTAGCTTTTACTACTATAACTATATTAAAATCGATAGAAATTGCACGAAAGCAAACAATCCAATTACGACAAGCGATATAAAAATATCTTAACAACAATTTTTAATAATAATATGAAATAGTTATGGTGCAAGAAATCAAGATTAAAGTTATTTAAATGAAAATGTAAAGTGTATTCTTTAAAGTACAAAAGAGTAACATAAATCTTTAGTTGTTGTGTTTTTTTTAAAGGTGACTGACAATTAATAGTAAAGAGGGTAAGTAGACATTCCATTACGCAGACGCCCTTACATCTACTCTTGATTAAAAACAAAATGCAGATGCGTTGTCAACCTCGCACAACTCACAGTTTATGAGGTAACATTCACACACTTAAGTAAAAGTTGCATATATGATTAAAACCTTTGACTGCTGCACACAAACTTCCACCTAACAGACACTTAGGTTTTCGCGGACTAGTAATAAATTGTATGAAATGAATAGATTAGAAATTAAAAAGTTAAATAAGAAGCTCGAGTAGTATGAATTATAAATAGAAATGGTGTGCCACAGGGTAGTGTACTTTCGATTAACATCGCTGTGGTCGCTGAGCCGTATTTTGTCTGGCCTAGGGAGGACTGGGTGGCGGACCTTAACGGCTCAGTGGCCATCATCTCTTCGGCCGCCGCCGGTACCCCGACCCTTGAAGGTGTCAGGAGGGGTCAGGGGTGCGTAGCAGCACGGTTCGGGGAGTTCGTCGTTGTGGGGGTGTACTTCTCCCCGAACCGATCTCTCGCCGAGCTCCACAACTCTCTTGCAGAGCTGAGAGCAGTCGTCGTCGGAAGTTATCCCCTCCCCGTACTTGTCCTCGGGGACTTCAATGCCAAGAACTTGGCTTGGGGTTCGCGTCGTACAGATGTGCGGGGTAGGATGGTGGAAGACTGGGCTCTGGAGACAGGCCTGGTCGTCCTAAATCGGGGTTCTGTCCCCACGTGTGTGCGGATGCGGGGCGAGTCGGTGGTGGACATCTCGTTCGCTAGCCCCGCTCTGTCGCCGCGTGCCATTGACTGGCGTGTCATGGAGGGGGTGGAGACCTACTCCGACCACCGGTACATCCGGTTTGATGTCTCCACCCAGCCCTCGAGCGCGCCAGTCCAATAGGCCCCGAGTGGTCCGCGTTGGGCGCTGAAGCAGCTGGACCGGGAGCTCCTCCTGGAAGCCTCGATCGTGCAGGCCTGGGTGTCATCACTGGACAGGCCTGCCGACGTCAATGATGAGGCAGGGTGGTTCCAGGAGGCCATGTCCGAAATATGTGACGTGGCAATGCCCCGCGTCCGGCCAGGAAGCGCCCGGCGTCAGGTGTATTGGTGGTCGCGTGAGCTGACGTCTCTGCGCGAGGCGTGTGTCGCCGCGCGGCACCTGTATACCAGGCATCGCAGGCTCCGCATTCGTCCACCGAATGCGGCAGCCATTGAGGCGGAGCTGTACGAGGGATACAGAGCGGTGAAGAACGTCCTCCGGGAGGCTGTCCTACGGGCCCGGGATCGGGCCCGTGAGGAGATGCTGGAGACTCTCAACAGAGATCCGTGCGGGATAAACTCCGCACCTGGGCCCCCCCGCTGACGCAAAGTCTCCGGCCCCAGCTCGTGGAGGACGTGGTGAGCGCTCTGTTCCCTGCGCGACGGGAAAATCCGCCCCCGCCTATAGCTCCGCCACCTGCGGTGCCGGAAGCGGACCACCAGGACGACGACGACGACATCCCAGAAGGGACCGGGGTAGACCTGAGAGTGGCGGTACGTAGGCTCAAGGCCAGGAATACCGCCCCAGGACCCGATGGCTTGCCTGGCAAAGCCTGGGTCCTGGCCTCGGAGGCTCTCGGGCCCCGACTGGAGGGGCTCCTAAGCGCATGCTTGGAGAGAGGCCAATTCCCGCTTCGTTGGAAGACGGGGAAGCTGGTCCTCATTCGGAAGCCGGGGCGCCCTGCGGACTTTCCGTCCTCATACCGGCCCGTGGTGCTGCTCGACGAGGTGGGCAAGCTCTTTGAAAGAGTCATTGCAAACCGCCTCGCCGAGCACCTTGCGGAGACGGGGCCGGATCTTGTGGAACACCAGTTTGGTTTCCGCAAGAGGCGCTCTACGGTGGACGCCATCATGCGCGTGAGAGCCCTCACGACGGGGGATGCAGTGGCCAGAGGGGGGTTGTCTTGGCGGTGTCTCTCGACATCGCCAACGCCTTCAACTCCATGCCCTGGAGCTGCATTAGGGAGGCACTCCGGTATCACCGGGTGCCGACCTATCTCCGTCGTATAGTCGGGGACTACCTGACGGACAGGGCCGTCATCTACCCCGGTCGCAACGGTGAGTGGAACCGGCGAGAGATGTCGTGCGGTGTCCCACAGGGTTCGGTTCTGGGGCCACCTCTGTGGAACATCGGTTACGACTGGGTGCTGCGCGCCGACCTCCCTACCGGCGTCAGCGTAGTTTGCTACGCTGACGACACGCTGGTACTGGCACAAGGGGGGTCGTACGAGGCGGCGGCGGAAAATATGACACGCGGGGTTGCGATAGTCGTTGAGAGGATTCGGCAACTGGGTCTCGAGGTGGCTCTGCACAAGTCCGAGGCCATGCACTTCCATGGTCCTCGGAACAGGCCACCACCGGGATCCTCAGTGATGGTAGGAGGGGTATCCATCGACGTCGAGTCGACGCTGAAGTACCTAGGACTCGTCCTCGACGGCCGATGGAACTTCGTTGAGCACTTCCGACGTTTGGCTCCCAAACTGGAACGGACCGCGGCTGCCTTCAGGCGGCTCCTGCCGAACCTGGGAGGGCCAAACGCCTCCTGCCGGAGGCTCTACGCGGGCATCGTGCGGTCCATGGCCCTTTACGGGGCCCCGGTGTGGGCGCGTGGTTTGGCGCGGCTTGCCGTCCACCACCTGAACGCGCCCCAAAGGGTGATAGCCGTGAACATGGTCCGCGGCTACCGCACGATCTCCCGCGAGGCGGCGAGCCTCCTTGCCGGATTGCCGCCATGGGATCTGGAGGCGATAGTCCTCGCGCGCCTGCATGAATGGCGTGCGGAGGCACTATGCCGTGGGGAAACCCCGCTGCCGCGGCAAGTTGTCGCGCAGCGGACAGACTTCCGGCACGATCTCATGGCGACATGGAGACAGCGACTGTCGCAACCCCGAGCTGGGCACGCCACTATAGCGGCGATAAGACCCCTCTTTGAGGAGTGGCTTGAGAGACGCCACGGCATCCTCACCTTCCGCCTGACGCAGGTCCTCACCGGACACGGTGTGTTTGGGAGGTTCCTGCACCGAATCGGGCGGGAGGAAACGCCCGGGTGCTCCCACTGCGAGGATGGACCGGAGGACACGGTGGAACACACCGTGGAGGTGTGCCCTGCTTGGGCGGAGCACCGCCGTGTCCTCGTAGCGGCGATAGGCGGCGGCGACCTCTCGCGTCCGGCCCTGGTCGAAGCCATGGTCCGGAGCGAGACGGAATGGGATGCCGTCACCACTTTCTGCGAAGCAGTGATGCTAGCGAAGGAGGTGGCGGAGCGGGAGAAGGAGAGAGCAGCAGCTTTCCTCCCCGGCCGCCGCGGGAGACGCCCCGGGCATCGGGGGCTACGTCGTGGCCCCCGGCCACCGTAGGCGCGGGCCTGTGGACGGCGAGCAATGGGTAGCTCGTCGTCCGTCCGTCTAATGACGACAGGCCGTGTCGATGGCGCGTTTTGTTCCACGCGCGCCTCAAAGAGCTGTCAGCAGCGTGAAGGGGCCCGCAAGGGCCGACGCCTGCCGGGGCTGCGGGCTGTTCGAAAGAGATACCGCGGCTCCGGAACGTAAGGGCACTGAAGGAACACGGATGGTTTTTAGTCAGTAAAAGTCTGACACTCCCTGACGCTCCACCCAGAGCGAAAGGGGTCATTAGATGATTTTCCATCCGCAAAAAAAAAAAAAAAAAAAAAAAAAAAAAAAAAAAAAGGTAGTGTACTTGGACTTCTTTATTTAATATGGTATTTAATGATCTTCTATAAGTAAATTTTTTTTGCAAATGACTTACACAGATAATTAAGTAATTAAATATAATTATAAATAATTAAAATATAAGTAATTAAATATAATATAATATTTAGACAGTTGTACCGGGCGCAAGTGCTTCGGTGATTATCTGTGTAAGATCGGACCCGAAGTGACGGCAAACTATTTCCACTGCGGTGGGCGGGATCTGGACGCTCCACGTTCCATATTCTTGCGGTTTGCCCGGCGTGGGAACGGGAGTGGACAATCCTGGCGAGGGTCGGTCAGAACCTCTCCCTGACAGCAGTCATGTTGGCGATGCTGAGCGGGGGCCAGCGTGGACTATCGTAGCTACTTTCTGTGAGTCCGTCATGGTCCAGACGGAGGCTGCTGAGCGGGATCGGAAGTGGTCCTGGGACGTCGTGACAGTACTGTAAAGGTGCTGGGGGCAGCAAGTACTTGTTTCCAATAAATTAAAGCGAGAGAGTGGCCCAGGTTGCGTTCCAAACGGAGATATCGGGATCCCTCTTACACGCTAATGGAGGCAACCGTTAGCCATTAGCTGGTAGGACTCCGGCATAACCTTTCAATTGCCCCTGCAGCCAAAGGTATCCATGAGGATTTCCCACGAAAATAAGATAGCTGATTTTTTATATCTAACTTGTATTTCACTAACTAACTCTCAAATTATTTATTTCTCATAAACCAATCTTCGTCCCCGTAGAGAACACCACAAGCATATCATAAAGTAGCCGATCATATTATTCATGCGCTTATAGCGAATTTTTCAAAAAGAAACAGAAATGTTTTAACAGAATCCACATAAGTTAGATTAATTTATGATACTCGTAAAGTGAAAAGATCTCATTATACGAGTACTATTGTGGCTGTAATTTATATTGTGTATAGTTGTAGTAGTAGCTAATTGGTGATATTTTTTTCTTGTGTATTTTATTTTATTTTGTAAGTTTAGTATAGATATAAGCGATTTGGTTGTAAAAACTGTAAGCTTATATTTTATCAATAATACATAAACATATACATAAACACTCACGCCTGTCACTCAGAGGGGTAGGCAGAGACTACAGACTTCCATTTGGCACGAACCTGACACAACTCTCTCGCCTCCTTCACATCCATATAGCTACGCATTCTCGTCAAAGCTCGTCGGTTAAGAGTGCTCCTAATTTGGCCCATTTTCAATAAATCGCCAATTTGGTCGATAAATTTTGGCCTAGGACGTCCCTTTCCGACTCTGCAATTAACTTCTGCAACATAAATTTTCTTTGTCATTCTTTCCTCATTCATTCTTACCACATGACTAAATCACCGAAGCATTCCTTTCTTAATCCTGGTCGCAACATCATCTTGCAAGCCACACTCCTCTTATCACACAATTTCTCCCCCTGTCATTCAAATTCAGCCCTAACATACTCCTCAACGACCGCATTTCTACTGCGTTCATTCTACTCTCGTGCTTCTTCTGCCACAGCCAACTTTCACTATCATACGTTAAAGTAGGGACCCACACAGTATTGTGAATTGCCATACGTGCCTTTTTCGACACATTTTGACTCTTCACAATAGAGTGTAGGGTCCCATTTACTCTACTGCCTGCATTCACTCGTCGTTCTATATCCTTATCACATCTTCCATCCCTGCTAAATACGCTACCCAAATATACAAACTCATCTACTTGCTCGATCAACTCCCCCTTCTATTCTTATTTCACATATCGTTTTACTTTCTTCTCTTTCAAATACCATAACTTTCGTCTTACTTGCGTTCACTTTCATACCCCTTTCTTTTAGTGATTTGTTCATTAATGTAACCATCATTTGCAACTGGGCCGCCGATGACGCAAGAATAACTTGATCATCGGCGTACAAAAGGCATTTGACGGTTAACTCACCCATTAACGTCAACTTTCAAATTTTGCAAACAACTGTCCATAAATAGGTTGAACAGCCACGGGGAAGCCACACAGCCCTGTCTGACACCTTTATGGATGCCAAACTAGTCCGAGTAGACCCCGTTGATCCTTAGCAAGTATACAAGCACTAGAGTCTCTATAAAGAGACTCCAATGCCTGTATATTCAAGCCAGGCTATCCAAATGAGTTCAGTGTTTGCCATAGCACATCCCTGTCCACTCTGTCATAGGCCTTTTCCAAGTCCACGAACGCACAAAAAACCTTTCGGTTTTTGGCCAAAAACTTCTCCGCGATCATGCGCATGGAAAAGACTTGATCTGTACATCCCAATCCCTCTAAATCCCGCTTGCACATCCCAAATTTTTTCATCAGTTTCTTTCATGACCCTTTCAATCAGTACCTTAGCATACAGTTTTCCCACAATGCTAAGAAGGCTGATACCACAGTAGTTTTTACAGTCGTGCTGCAACGCTTTTCCTTTATATACTGGGACTACCACGGCTTTGCACAAGCCTACCAGTACCCGCTTAAGTTCCCAGCATAAATTAAACAAGGTGTGCAGCAGGCCTGCCACAACTTCTTTTCCAGCCCTTAGCATTTCGAGTGAAACTCTATCATATCCGGCAGCCTTACCTGATTTCATGCTTTTCATTGCTTTCATTATTTCATCTATAATTATCTCGCTACCTCTTTCTTCTTCTTTCGGAGTTTCTACTTCATTTAATTTATACGTTGTCTCCTCACTCATAAACACGCTTTCAAAATATTCCTTCCATCTCTTTTCTCAAATCAACTCAAAACTTCATCATTCAGAATAAATCCATTCCCGTCTCTATACATTCATTATAGGCTGTTTTGAATGTCCCCTGGCAGTTCTTACGAGTTTCCAGAACATTTTAATATTGGCCTGGAAGTTATCCGATATTCTTCTATCATTCTTATCCGTTCTTTCTTCTTTTTCCTTTTAACTACTTTTTTTACTCTCTTATTTAGATGTCTAAAGACTGCCTTTTTTCTTTCAATATCAACATTCATACCGCTAGAATTGCTGTAAGCCTTTGTTGCTAGTAAATCTAGCCATTCTCTAAATGAATGGCTAGATTTACTAGCAACAAAGGCTGGTAATTCTAGCGGTACGAATGATCATATTGGAAGAAAATAGGCAGTCTTTCATCATCCCACCATAACGTATTATTTTTCCTTTCATTCTTTCTCTTACTAACACCACATACTTCGGTAGCTGCATCCACTAAACTTTTCTTAACATTTTGCCATACATTCTCCAAGTCTAACTCATTCATATATAATTCATCCATCCTTCCATCCATTCATCATATACTTATTCATATTCATATTCATTCATCAATAAATGAATATGAATAAATATATTCCTGAGGTACAAATCAAGGGCCCAAGGGACACCACGGTCGCTCCTCAATCAACTATAGTTGATACATGTACTGACATATTATTGGAGTTAATAAAACTTCATACAACGATTCGGATTTTCTTCAACACATTTATCAGCTTTTCCGCTTACACTTTATTATCAAACAATCCAACAATATAATTATCGATCAGTTTCGGCGTAACATCCTATTTAGGCGTCCTCCTCTACTAAATGCCGAAGCATCGAAGCACCAATGAATACCCCGTTATCATTTCACAGGTCGTGTGTTTACATTTATAGTAATTTATATTATTTAGAATAAGGTAACCCTAACAGCTCGGCCAGCCTATATAGCGCGAGACCCTTCGCGGTATAATCTCGAAATACACACACAACAAGATTTTTTTACAATCTTCTTAAAACTAAATTGAAATACAGAGTACATTTTCATTTACGGAAAACTTAATTACAATTTAGATTTATTCATAAAAGTTTTAAAACTAACATAGATACACATTTGCTATATAAACAAAAATGGATAATTTGAGTAACTAAATGTAATCACAAAGCATTTAAAGTAAAGAGAAAAACAAAATAGTGACCTAATTAATCATATTATTAGTACTAACTCATATTTCGTGAGTTCTTTTACACTTGTGGTATTATTTTCGTTCATTATTATACTTCATTAACATGCCCATTGTCGCTAGTATCATCAGCTGTAGTATTTGAATCAAATCAAAATCATCACTTGTAGTATGTAAATTATCAAAGCTCATCCATGGTTGAATTTTATCCAAAACCACTGTTCCTTCGTACCTACGACCATTTTTACGTGACAACGGCATGTCTTCAACTATAAACCTGTCATGTGGGAGCATTTTAATGATACGGTATGAGCCCTAGTACTTATTACAACAGGTTACCCGCGGCTTCGCCCGCATAGTCATTGGGAAATGAACTATCCATTGCTTTTTGAATTGAAAGAAAACTGAGTTTTATAGATTTGTCAGAAATGCAGCCATTAAAAAGAAACTGAGCAAAATTAATTCGTCAGCCTATTTAAATGTTTTGAAACGCAGCGTATAGGAAAGCATGAAAATAGCCTGTTTATTCCAAATGGAAATGGGATATTTTTTAATTAAAAGAAACTGCGACTTTTGAAAAGAAACTGAGCTAAATTGATTCGTCAGAGATTCAGTTTTCTGAGTTGCAAGGAAACTGAGCCATAATAGGTCCGTCAGAGGTGCAGCCTTTGGAATTGAAAAAGAAAACTGAGCTTAATAGGAAATTTTGAATTGAAAGGGAAGGTCTGTGGGAATTCTGATTAATTGATTGTGGGAATTTTGAAAAAAAAAAAACTAACTGAACACTATTTTAAGACGCTACTGTACACAATGTTATATGTTTTTCCATTCGGGGAAAGAATGTGGAGATTCTGGGCATTTGACACACGCGAACATCCTACATACAGCTGACCATGAGAGAAGCACGGTTTTTCTAAGTTGACCCCCGCTATCTGTAACGTTTGCCCCTGCGCTTTATTAATTGTCATTGCAAAACTGAGCTCAATAAGGAACTGCAACCTTTTGAATTGAAAAGGAAGATCTGTGGGAATTATAGGGATCCGTGGTATAATAACATTTTCACCTTTTCCTACGCCTGTCAAAATTGTAGCACCGATTATGTTCCGTCCAAGATGTGTCACACGTAGCTTTGTCCCGTTACATAACCGAAGAGCATCTAAATTTCACATAAGCATGACTGGGACGCCTAATTTTAATTGAATTTATGTCAGGGCACACCTGACAACTCTAGAGAATTTAGAAACTCTACGGTATATGAAGTGCTCTGTTCTGTGTCCATAACTGTGTCTACTGACAAATACTCTGTTATTTCTCCTGTTACTTCGCTTAATATATCTGAATTTATTTTGTAAAGCTCTCATTTTTTGTGCAAATCGCCATTTCACATAACCATTTGTCTTCATTCATGTTGTTCGTTAAATCTGAATAAACGCTCGCAATTAATTCGGAATGACTCTGTAATAAATTACAAAAATCTCTCATCAATTTAACGCAGCTCTCAGCATCCGTTTCCAACCACCCATCGCCAATTTTTAATAGTGTGTCAGCATAGTTTCCAACATTGATATTATTATACAAATGCACTCTCATATTCGAAGTTAAACTGAATTTGTCACCTTGTTCCATAAAATAAATTAGCATGCTTTAATTTCATCTGCATGTGCCCTTTTGAATGACAGGTAAAGTTTGGCGAAAGTCACCAGCCAGTAAAACCACCATTCCTCCCATTACATCGGTATTGCTGCGCAAATCCTGGAGCGGTCGATTTAGCGCTTCTAAAGCTTTTTTATGCGACATTGTACTTTCGTCCCACACTAAAAGTTTGCATTGTCGTAGCATTATACCTCGTGCACCATTTTTGCTAAAGTTGCAGATCGGCGATTCTTCCTGGGCTAGATTTAGAGGGAGTTTTAAAACAGAATGTGCAGTGCGGCCCCCGCTTAGCAGCGTGGCGGCTATACCGGAGAAAGCTAGGACACATTTTTATCTTTCCGTACTTGCGCTAATAATAAATTTAACAAAAATGTCTTCCCAGTTCCTCCAGGGGCATCCAAAAAGAAAAGTGCACCATTTCCAGAATCAATTTGTCCTAATACTTTGTCAAAAACTCGTTTTTGTTCGGGAAGCAAGCGGGGTACAAATTCGGCTAATTGCTGCTGCAAAGCTGGTATTAGTAGTTTATTTCACGTATAATTTCATCACTTAGCTCGTTTTCGGTTGTTCGCTGAGGGCTTATCATTCCAAAGTCGCTTAATTTTTTGCTTACCATTGCCATTACTTTATCTTCAATTTTTCCATATATAAAAATATTCTATTTTCCCACGGGAATGAGGCTGTAGAGTGACATAGGCTACTTTTTTTCCGCGGAAAAACATCTCATTCCCGTGTGAGATGTTTTACCGAACTATCCCCATACAAAAAATCATGCCATGCCGACGCTCTGTTGCGACGTGAAAGAAGGATAAATAAACAAAGAAACAAACACACTTTCGCATTAATAATATTAGTATGGATTTTTCCAAGTGTTTCATTATAAATGTGTTCATTGTATATCATGTTCGCGTGTGTCTGCTGTAACCTTCGCAAAATATATTCCGCCATGTACTCCTTATATTTGTCCCACAATTCACGTGCATTAGATAGCCCGCAAGATGATATGAGAGTTGCATAAAGATCCCTAATTTTGGCTGGTGAGTGGCACTGCACAGCTTCCTCCATGGTTTCATCCCAGTGATTATCGTTTTCTAAAAGATGCAGAGCTTCACATGCTTCTCTATAAGTTGCGCATTCCTGACCGTTGACAGTTTTAAGGTCTTTATATCCTGTAGGACTCCGAACATGGTACAGCAGCAATCGTAAACGGAAACACTCAAAATTAGTTATATGGACGGTATACACACGACCAAGGGCATCTGATGACTTTACACCGGGCCAATTTGCAACAGTCGCGCCTTGAATACGGCGTTTCCACTCCTTCCTGGATGTGTTCCAAGTCAGGTAGCCATTGTCATTGTGCACTGTTTCTTTTAATAGCTGTTTAGGGAATTTCTTCGTACATTTTCCTTCTTTCATACATGGCGATATTGAATTTCGTGCTCCACATGGACCGTGAAATTTCGGACAATGGTATCATACAATTCTTTATCTTGCTCAGGATCCGGAATCTCGGCGCTTATTATGTCGTCTATTTGGTTGGGCTGCAACTTCTCTTTAAGCCATATTAGAATGTGGGCATGCGGCAATCCTCTTTTTTTGCCATTCAATTGAATACATGAAGCACTGCACCTCTCCGTGAGCTCATGTGAGCTATGAAACTGGGACTGTCACAAAAAATTTAATCGTTATATCCTAAAATTTGAAAGCTATCTTAATATATAACAAACTGAATCTCATTAAAAGTAAAAAAGATATTTCATCAATTATAAATATAAATCTCACAATGAATTCAATTTTCAATTACTTACTTATATCTGACTGCCGGGATGCCGATTGAAACACAATATCAACTAAAGAACTTCTCACTTAATCAGTTTAGTGTACATAGTTTTGTTAGTTATTTTGTTAAAATTAGCAATTATGATAAACCATGCAGACAATGGCCACCGATCTAGATATTTTAAGCATGATAATTTGTGATGCTGCAAAAATAGATATTTAGTGCAATTGTGTCCCATAATAAATAATATATTGTGCTTAATTTGATCACTTATGTACTTATTATTATTTTAAGTTTAACTTTTTATAAATTAGCAATTAAACTTAAAAAGACCGTTAATTTAAATGATTTTCGATAGATGTTACTATTATCTATTTAAGTAGTAATAAGTTCTTTTAAAATGTATTGATATCTACTACAAAGAAATAACAACTCATAAAAACAATTTGCTCATAATGCTCGTGGTAAACGATGTGGATGTCACAATTGTCAATAATGTATAGGTTAACACTATTATAACCATTTGTTATTGTGATGTTGTTTGTTTACCCAATAAATTGAAAAAAAAAACTCATAATCAACTCAAAAAAAAAAAACGTTAGAACTTTCAATTTAATTATGAATTTAATTAAATAACCATGTAAATATAATTCATTTATATTATTTAATTTATTAGTAACTTTCCAGTTAATGAACCCCACAGTAAGCAAAATGTCCCCACTTATTGTAAAATACAATGAAGTTATATGCCGCTGTCTCAAAAAAGGGAAATGTATATTGTCGGCGTTCTTCAATTTATTACCCAACGCTTAAAACTTATTTTAGGCTTTATTTATAACTATTTTATTTATTTCATAAAACACATAAATCCCGTAACCGTAAATAAATGTTTGCTCTTAGGAGAAGATGTGATGTACGAAGACAGTTGTTGTCCACTATTTGGAGCATTGACTGTATTATATATATATATATATATTTCTATTCTTTAATTTTCGTACAGAAGAAGGTCTCCTTTCGGTGCACGCTGTCTTTTTATACATGTTTATTACATCGTAGCATTTTTGTAGATCATCTTTTAACTGTTTCATTTAACCGTGAAAGTTATCACTTTCTTTATTGGCCGATAATAGTTTGGTAGTCAGTTCTCCTATTTTTTGTTCGTTAGTCGTTCGTCCTAGTTATTGTTCATTCGGCTAGTAAAGGGAGTGGTTGTGTACAACTTTTGCCCCGCGCTATTATTCATATTCTTTTTACTAATATCAGTTTAATTAGTAGTGCAACACAGTTGTTTTTTGCATGCAATTAAGTGGCATCAAATTATTAATACTCCTCAAACCAGTGTTTCTTACCTTCTGTCGCGCCGCTACTCCTGGTCGTATCTGAGGGGTACCTCACCCCCGCGAGATAACAACAGTTGCTATTTTTCGTCTTTGTCTTCTGCAATCTGAGAAACTAATATCGGTCGTGTATGCGTTTGTTATATACAATGGCACTCCAGCGCACGCCGCCTAACATATTCTCATCGAATCCTGACTTAACGGTGTCGGTAGACAAAGAATCTTTGGTAAATATACGCAAACGTAAGCAACCGGAATGCGAAATTGGAGAAGATGCGTTCGCGTGTTTCGAGCCTAGGTTCGAGCAACAGACGAAATTATGGAATGATAAAATTTTTAACAGTATTTCTGAAGCTATTAACTCGGCATTAACCCATCAACTGTCAAATATTACCTCAAACTTATTTCAGATTAATAGTTGTTTAAAACAATTGACAGACGATAACGACATAATGAAGAAATCGCTATCTGAAAGAAATACACATGTCACAGAAATGGAGAGCTCTTTTAGCTGTTCCTCTCAGAGACAGGATTTATTTGATAGCCGGTTACAAGCACTAGAAGTTTGTAGTTCTCAAAACACTGAATTATCCACTCAGATTGAAAATCTCGAATTAAAAATTCAATACATGGAACAACAGGCCAGACGGAATAATCTTGAGATGTCTGGCATCCCTGAAAAGTCAAATGAAGACCTGTCCCTTTATTTAAGAAATATTACTAATTTTCTGGGAGTTGAGCTGTCTTCTACTGACATTATCCATATTACTAGGACTCGCCCATTTAATGCGGTTTCTGGACGTCCAAAAGCTATTGTCGTAAAGCTGAGTTCTCAATCATTACGGGACACCATTCTGTCTGCTGTTCGTACCAAGAAAGGACTGAGGTTGAGTGATATAGGTTTTCCTGAGAAGAAGATTTACTTAAATGAACATCTCACACCAGCCAACAAGTTATTATATGAAAGTACAAAGGAAAAAGCAAAAGTCGCTCAATACAAATTTGTATGGATACGTGATGGCAAGATTTTTGTTAGGAAGAATGATATTAGTCCGTCCTTATGTATAAAAACTCTGTAGATCTTCAAAAAGTAATTTGACTATTTTATATTTTATTTTTATTAAACTTGCTCATCTAATGTGTCTTCGTAGTCATTATATGATTTATCAATGCTTGTTATTACTTATAATGCTATGTACCACATCCTACGGTAAGGAATATTGTTATTATTGTTATAATATTTTTATTATCATCTTATTCCATTTGTTTTTATCTAAATTCGCATATTATATTTTTTATTGTTGTTATTTATATATTCTATAATAATATTCTATTCTACCTATTTCCCACTAACTTTTAAATATTATTCTGTAAATCGTTACTATTTCGTACCAGTTTTAAACTTGGAACATACTCCTACAATTAACTTTGAGAATATAAACATTTATACTTATTTTTACTTAACCGTTAATTATTTTTCATACGTCCTTAATACTTATAAAATCAAATTAAGTTTTGGTTTTTTAAGACATATAAAATACCAATTAATTACTATTGTTAATTATTATTTGACATAGGGGCCCGAGTATATGGGAAGTTAATGAAAAAACTTTATAAGTTCATATTTATTCCTTAACTATGAATATTACTAAGTTAAATATTTTTTACCAAAACGTTCGTGGCCTCCGTACGAAATGCTTAGATTTGTATAATAATATTTTATCGTGTGATTATAATTTAATACTGTTGTCTGAAACTTGGTTGCAGAGTGATATTTTTGATAGCGAAGTTTGTGATGGTAGGTTCGATATTTTTTCGCTGTGACCGTGACTTAGCAACAACGGAAAAAAGGACAGGTGGTGGGGTAATGATCTATACTCGTAGAGAACTAACTATACGCTACGCGTCGTAATGATTGGGATTGTAAAGGATTTGAATCATTATGTGTGAGTCTATCGGCAAGTTTTCTCAATTCAAATTGTAACTTGAATATTATTTTAGTTTATATACCACCAAATGATAACATATTAACCGGTTGTATTTATGATTTCCGAAACAACTTGAACGCTTTTACCTACTGGCACCCTCTGACCATTATCTTATAGTTGGCGATTTTAACGTACCTTTTTTAAAATGGAGCTCCTCAGGATGATCGACAATACATTCTGGCCGAGCTAATATTCAAAAAGCTGCCAGTGTTTTGGCCAAGGACTTATGTTCTTTTGGCATGAATCAATATAATTTGCTCCCCAACCGTTGTAACAATATACTGGATCTATGTTTCTCAAACTTATGCTTGGAAATCAACCATTCTGACCCTTTGTCTAAAGTCGACACCTTACACCCACCTTTTACCATTGATATACAAGACATTTTTGTAAAACCATTTAAAGAATATTTTCACTCAAAATACAATTTCCGAAAATGTAATTATGTTAACATAAATAACTTTTTAAAAAGAGTAGACTGGGATCAATTATTATTAAACACAAATACAGTCGACCAAGCCGTTGAGATTTTTTATGAAAAACTCCACGAATGTTTTACTTTATTTGTACCACTATCTTCCCAAATTAGTAATCGTTACCCGTGTTGGTACAGCCGCGCACTTATTAAAATAATTCGTGGAAAATTTAAGGCGCAAAAAAATAGGAAAAAATTTAACAACCCTCGTGATTATGAGGAGTTTAAGCTTCTCAGGGATGGACTACATAGAACAAAAAAAAATGTTTTGATGATTTTATTCGTAAACTGAGAAAAATTTAAAGAATTCGCCTAAGTAAATTTGTTAAGTCTAAAAAGGGAAGATCTAATTATCCTCATAATTTTACCTTAAATAACGTTATTTACACGGAGGGACAGGATATTTGCTCTGCCTTTAATGCCTTCTTTCAAAGTATATTTACTGTTTCTCCTTTGACTGATTCCAGTTCACACTTTTGTAATACTGTCTTTTCGTCATGGAGTCATGATATCTCTCAAATTGTCGTTTCTCAGAATTTTATACTAACATGTCTGATAAACTTGGACAACTTTAAGGGAGTGGGTTATGATGGAGTACCTCCAGTTTTTCTGTCAGCCTGCGCTGAGAGCCTTAGTTATCCAATTACGTTGCTCTTTAAGCTTTCTCTCAGAGAATGTGTGTTTCCCACACTTTGGAAAAAGGAATATATAATACCGGTTCATAAAAAAGGTTCTAAAACAAAAACTGATAATTACCGTTCAATTTCTATTCTCAGTACAATTGCTAAAATATTTGAGCGACTTATTTTTAATAAAATTTATGCACAATAGTTAGACACATCCCGAGTACGCAACATGGTTTTCTGAAAAAGCGTTCTACTATTTCCAATCTTGCAAATTTCACTAATTACGTTCTTCATGAAATGGAAGTTCGAGGTAAAGTTGACGTGATCAACACCGACTTTGAAAAAGCCTTCGACCGTGTGGATCACGTTATACTTCTTCAGAAGCTGCAGTCCCTCGGCATTCATGGGGACTTACTGAGATGGATTAGATCTTATTTGATTAACCGCTCTCAAGCTGTGGTTCTAGGCGGTTATAGGTCAGATTTCGTAACGGTTCCCTCTGGTGTTCCCCAAGGCTCCCACCTTGGTTCTCTCTTTTACAACGCCTATATTTATGATATATGTCAATTTATAAAAAATTCTCAACATTTACTTTATGCAGACGATAAAAAAATATATCTGCGTGTACGCACTATCAAGGACTATGAAATAATTCAAAATGACTTAAATATATTATACCATTACTATGTCGCTAATAAAATTACGGTAAATGTTGGTAAGTGTCAGTGTATTTCATTTACGCGGAAAAATAACCCCATAGTTCTTTCATACAATTTCAATGGTGTTATAATCGAGAGGAATACGGTGGTGCGCGATCTTGGCGTATATTTTAACTCCCGTATGTCAACGAATGAGCATATTGATGCTATTTGCAGTAAAGCGTTTCGTAATTTGGGATTTGTAGCTAGAACTTGTCTTCCTTTCTCTAATTCTCAAAGCCTAAAAGTAGTATATTTCGCATATATAAGATCTACATTAGAGTACGCTTCTCAGATATGGTCGCCATTTTATGCTAAATATGTTCATAAAATCGAAAGGATTCAAAATAAGTTCGTTTCCCAATTAAATTTTAAATTTTGACGTTCTTGCTCTTCATATCGAGACGATTGCAGATTTTATGGTCTGTGCTGAAGAAAGACGTATTCTGCTGGATATGGGGCTTTTATTCGATATATTACACGGAGGAATTGACTGCCCTGACTTATTGGCTTTCATTAAATTTAATATCCCATTGAAACGTACCAGACATACCAGAAACTCTTTGTTTTACATCCCCTTTCACCCGACTAATTATGGGAAAAACATTGTTCTAACGCGCGTTCTAGCAACTTACGACAAAAAATTAAGCGCAATTGATCCTTTTAATAATACTAAAAGTGGATTTAAAAGTAAAATTAACAAGTTTTTATTCTATCCAGCTGAAGGTAATCAGTAAATTGTAATTAAAATAGTACTCGAATTAATATTTGTGCCCTCGTTTAATACTGTTATTATGTATGTATATGTATGTATGTGTGTATGTATTTATTTATGTATATATATATGTGTAATATGTATGTATATGTATTTATATGTGTGTGTATCTGTGTATGCATGTATGTATATATTAGTGTCTCTTTTTTAATTTTTTATCTATTTTCCATAATAACAATAACACCAAAATATATTTGCATTTATAGATTAATATGTGCGTGTTTGGTAGTGTAATTACGTATGTATTTTGTAGGTATATACAACTGTATTTGTATATATATGTACTTCACGAAGGTAATATTAATACTTCAATTAATTTGTTACTGTTTAGTAATAGTTCTTACCGATTTTATTTTGTATTGTATTAGATTTACCTACAGTGTTATGTTTGGTTATCTACTTTGGGGATAACTATAATTGGCTTTTTCATGTTTAATAATTTAAGTTATATTGTTTAAGTATTAATAAGCTGTTGTTATCCAGAATAAATAAATAAATTATTTCGCGCATTTCTTCGCAGAAACTTTTAGCGCCACCTAGCGATGTATTGGTTAAATTAAACAACGTTGTGTCAAGTACAGAAATGCAGATCGTCTTATTTTGGGAATTGTTATGTTATCCATATCCATAATGTGTATACTAATTTTAACAATACACAAAAAGGCCAATAACATCCAGGCTTAGATTTGAAAATGCGACTCGTATTGTAGAGCAGACAGCATAAACCTCCATACCACGAAGTATTTAATTGAGAGTTTGAAATTATGAAGTAATTCTTAATATTTATACTATGTTATGTGGTAATTTCTATTCAGCATTTTTCTCAACCGGCTTTCGTGTTATTGTATCACTATTTTTATAACAGTTTCGTTTTATGTGATTAACACTGTGTTCATATTTTTTCACATTCATTTTTCTTTTTGTTATTTATTATCACTTCTTTGAACTTCTCTAGATTATTTCACTCTCTTTACCAATGGGTAGATATATTTTATTGTTTACTTATCACTAATATTATATATTTACCATTCAAAACGTGTTAAGTCGTTTACTGATGTGTTATCATTTAAGTATCACAAAGTATTTTGTCTTACACTATTTTGTCTTAAGACATGAATACAACAAAGTTCTTTAGTAGATTTAATCACAATTTTTGTAAATCATACACTTATACTTAGTTGCTGCATCTTAGGAGATTTAAAAACTACACTTTCTATGGTACTGCATCATCACACAAATTTCAGATATTATTTTTATAAAAAATTAAAAATAAAATATAAAAAATACGTGTGGCACTCTGTGACTGCCGCGGTAAAGCTATTGCATAGCATTTTTTATCAACTTATGCAATTATAATTATTTATTTATTTCATTTATGCAGTTAAGTCTTTGATATTAAATCAAGTTACACTTTTTGAGCGTGGTGACCGATAAGAAAACAATTTTTTTCTCTTATTGAATAAATGAGAAGTTAATATTGTTTCAAATATTTTTAATATCTTACAATACATGTAGGTATTATTCAGGAATTTTTATCATTGAGTTAGCAGCTAGTGTACACGCACACAAATACCGTGCCGAAGTCTGCCAGTGCCGCGCCGAACTAAAACGACGTTAGACGATGCACGTCTTTCAACGCCACACCTCCGTGCCCATCGGAGTGGGGAGCGTGAGGTTTTTTTCGTTACGGAATTTCTGGATTCGGTCCCCGTGCTCAAGGCCCGCGATAGAAGCTATGCAATAGCTTAAAAAGATTGTCCATTGACTTTAGTAAGCCGCTGTCAGCCTACTGGCCCAGCCGAGCGATTCGATCACTCGTTTTCTGTGTGTTGCATCATTTTTTTAAATATAAATTTATGTTAAAATGGGAAAAGAAACAAGCGAGAAGACTGATGATGAAATTAGATACAAAATATCACGTTCGGAAAAGGAGTAAAGTCTCGACGAAAACCGCCCGAGGATTGCCGTAATAAAGGTTAGTTTGGAAACCTCTTTAAATGATATCTGACTGTATTTTCCTTATTTATAGTTGCTATAACAAGTGATATAAAGATATTATTTTAATAAGTACAGTTTACCAAAAAAAAAAAATTGTTCATAAATAATGTAAATGGGTGATTTTAATTTGAGTACCCACATATTAATTATTTAATTTCAAGTTATTTTATTTACTCAGTGGTGCCACGTGATGTCATCCGGAAATAATTTACTTACTTTCTTAATGTGGTGACACGTGAAGTTACCCAGAAAGTGAGGAGCTAATAATTGGGATGGTTCTATTGTTAATGACTGAAGTATTTATACCAATATTCCATCAGTGATGGCACGTGGTTGGGCAGTTTTTGGGGAAGCAAAAACGTCCGAAGAAAATTTTGGGCAGAAGATCCCTACAGAAGTCGCTGAACGTTGGGGTAAAATCCTAATAGAAGGGTTGACGAAAGAACAGAAAGAGAACTTGCTTACTAAAACACTAATCCCCGAAAATTTTCAACTTGTTGAGGCGTAAAGATTCGAGAAAGAGAGAGAGAAAGACACCGAGGTTGTGTCAGTAGTTATTAAATCGACCAAAAATCGTGACAGGCGTTTAGAAAAGCTGCAAAACCAACTTGTTTGCGGCACTGCCGGTTTAGCACATCTAACGTCAGAGTTAATAAGCAATTACAATTGCAATGAGCAAATACGAAATAGTTAAACAACTATCCGAAATAAATCAAATTCTCCTAGATCACTACGAGGAAACAATGACTCAAAGACGATTAATTATCCTTATAGTCCTGTTCGCCAAGCGGTGCGCACTTTAGATCGTACAATACCTACCTTACGTTCGCTCCAGAAGAGCACTAATTAGATCAGAATTATGTAAAATTGTGTACCTATGAAAAAACTATTTTTTCGTTTTAAACAAAACCAAAGACACTATGCAATAGATAATAGTATCAAAGACAAAGATATGCTCTTTTATTTTAAACCATAACCTGGCAATGTTTCTTAGAAAAAAAAAAAGAAATCACTCTGAACTTTCGGCGTTCCACGTGTCGCTTTGATGACTGGTGCTCCGTCTTTTTTATAGAATTTTATATTTGTGTCTGGACTAAAAACGAAAGTATTATACTTTTTTTATATTCCTTGTAATATAGTGAACACGTAGATATATAATTGGTATAAAAAGTGAAAAGTAAATTTCCAAAAGTACTTCAAAATCCGGAAGGCCCATTTTGGCGGTTGGGTCATAAATGTGTTATTTTTCAAATTCTCATTTATTTTTAGTGTAAAATGTAAGTAAAAATAGTTTTCTTACATATTTTAAATAACTTAACGTTGTATTTATTTCAAATTCACACAAAACTATTTTTGAAATATTGTTCGAAATGTCATACAGATAAAACATTATTATTTTTTTTTATGTATGAGTAACGAATAGAAACACATAAAACATAAAAATATACATATTTCCAAACATTTTCATATAAATTTCTCCAAAAACAAAAGTGTAGAATTCAAATTAGTAGTAATTTTGTCACTAAAATTGAAGTATATACTACTACTATGCTATACAGGGTAATTTATGTATTTTATTACAATTTCTAGCAACCAAAAATAATTTTATTCGATATTTTATACATTCAACAAGAAATCCTATAAGTTTTATCCATAAATATTGTCTCAAAGTGAAAATATAGCAAAATTTGCAATATAGCAAAAAATTTTCTAACTTACAAATTTTCCCGCCATTAAGGTCCCGAGCGAACGGGAGTATAACATGTCGCACGCTGTCAGAGCGTACCAGATACACAAAAGCTTTATTAATGTAATTCAAGGCATTGAAATTTTCTCTTCGATGGCAATTTAAGCGAAAGCATCAAAACCAACCAAGTCAATAGAAAAATCTAGCCTGCAGATCCAAAAATCACAATTGTCTTTTCCTAGAAAACTCATGGTCACAGGTGTGCAGGGAGCAGCGCGTGCAGACCGCGCGCAGGCTCGGTTCTACCTTCCACAGTAGCACGCCGCCCGTAGGCAACCGCCAGCGGTACGGCGGCCCCCGCCAACCGAGCGGGTAGGGAGCGGCACGTGCAACCTGCGTTCAGGCTCGGTTCTACCCTCCACTTCAGCAACCCACCGCCCGCAGGCAGATGCCAGCGGCACGGCGCCCACCGCAGACCAACTGGCTGCCGAACTATCACAACCGCCGCTAAAGGTACCACACGCTGGTCGTATTCAATATCTACTTTTTACACAATTGGTTAAACGTAACAATGGATCCTCATATATTGAATATAGTAAAGGGCTATTCGTTAATATTCGCTCGAACCTAACTATACTGCAAAATCATTTTAAAATAGACATTCGCACATGTTCAAAATTATTATCTGAAGATTCATTCATGGCAACAATTGATCTTAAAGAAGCTTAATTTTTGGTTCTTGTCCATAAATCCTCTAGAAAGTACTTAAGATTTCGTTTCAATAGTACATTGTATGAATTTACTTGCCTCCCGTTCTGCTTTCATTTTTACGAAATTGATGAAGCCGGTTTTGACAGTATTAAGCCGTAAAGGCCAAAAATTAGCAGCATCTTTAGATGACCTCTGGATCACGATAGACGACTTTAACTCGCGTTTAAATTCAATAACGGAAGTTATTCATTCTCTAGAACAATTGTAGATTATGTGATAAATTATGATAAAATTGTTCTCATACCTAGTAAGATAGGTAAATTTCTTGGATTTTTACTGAATTCACAACATATGACCTTAAAATTACCATAAGAAAACGTTGTAAATCAATAAAATGATTAAGAATATGTCTTATAAACCGGAAGTGAAGATAAGAGATTTTGCTTATTTTATAGGTACTCTAACAGCTGCATGCCCAGCCGTAGCGTAGGTGACAGCTGGATATATACTAAGTGCTTTGAGAGGGTTAAAATATCTTGCTCTCTTGAAAGACAAAGATTATGATGCAAAAATGAAAGTCAACACTTTGTTAAAAGATGTTTTTATTGTGGTGGGAAACAAAAATAAATTATGCAAACAATTCTATAGAACAAGTCATTTTCAACTAGAAATTTTCTCCGAGGACTCACTTACAGGGTGGGGAATATTCTGCAACGGAGAAACTGTAAACGGATATTAGTCAGAGAAAGAAAAGGAAAAACATATACATAACTATTTAGAACTTGTAGCAGCCTTTATGGGACTAAAGTGCTTTTGTTACAATACTACCAAATCTGATGTTTTGTTAAGAATTGATAACACCACTGCTGTATCTTACATTAACAGGATAGGTGGAATACAGTTTCTACACTTAAACGATGTAACTTTAGGGATATGGCAGTGGTGCTAACGAAGAAAGCTTTTCATGTTTGCGTCATATATAAAATTTCGGGACAATACTGAAGCTGATAAAGCCTTAAGGTATTCGAAAGGCGACCGGCATATTAATAGCACGTTATTGGCCAAACCAAACACGCTGCCCGCTATATATGTCTTTGACCATTTCTAATCTATTATATTATGGTCCTGATAAAAACATCTTAATTTCTCCTTCCAGGATTGTTCATCCTTTGTGGCCCAGCCTTACTCTGGTGTGCGCAACGTTATCTGGGAAGCGTTTGCCAGACAGTCTTTAGATAATGATACTACTGACACAATGATTCAGCTGTTATCTAATTACACAATGCGGCAATATAATACAAATTATGGTTTTCGTTTTGTAATGACAATAACTTAGATTTTTTTAATGTTTAAGTAAATACATTTATAAAATTTGTTACAAAATATTTTAAATGTGGTGCTAAATATAACACGTTAAATTCTTTTCTATCAGCTTTGTCAATTATACTAAACGCAAAAATTATGTATTATATATTAATGTTATATATATATATATATATATATATATATATATATATATATATATATATATATATATATATATATATATATATATATATAATATATATTAATGTTAACTACTAAAAACCTTTCAGAAATGCTAGTGCCCAATCTTTAAGCCACCGTATTAAATAAATCATTAAGGATAGCGGCATTGACGTTAGCGCTTATTCATCACACTGTACGCGGCACACATCGACATCGCCAGCGAAGCGCGCCGGTTTCTCCATAGATGTCATAAAGCGTATGGCTGGTTGGTCCGACTCCTCTCTTTGCTTCGTTAAGTTCTATAACTTACCGTTAATAGATGGCCAACAAGATAGAGCTTTCGCTGTTGCAGTAATTAATAGGGATGAATGATTTAAATTTAAATTTAATTAAAATTAATATATTTAAAATGTTACTCAGTTTTGCACAGGATTTACTCCTTTATCGAATCTATTTTTAATTTTCTCCGACACGTTATTATCATGCGAATCAGTGTTTTTGAAACAAATTGCATCTAGCAACGCTTGCAACAAAAATTGGTCAACGACTGTGACGTCAAAAGAGATGTGTAGACATTTATAGGTGTGAATTGACATGTTAGTGGCTACACGGGCACCGAACACTCTCCCGTTCTATTGTGTATATAGGTATGATAATATTCCACGATAACGATCTATATTAAGGGAAATAAATTTAATAACCAAATTAATTCGTATTCATGCATTACATTATTAAAATTTAAACCGTTCACACCGGTTACAATGCCCATGCCTCTTATAAAAATTAAATGAATAATGGATCACTGTTTAATTCAGAATGGTTGTTACAACGCACCGTTTAGTATTAGAATGTCTATTTCCATGGTCGTATTAAGTTTCATAAAATTTATTTAGCAGTAGTGACTTAAGAGTTATAACAATCTTGTAAATTATTTAAACTCAAAAAAGGTATATTATATAATATCAAAAAAGTGAATAATGGCGGAATTAATTAGAAAATTGTGGCGGGGATACATATTTTTATTTGAGGAACTACCAGGTTTGTTTAACTTTTATTACGAGCTAGTAATACAAATCCTGTGAGTTTTATAGTCCCATGCTTATTAAATTACCGTGTATTATTGGCGTAAAATTAATTCTAGACCAGTGAATGTCGTAAGTGGTGACAAAGGCAATAGAAACAGGAGATGGGACTCTTATTTTATAGAAGAGGCGGCAAACGAGCATGCGGCTCACCTCACGAATTGAAGGTGCGTTGCCGGTCTTTTAGAAAGAATTAAGCTCTTTTCCTGAAAGTCCCTAAGTCGCATCAGTTTATAAAAATTGCCGGTGGTAAATAATTCCACAGATAATTTGTACGAAGAACAAACTCCTAGTAAAATGCACAATGATGGACTGCCATGCATCTATATGGTGAGTATCGCCAGTGAATCGAGCCAATCAGAAAGAACTCGTTCGTCGACTATTCGAACCGCTATTCACTAGATGTGGTCAAGTGGAAAGAGCCGGTACTGGTGTGCCCCGACCTAGAGATAAGAACAGTATCCCATGTGAGGCCGAAGTTCAGCTTTGTTAAGATGCAAACGATGTTTTGGCATGAAATACTGTATTGCTCTGCTGAGCACGCCAAGCTTTTAAGAGGTCAATTTTTCCTTCACTTCTATGTGACCACGTAACTACACACTATTCGATAGGCCAACGCCGAGGATTCCGATGCTAGATGAGGCAGCAAGAGCAGTGCCTTAAACAGAGGTGATACGACAAAGGGGTTCGTGTTAGCAGTAAACGCGCAAACTTGTGTCTTCTGGGAATTGAACTAGACTAGATTTAATCGCCCCCAGTCCGAGACTTTGTTCCAAAAAGTCTCGAATTCATTCAATTCAGACACAAGTTAGTCCCAGTACTCGGCGACGTTTTCACGAGGAATATTGGCACGGCCGGTATATAAGGTATCGCTAGTGCTGTCGTCTAGCAATGAATTTTACCAGTTAGCAATATAACAGTGGAAGAGCCAAGCAACAGCCTTTGCTGTTGCACGTATAGGCCAGCTCAAACCGCGGTGGTACCATAACCTCACAGAAGACCGGCGTGAAGTAGAATCTTTGCTTCTGCATTTCGTCTGCTACCCCAGGAGGCTACCAGCACCCCCGGTGACGGAGAATTCCTCGCTGAGCATCCACGCCCAAACTCCCCTACTCTTCCTGAGCGTGGGTGCTAAGGCTGCCCCTCGTATTATGGGGGGTGGGGGGTGAAATTCGCTCGAGACTAAACCTTGACGAAACCTGCTCCAGGCAAACGGAGCAATAAGTCAAAGGCGCCCCCTGCCACGCTATCTGTGGATTACTGCAACATCAGGTTACTTCATTCAAACCTTAACGCTTACCAACGGTGAGCCAGCCTTGCTCTTTCTAACCGAGACACAGGTGTCCTCTACCGCTGGCACTTCATATCTCTCCTACACAGGATACAGATTAGAACACTCTTTTGTGCCCCGGGCTAAGGTTTGCGTGTACATCAGAGAGGACATCTGTTTTCGATGCCTCAGCAGCCTTGAAGGTACACACCTGCCCATCTTATGGCTACGCGTAGACAGCGACTACTATCCCCGCGTCTATGGGTGCCTCTATAGGTACCATAACGGTAATGCCAACACAGACCGACTGATCGACCACGTCCAAATGGCTGCAGACTCCGTGCTACAACAGGTTCCATCCGCAGAGATCATGATACTTGGTGATTTTAACGCCCACAATGCTGAATGGCTTGGTTCTCGTTTAACCAATCATGCGGGTAGATCTGTTTATGACTTTGCTTTGGCATATGGTCTGACGCTACTGGTTTCCTCGCCTACGCGGATCCCAGATGTGGAAGATCATGTACCTTCCGTATTGGACCTTCTGCTGACCTCTCATCTGGGCGAATATCAGGTCTCCGTTGATACTGGTCTTGGCTACTCGGACCATTGTCTGATCCGGAGTACGGTGCGGAGAGCGGTACTCACGCTCCCATCGCGGTTGCGTACTGCAGGTTGCCCCCAGGTACATCCCAGCGTTGTTGGATGTGGTGGTACAGGGATTCTGTCACTGATGTGGTGGTACAGGGTATGTAACTACTTATTCCATCATCTGTGGTACCTATCGGAGGCAGAACACAGTCTTGCTTTGTTCGCTCCTGCTAAATTGCATTACATTATAAGCAGGAGTGTTACCAGACCTGGGCTTGCGCATCGCTGTCTCGGGATGTAAATACCAGCGTTCTCAAAAATAAGTATAATTCTGCTTCCAGGTCCTTCAAGTGTCATTGTCAAGGCAAAGTCAGAGCACATCGGCAGAATTGGTGAGAGACTTGTTCGTCTTCCTTCGGGAACACGTGCATTCTGGTCTCTCGCCAAGGCTGTCCAAGGGAACTTCTGCCAGCCATCTCTTCCATCTCTGCACAGGGAAGATGACTCACTGGCTCATGTCGCAAAGAACAAAGCCGATCTACTGGGCTCTCTCTTTGCGTCCAACTCGACTCTTGATGACGGGAAGAGCAAACCGCCGACCATCCCGCAGTGGGAGTGCTCCATGCAGAATATGCTGTTTACCCAACGATCGGTGCACAGTGCACTTCTCTCTCTGGACATCAACTAGTAGATAGAGCCTGATGGCGTCCCTCCTATTGTACTGAAGACGTATGCTCCGGAGTTGGCACCGGTCTTAACACGTCTTTTCCGGTACTCCTTTTCCCTAGGTCGTAGTCCCGAAATCATGGAGGACAGCCTGCATGCACCCGATACCTAAAAAAGGTAACCGCTCTGATCCGTCCAACTATAGGCCTATCGCCATCACCTTCTTGTTCTCCAAAATAATAGAATCCATTATAAACTGCCAGCTCATGCGGTACCTTGGGGATCACCAGTTGATTAGTGACCGCCAATACGGTTTTCGTTAGGGTCGAGAGGTAGTAGGGTCCAAGAGGGAGACATTGGCCGTTAGTTTGGACATTGCGAAGTCCTTCGATCAAGTTTGACACAAACCACTTCTTTCCCTTCTTAAGGCTACTCGTGAAATTGTGCAATTAGATCACCAATTTTCTTGCAGATTGAAGCTTCAAGATCGTTGTAGATGATATATGCTCCGATTACAAGTCTATTAATGGTGGCGTTCTACAAGGTTGTTGCTATTACCAACGCCGTTTCTTCTGTATATCAATCATATGTTACAAATAGGTAACATTCATTGCTATGTGGATGACAACAATGGTAATGCTCTGTACACCGGCCGTGCCAATATTTCTCGAGAAAGCGTTTCCTGGTACCAGGACAAAGTTATGTCTGAAATCGAGTCTTTGCTGAACAAAGTCTCGGATTGTGGGTGAAAAAATCCAGTCCAGTTTAAGCCTCAGAAGTCACAAGTTTGCACATTTACCACTAAAAAGAACCCCTTTGTCGCATCTTCTCAGTTTCAAGGCATTCGTCTTGTTGCCTCAGGCATTATCGGAATCCTCGGCGTCAACATATCGAATAGTTTGTACTTTCTTGGTCACTTGGAAGAGAAGTGCAAATTGGCCTCTAAAAATCCTGGCGTGCTTATCAGAGAGGGACAGTGGGACAAGCTTTACTTTTCAATATAGAAATAATTTAAAAAAAAAACCCCTCCCCACCCCCTCTCTTAAAAAAACATTTCTTTGTTTATTATATTTTATACATTAGGAATATTAATGTCAAAACTATTAAAATCCGTTTAACAGTTTTTTGTTCTAGGTAAACAATAAACAGGTGATGAATATGATATGATAATAAAGTCAACTCAAATACCACTCGCGCCACCGCGGCAATAGCGGTGACCGTTATTGCGCATAATTGACCGTTTGCGCATTATTGCGTATAATTTACTGTGCGTATCTTTCGCATGGCCTGATTGGCACGTCAGTTGCATTCCATCCCCCGTAGAAGTACGGGGGATGGAATGCGACTGACGACATTCGCAACTATCTCCTGCACGTTTCGTTCAGCGCTAGAGTTACGTGCCTCTAGTTTTAACACTAGCTTTATCAGCTTATCGATTAGGGGAAAATGTTTCAAGTAATATATGCCATTTGGCGCATTCTTGGAAGGGCTGTGAATAAGAGTTAACTTCAAAAGAGGGGTTAAGGTCGTCGAATTATTCAAGTGATATTATTATTATTATTATTGTAATTTTGTTCCTTCTAAAACTTCAGTAAAAGGATATCAATAAAATACCGAATATTATTTTCCCTTATAAACAGTTTTAGAAATTCCCAATTTTTTCCATCTTAAAATAAACACTGTAATAACAAGGAATATTTATTTATTTTATTGTTAATATTAAAATAAAAACTCTACGTCCACGTTTAAGCGTCGGCAATTAAAAATAAGTATAATTGAACGCGGTAAAATCCGTAAAACTTGTTTTATTCGATGTGTAGTGTTTGCGTAAATATAAAAAACCGTTATTAAAACTCTCTTTGTAACGGATTCGCTTAAACTTTCAGATCCTCGGATGAAACCGCTATTTTTGGTTGCAAAACCGTACCAAGTTTTAACAGTGATCGGTTTATATTTGATGTTTGTATTTAAATGGGGACCAAAATGGATGAAGAAACGTACTTCTTTGAATTTGGATAAAATATTGATAATCTACAATGCCTCTCAAGTACTAGCCTGTTCATATTTATTTATAAATGTAAGTTGTTTAATTTTTTTTTCTTGTCTTATTTATTAATGTAGGTTTTGTAATGTATGTTTGTTGTTCCCATGAGGAGCGTACTTTTATATTTTCTTTTTTTCTTTTATAGGACAGGGTGACAAGCGAGCACACAGTCCACCTGGTAAGTGGTTGCTGTGGGCCATAGACACCTACATGTATCCTCGATTACGAATCAAAATGCAGATGCGTTGTCACTCGTGAGGACTAAGATGGAATGCCTCTTTTCCAGTAAAAAGCATCTCCGGTTCTCTACACTCATCATACGAAACATAGCAGCGTTACGCTACTATTTTACGCTGGTCTTCTGTGAAAGCGTGATCCTTCCTCGGCCGAGCCGACCCATTCGTACTACAACTATACTACTAATATGACTGCAGCATAGCTATATCACGTATAAGTACTTCTTAATGAAGCTCTGAAAACACGCTTCAGTTTTACATGAAAATATTTTAACTAATATTTTACTCGCAAATATACGTATAAAAATTATATGCAAATTATCGATTTTAACATTTATGACATTTTTTAGATTCTACTAAAAATTACTAAGCGAGCATAATTTTTTTAAAGAAAATGTTTAATATCTATATACAAATAAAAATAGATTTTAATTTTAATTTGAGTTCTTTAAAAAAAGTAGCAAAGTGAGTGAACTTTTGACCCGAATACAAGGTTCCTCTGTGATCATAATACGTGCCTAATATTTAAGTATTTGTATGATTGTGTTTTACATTTGCAGTCGATAAAATTGGCTTGGGGCTGGGACTACAAATGGGTCTGTGAGCCCATTGATTATTCCGAAAACCATAAAGCAATCAAAATAGCTTACCTGGTTTATGCTTATTATTTATTAAAGATCGTTGACCTCGCAGACACTGTAAGTAAACACATTATTCTAAAAACTTCCTTAAAATACCAAACAATGATAGACCTTTAACATTACTTCGTTAGTTATAAATTTAAAAGATTCATTTACATTCATTATCATCATTAGATCCCTTAGTAGTTCAGTTATGCGGTTAAAATTTATTATTGTTTCTATTTCTGTACGGCTTATTTTAAGAAGAAATTGATTTGTGCTTGATATTGCGCTTTATTAGCGATTAGACACCTAGACTACTTTACTAGGACCCCTGAGGACTAGGATGGAATGCCTCGTTTTCAGTAAAAAGAGTCTCCTGTTCGCTACACTATATATACGCTGGTATTCCGTGAGAGTTTGGTCCTATCACGTATAAAAGTTCGTAGTATGAACTTATAGTATCTTGAAGTCTTGCTGTTGTATGCTTGGGTTAGCTATACCATAATATAACTGCAGCGTGGCTCTACCACGTATAAATGAAGTAAGTAGTGTAAATGTGAAGATAGACTGTTTTAAGCCACTACCATAAAATAAAATGTTCTTTTTAACTTTTTTCTAGATATTTTTTGTATTAAGGAAAAAAGTTAATCAAGTTTCATTCCTTCACGTGTATCATCACACCGGTATGGTCATATTAACATGGGGTGGTGCAACGTACTTTCCAGGTAAACAAAATGTTATAAAGTTTACTTTAATATTTAATTATTATGGATTTTGGATTGTATTTTGTAAGTATTGCTTATTTTGCTTTTAGAATTTATTTTCATATTTGTTGCAAAGCGCACGCTGCCATTACGACCTGGTGGTGATAAACCCATCTGAAATTGCCGAACTCAAGCAAACTTTACCACGGCGATGGTATCAGCATTTTACATACCATACTGTCAGCCTAGCATGAATGGTATCGGCAATCCTTTCAAAAAGTGCATGCCAACAAACATTTCTAAAAGTAGAATATTTAAATAGGCTGAAGAAGAAACATAATTAAATAATTCTTTCCTTCTTCTTTATGTCTAGAACAGGTAAATGAAATTGTATACTTGGGGAGTGCTTTCAGCTGGGATGGAAGATGTGATTTAGATGTGGATAGGCGTGTCGCTGCCGGAAACAAAGTCAATGGTGCCCTGAATGCATTAGTAAAAAGGCAAGGCGTGGTGAAGAGTGCATGCCTTGCAATACATAATACAGTGTTGGTACCGACTTTGTTATACGGCAGCGAAACCTGGGTATGCCAGAAGAAGCATAAAAGCAAGTTGAATGCAGTGGAGATGCGATCTCTTCGTAAAATGTGTGGCGTTACCTTAGCCGACCGAAAGCGAAACGAAGAGATTCGCAATATGGCAGGATTGAAAGATGACCTTATCACAAAAATTGATAGGGGCGTACTCCAATGGTTTGGGCACGTTGAACGAATGAGTGAAGACCGAATGGTGAAGAAAATATATAGAGCGAAAGTAAATATTAAAAGGTGTCGAGGTAGACCGAGACTAACTTTCGAAGACCATGTGAGCAAATTGCTCGAAGAGGGGAGGGTCAAGAGTACTCGATACCTAGACGTGCATGTATGAAGAAGTTAATGAACCTGAAAGAAGCGAAAGAGGTATGTAAGGATCGTGACACTTGGCGATCTGTTCTCTCTGGCTACCCCGTTAGGGATTGTGCGTGAAGATAAGTAAGTAAGTAAGTAAGTTCTTCTTTATTTATTAGACTAGGTCACCTACTGATGTTGATTTGCCTCAATTGCCGTGTACGGTAGGTTGATTGGTGATCGCAGTTTAAAGACATCTCGCATCATAGGATCAATCATAGCTAAGCCAAGCCAATATCTAGCTTCAGCAATGAAATCATTCAGGCAATTCCCGAAGTCACTTCTCACGAAACCGCATGTTTAGAAATATTTTTTTATATAATCAGGGTGATAAAGGAGCACACAGACAATCTGATGATAATTGGATGCGATTGTCCATAGATATTAACATCAATGCTCGATTAAGAATCAAAGTGCAGATGTGTTGTCACCCTGAGGATTTAAATGTTATGTCCCGTTTCCAATAAAACGGGTTGTCAGTTTTCTACACTCATCATACGAAACACAGCAGCATTAAGTTGCTGTTTTTGGAATTATGTTAGAGTGTGGTCTTTCCCCGCTCCAGTCGTGCCATTCGTGACACATATGACATTATAGCTATACACGTAAAACTTAGTTTAATAATAATACTAATGTCTTCAGACCAAATTTCGGTCACGGCGGCCTGTCACAACAGAGACTAGCCATCGGCGCAGTATAGGATTATAGAGCCCAAGTGTATGCGCAAGCATAGTTGCACTCTCTATTCCCTCACTCTGTTAATCCGATGCGAGAGAAATCAGGCACAGGTCCAAGGGCTTTACGTAGGGGTGCGAAGTCAGAAGTCCTCCACGTGTGCCTGGTAGTTGCGATTCCCTCTCGATACGTCTGGAGGGAAGAGCAGCAACTGGGCCGGTGCACCCTGGGCGCGGCGGTAATCTTCCTCGAGAAATGAGAAGAAATTCTTATTCCTTGGGGAATGTTGCTGCCGCGGCTAATTATTCTGACATAGGGGGGGTCCGTCCCGGACCAACAGTGCGTTCCTCTGCGTGACCCTCTGATCAGCAGAGGGCATAGCAGAGGAGCGAGGGCGGGCTCGGTGTGCACTTACCCTGCCTCCGGGCAGACAGTGAAGGATTCATCCTTTGCTGTCACCGCCGGTCTCGTAATCCCAGTATCGAAGTGTCGTGGATCATGTCTCGCGGCTTTGATAAGGACCGAGGGTCTTGGCATAATCGCCCGGACCGCGAGGGAGAAAACCTCTATAAAAAGTTACCCCGAATCCCAAGCGGCGACGCACCGCGAGGGGATGGATGGCTGACGGGGTTCTATGAACAAATCAGCCGCAAGTGCGGTCCTCGCCAGGGTACCTGCAGACCCCCCTGGCGAGTAATAAATCCTCTAAATCTGCTTACCTTGGTAAAGGGGTCTCTGCCAAGGTGGACGTTTAATTCCCCCCATAATCGTGGGTACAAATACGGAAAAAAAAACAAAGAAACAATCAAAACCGCCGGCAACGGCAACGTAGAGGAGAGGAGGAACGATGCGGGGACAGAGTCCGACGCCGCATCGAGCAGCGTGGGAGGCCCAGAGAGCTCCCGACGTGTGGGGCCTGGGACCGCGGAGAACAGTAAGTTCTTCCGCAAGCGGTCCAGGCGGGATGGCGACCAGGGGCCATCATCTGGTGAAGACGAGGTCTCGGCCCGGAAAATCCCCACCAACGGGCGGGGCGGGCTGAGAGGCAAGGGGAATGCCAATCAGAGGGCCGAACGAGCGGCAAAGCTTGCCGAGGAGGGGCGCCACCCGGGCGATACGGTATCAGGCGAAGAGACGAGTGCGACTGGCGGCTCCGAGGTGGAGCGTAAGGCCAGATTCGTAAATGAGGTGGAGGCCGCGATCAAGGTCGTGGCCAACAAGCAAAAGCCCGCCTCGAAGTTTAAGGCCATTCCCGGGGCCTTCGCCTCCATCATGGCGGCTGCGGAGGCCAACTTTGCTGGCGCCGGGCCTAATGCGGACGAGGTGGCAAAGCTGCGGGCGGACGTGGCCCGCCTGACGTCCGCCATGGAGACTCTCCAGAAGGAGAACGAGAAGCTCCGCGCAGACCTGGCCAGTCTACGTGAGCCTGCCTCTCGCGCGGCGCCCCAGACGCAGTGCCCAAGCCGGCCCGTGCCGGTGGAGAACCAGGTTCTGAACCTGGTACGGCAGGAGCTGGCTGCCTTCCAGCACCGGTTCTCCGTGCTGGAGGGCATCGTCCTGCGCCCCCCCCCTAGGGGCAAACAAGACGGCAGCGAGGCCGGCAACGGTCTCGTACGCGGCGGCCACGGCTGCCGTATCCA
The DNA here is from genome assembly GCA_907164705.1 of Parnassius apollo. Classification (NCBI taxonomy): domain Eukaryota; kingdom Metazoa; phylum Arthropoda; class Insecta; order Lepidoptera; family Papilionidae; genus Parnassius; species Parnassius apollo. The sequence continues at coordinate 424,913 of CAJQZP010000824.1, forward strand.
GGCCGGGGCCGTCTAGCCAGCCAACGGGCGGGGCCGCAGTTGCCCCTCCCCCCTGTAAAGCCGGCTCTGGCAAATCCGGTACCGGCTGAACGGGCTCCGGCTAAGCCGGCGACGGGAAAGGGAGGCAAGACGAAGGCGAGAAAGGGCAAGGCGGCAGCACAGGTGGTGGCTGCACCAGCCCCAGTGCCTGCGGCGAATGTGCCAGCGCCAGCGGCAAGCCAGCTGCCGCCGCCGTCACTGCCCCCCCAGCTCCCTACACCTCCCGCGGCTGAAGCCAGTTGGCAGGTGGTCGGGAACAAGAAGAAGGGTAAGAAGGCAGCCAAAAAGGCCAAAGAGCAGGAGCGGCAGCGCCAGTTCAGGGCGCGCAAGATCGCGGCTAGGCTCCGCGCCCCGAAGACCGCAGCTGTAGTGATTACACTACAGCCGGACGCGGAAAAAAGGGCGTTACCTACCGCGATCTGCTCGCGAAGTCGAAGGAGGCGGTGGATCTCGGGGAGCTCGGGATCACCGGGGGCCTCCGGCTCAAAGTCACCCAGACGGGGGCCCGTATGCTAGAGGTCCCCGGGGAATCCAGTGGCGCGACCGCGGACGCTCTGGCTGCGAAGCTCAGAGCGTCTCTGGACGCGGAAGAGGCCCGGGCACCGTCCGTCCAGGCCCGTCAGATGCGCAGACCTGCGCATCATGGGTCTGGACGACTCGGTATCGGAGGAGGAGTTGGTGGCCGCCGTCGCCAGGTCCGGGGGGTGCACTACTGACCAGGTCAGGTCAGGCGCCATACGCCCGGACCAACAGGGCATGCATGCCGCCACGGTGTGCTGCCCTGTTACGGCGGCCAAAACCATAGTGGAGGGCCGAAGGCTGCTGGTGGGCTGGGTCTCAGCGCAGGTTAAGCTGCTGGAGCCCAGACCTCTGAGGTGCTATCGCTGTCTCGTGGGGCAACACGTATCAGTGAGATGCGCCTCGGAGGTTGACCTGCGTGCCACCCGCCAAGGCCAAGGCCGCGGGTAGGGTAGGGGCCAAAGCCGCCACCGCCTCTGTGGCCTCCGCCGCAGCCACAACTGCCACCGCCACCGCTGTCACTGTCGCCGCCGCCGCCGCCGCGACACCGACGCCCGCAGAGGGGCCCCCCGTGGAGGAAGCTGAAATGGAATGCCTATAACGGCCCCATTAAGCTTCCTCCAGGCGAATATCAACCACTGCGCCTGCGCTCAGGATCTGTTGCTCCAGAGCATGGCGCAGTGGTCGATTAACATCGCTGTGGTCGCTGAGCCGTATTTTGTCTGGCCTAAGGGAGGACTGGGTGGCGGACCTTAACGGCTCAGTGGCCATCATCTCTTCGGCCGCCGCCGGTACCCCGACCCTTGAAGGTGTCAGAAGGGGTCAGGGGTGCGTAGCAGCACGGTTCGGGGAGTTCGTCGTTGTGGGGGTGTACTTCTCCCCGAACCGATCTCTCGCCGAGCTCCACAACTCTCTTGCAGAGCTGAGAGCAGTCGTCGTCGGAAGTTATCCCCTCCCCGTACTTGTCCTCGGGGACTTCAATGCCAAGAACTTGGCTTGGGGTTCTCGTCGTACAGATGTGCGGGGTAGGATGGTGGAAGACTGGGCTCTGGAGACAGGCCTGGTCGTCCTAAATCGGGGTTCTGTCCCCACGTGTGTGCGGATGCGGGGCGAGTCGGTGGTGGACATCTCGTTCGCTAGCCCCGCTCTGTCGCCGCGTGCCATTGACTGGCGTGTCATGGAGGGGGTGGAGACCTACTCCGACCACCGGTACATCCGGTTTGATGTCTCCACCCAGCCCTCGAGCGCGCCAGTTCAACAGGCCCCGAGTGGTCCGCGTTGGGCGCTGAAGCAGCTGGACCGGGAGCTCCTCCTGGAAGCCTCGATCGTGCAGGCCTGGGTGTCATCACCGGACAGGCCTGCCGACGTCAATGATGAGGCAGGGTGGTTCCAGGAGGCCATGTCCGAGATATGTGACGTGGCAATGCCCCGCGTCCGGCCAGGAAGCGCCCGGCGTTAGGTGTATTGGTGGTCGCGTGAGCTGACGTCTCTGCGCGAGGCGTGTGTCGCCGCGCGGCACCTGTACACCAGGCATCGCAGGCTCCGCATTCGTCCACCGAATGCGGCAGCCATTGAGGCGGAGCTGTACGAGGGATACAGAGCGGCGAAGAACGCCCTCCGGGAGGCTGTCCTGCGGGCCCGGGATCGGGCCCGTGAGGAGATGCTGGAGACTCTCAACAGAGATCCGTGGGGGGCGCCCTTACAAGATGGTGCGGGATAAACTCCGCACCTGGGCCCCCCGCTGACGCAAAGTCTCCGGCCCCAGCTCGTGGAGGACGTGGTGAGCGCTCTGTTCCCTGCGCGACGGGAACATCCGCCCCCGCCTATGGCTCCGCCACCTGCGGTGCCGGAAGCGGACCACCAGGACGACGACGACGACATCCCGGAAGGGACCGGGGTAGACCTGAGAGTGGCGGTACGTAGGCTCAAGGCCAGGAATACCGCCCCAGGACCCGATGGCTTGCCTGGCAAAGCCTGGGTCCTGGCCTCGGAGGCTCTCGGGCCCCGACTGGAGGGGCTCCTAAGCGCATGCTTGGAGAGAGGCCAATTCCCGCTTCGTTGGAAGACGGGGAAGCTGGTCCTCATTCGGAAGCCGGGGCGCCCTGCGGACTCTCCGTCCGCATACCGGCCCGTGGTGCTGCTCGACGAGGTGGGCAAGCTCTTTGAAAGAGTCATTGAAAACCGCCTCGCCGAGCACCTTGCGGGGACGGGGCCGGATCTTGCGGAACACCAGTTTGGTTTCCGCAAGAGGCGCTCTACGGTGGAAGCCATCATGCGCGTGAAAGCCCTCACGACGGGGGATGCAGTGGCCAGAGGGGGGTTGTCTTGGCGGTGTCTCTCGACATCGCCAACGCCTTCAACTCCATGCCCTGGAGCTGCATTAGGGAGGCACTCCGGTATCACCGGGTGCCGACCTATCTCCGTCGTATAGTCGGGGACTATCTGACGGACAGGGCCGTCATCTACCCCGGTCGCAACGGTGAGTGGAACCGGCGAGAGATGTCGTGCGGTGTCCCACAGGGTTCGGTTCTGGGGCCACCTCTGTGGAACATCGGTTATGACTGGGTGCTGCGCGCCGACCTCCCTACCGGCGTCAGCGTAATTTGCTACGCTGACGACACGCTGGTACTGGCACAAGGGGGGTCGTACGAGGCGGCGGCGGAAACTATGACACCGCGGGGTTGCGATAGTCGTTGAGAGGATTCGGCAACTGGGTCTCGAGGTGGCTCTGCACAAGTCCGAGGCCATGCACTTCCATGGTCCTCGGAACAGGCCACCACCGGGATCCTCGGTAATGGTAGGAGGGGTATCCATCGGCGTCGAGTCGACGCTGAAGTACCTAGGACTCGTCCTCGACGGCCGATGGAACTTCGTTGAGCACTTCCGACGTTTGGCTCCCAAACTGGAACGGACCGGGGCTGCCTTCAGGCGACTCCTGCCGAACCTGGGGGGGCCAAACGCCTCCTGCCGGAGGCTCTACGCGGGGATCGTGCGATCCATGGCCCTTTACGGGGCCCCGGTGTGGGCGCGTGGTTTGGCGCGGCTTGCCGTCCACCACCTGAACGCGCCCCAAAGGGTGGTCGCCGTGAAAATGGTTCGCGGCTACCGCACGATCTCCCACGAGGCGGCGAGCCTCCTTGCCGGATTGCCGCCATGGGATCTGGAGGCGGTAGTCCTCGAACGCCTGCACGAATGGCGCGCGGAGGCACTATGCCGGGGGAAACCCCGCTGCCGCGGCAAGTTGTCGCGCAGCGGACAGACTTCCGGCACGATCTCATGGCGACATGGAGAGAGCGACTGTCGCAACCCCGTGCTGGGCACGCCACTATAGCGGCGATAAGACCCCTCTTTGAGGAGTGGCTTGAGAGACGCCACGGCATCCTCACCTTCCGCCTGACTCAGGTCCTCACCGGACACGGTGTGTTCGGGACGTTCCTGCACCGAATCGGGCGGGAGGAAACGCCCGGGTGCTCCCACTGCGAGGATGGACCGGAGGACACGGTGGAACACACCGTGGAGGTGTGCCCTGCTTGGGCGGAGCACCGCCGTGTCCTCGTAGCGGCGATAGGTGGCGGCGACCTCTCGCGTCCGGCCCTGGTCGAAGCCATGGTCCGGAGCGAGACGGAATGGGATGCCGTCACCACCTTCTGCGAAGCAGTGATGCTAGCGAAGGAGGTGGCGGAGCGGGAGAAGGAAAGAGCAGCAGCTTTCCTCCCCGGCCGCCGCGGGAGACGCCCCGGGCGTCGGGGGCTACGTCGTGGCCCCCGGCCACCGTAGGCGCGGGCCTGTGGACGGCGAGCAATGGGTAGCTCGTCGTCCGTCCGTCTAACGACGACAGGCCGTGTCGACGGCGCGTTTTGTTCCACGCGCGCCTCAAAGAGCTGTCAGCAGCGTGATGGGGCCCGCAAGGGCCGACGCCTGCCGGGGCTGCGGGCTATTCGAAAGAGATACCGCGGCTCCGGAACGTAAGGGCACTGAAGGAACACGGATGGTTTTTAGTCAGTAAAAGTCTGACACTCCCTTACGCTCCACCCAGAGCGAAAGGGGTCATTAGATGATTTTCCATCCGCAAAAAAAAAAAAAAAAAAAGGCTTTACGTGCTTTCCGCGGCACGGGTGAGACTCCGCTAACAACGATATAACGATATAAATAAATTAAAATAATGGTACGATTATAACTACGATACAACGCTTATCCTCTCCTTATCAATATTTTAAATTAGATCTATTAAATCTATTAAATCTAATCTTTTGTACGTGATAGAGCCATGCTGCAGTTATATTTGTAGTATAGTTGTAGAACGAATGGGTCGGCTCAACCGGGGAAGGACCACGTTCTCACATACTACCAGAATACCAGCGTAAAATAGTAGCTTAATGCTTAATGTAGTGAGTGTAGAGAGCTGGAGACCCTTTTTACTGGAAACAAGGCATTCCATCTTAGTCCTCACGGACTACATATCTGCATTTTGATTCTTAATCGAGGATAAATGTAGATGTGTAAGGGCCACAGTAACCATTTACCATTATATGGACTGTGTGCTCGTTTGTCACCCTATCCTATAAAAAATTTAAAAAAATATTTTGTCTGTTCGCATTTTATAACGTTTATCAGATTGTGTTGAAACTCTGTTAACTTAATTGTACCGACCAATTTTTAGAGAGATATACTCGTATATCTCTTAATTTCAATATATGTAATCATTCATTCCTTATTAAACAATATAACTTTTCCAAATTTGGAACGATGTTAAAAAATCATTACTTCTGCGGCAGCAACTTCGAACCAACTTGTAATTTTTTTTATTATTCCAAGTCAGCGCTTCACTACCATTCCACCTGATGGTAAGTAGGGATGTAGCCTAAGATGTTGAAGCGCACTGACATAACTTACTTGAAACTTACATTGAAAAAACTTAAAAAAGCCTATTCCCTCCTTCCTTGAAAACTCTTACACTGTAATTTGATGGAAAGACAGATACTTAGTTAATTAATAACATTTTTTTAATTTATTTAATTTCAGGTGGGCACGGCACTTCCGTCGGAGTAATAAACAGTTTTGTTCATGTTGTAATGTATTCTTATTATTTATTGACTGTAGCTTTTCCCAGCATCAAGAAATCACTGTGGTGGAAAAAATATATAACGGAGCTACAAATTGTAAGTGTAGATTTTTTTTGTTAATACATAATATTACTTTTGTGAACTTCAGAACCTCTGGATCATAAAAAAATGATGTGTAAGTAATACTATATTTAAGTATCTTATTGGTATTATTTGGTACCTAATATCTAATAAGGTATGTTGTAAATTATTGAGAAAAATTACGAAGAAATGGGTCAGTCATCGTCTGATGTCTGGGCCAAATTTGTTTCACCTCTTCCAAACATTCCAGCTAGTTTATCTCTTTTTCAAGATTTAGTAATTAATAGGCATTTGTACCTAGGTTTACAAATAATTAAGAGATTGACACTCTGGACTCCATAGTAACACTCTGGAGTGCACAGTCCCTCTGGTGACGTTTACGGTCGACTAAAAATGCAAACGCAGATGTTGATTTCAGTAAAAATTGTATCAGGTACCCTACACTCATCATACGAAATACGTCAGCATCATGCTGCTATTTTAGATTTATATCCTGTTAGCGCGTATCTCCCCAGTCTCACATAAGTAAAGCCGACCCGTTCATAAAAACCAAGGTGGTTTTAATAAAAAAAGCTAGTAATACCAGTTTCTCGACTGCACACGCTATTCTAACGCAAAAAATCGCAGAAAATATACAAGGTATCTCTATTACCAAATTTAATTATTTAATAAAACAAAAACTCCATAAAAAGGGTTATTATGATATAAACGAATACATGGTTGGAATAACTACTGGGAATGAGGTGATCGCTTCCAAGCTGTTTCTAAAATACATGTTGTAAATAGTTTGTAACCATATTGTCGTATTGTAATTCTTTTTAAATGCCCGCTGGGTTTCTTCCTGGTTCTTCCCAGAACAGAGGTTTTTTCCGAACCGGTGGTAAAGTAAACAATGACTTTCAATAAGATTTACACACGATCTATAATGAATAGAAAATTTAAAAAAGTCTGTACTGCGGTCATTATACCAGTCGTAGTTTGACCATACTAAGTAAATAAAAAATATAAACATTTTATTATACACAATTAAAGAGAATTGGGGTTTCCGATAAATAGCGGCCTCGTATTTAGGTTTTATATAATAGAAAATACTCCGAAATAAGGGAGAACAAGCATTTCACAATCAAGACGGGATTAAGGTTTGCAATAGAGGCGATTAATGTTGTAGGAGTATTTACAATCATCATCATAATAAGTCCACATATTCAGCTGAACATAGGCCTCCCCAAGCCCTGAGGCATCTGTATCCATCGAATTCCTGCATTTCTTTTCAGGTCGTCACTCCCTTTTGGTCGTAGTTAAAATGCGTGATAATAATTATTTATGTGTGCCACTAGCATAAGCAGTGGTGAGTGATCACAACAAGATTACCCTGCCAAAAAAAAAGCCGTTAGTCGATAGATGTAGGTGGCACAGGAATATACTTTGTAGCAATCTACGAGGAAAACATATGATCAGCAGTAAACTTGTGAGGGACTGATGTTAGTATATTTTTATGGATAAAAAATTTAGATTCCAACCACCATATTAACTGATTTTTAACAATTTAGAAATGCCCATCCCACCTTACGTATTCTTCAAATTTGTAACTGTTTATAAAATTTAACTCTCGCAGACAATCAATGATAATCAGTAAAATTACAAGGACCTATATCTCAAAACTTTTATATTATTTAGTTTTATTTTTTGTTTTCTGTGCCTTTAATAGACTTTAATATGATTTTTGTTTCTTCCCAGCTACAACTTGTTTTGAACACCATCCATATGAGTACTATCGTATTCAAGCCGGACTGTGAATATCCCAGGTGGACCGCTGCAATATTTCTCCCACAGAATATATTTATGCTCATGCTGTTTTTTGATTTTTATGTCAATGCTTATGTTAGAAAACCTAAACCTGTAGTCAGATCTCATGTTGTTGATGAGACGTGTGGCGTTAACGAAACTGTTAGAGAAAATAATGTCCAATATAAAAAGAAAATACAATAATTGAAACCTCTTTAAGGAAAAGAAATAATTTGGATCTGTGTAAGAAGTTATGCGATCATGACTTAGCAAATGTAAACTTAAAGAATTTTTATCTAATTTTATTTATACGTAATTTTATTGTTTGAGTGATATAAATGTAGAGGCTAGAAATTATTGTTTTATTTAATAGAAATAGATTTCTTTTTTATTCGATATAGATAATAAATAATACTTATGTGATGTAAGTTATCCTTATTTTTAATTCACTACTGTTTCGGAAAATACATTTGTTTCAGGAATTACCCCCAAAAAATTAAAAATAAAATAATATTATATTATGAGGGTGTTGTATAAGGTGACAAAAGGGAAATGAAACAAGAAAGAGGCAGCAGCACCCTCCTCATAATAATAAAGTACAAAAACTGTGGTTGCTCAGCCACCTGCCAAACGTGATAACTATGGAAAAAATTCCCCTAAGAGTCAATCAAGTCATGTGAGATAAGGCTATGTTCAGCTGTTGATAGGCACGAATAGATCATACAAAACGTGTCCCTTAAATGGTCGATCGAATATAGCGGTCATGAAAACGGGCAATGGTTTACCTGTTTTTATGACTAATCTCTCCAGTAAATTCATTGTTTTATTCCAAGAACGACTGAAGATAAATTAAGGTGAAAGTAAATTTTATTAATAGGCTGTGATACCTATAAAGTTCTTTGTTTCAATTTGATAACCCGTGTTGGTGGGCTGTAACTGGTCATTCTCTATAAGATTAACGGTTTGACGCGTTAGCTTACTTTAATATTGTATAAATTGAAAGAGAGAAATATCTTCTCTTTATTGAGGGTGTCAAAAGAGCGCACTTCAATTTCAACATATACAGTTGAGGACAGTTGGTTAGTTGATGAAACGAAAAAAAGATATATTTATTCTCTATTAAAATTAAAATTCAGAATTTCACCTCCGAGTACTAAGATTAATTTTCTTGTTTCCAGTAAAAATGGATCTCCTGTTCCCTACATCCATTATTCGAAGTACATTCCGTTTCATTCTATAAATAAATCAGGACAAGTACCCCCTTTTACTACAACTACAAAATAGCAGTTATATTAGCTTGGACTGCTGTGTTCCAGCCTGAAGAGTAGAAAAAAATCAGAATAAAAACAATACTGCGAGGTATTACATCTTACAATGCTAAGGACTTCTTTGTTTGAAGTTGGATGCCGCTTTTCACGGACTGTAGTAGCCATTTACCATTAGATGAACTGCAGATTCGTTTGTCACTTCTGTTTTATGAAAAAAGCTCTATTTTTTACGTTGTACTTCCCCGGTCGAGTCGACCGATTAGCGTTGCATCTATAACACATCTACAACGTGTTCTACAAATTACAAAATAAACTTAGGTATATCACGACCATCTGTATTGTGAAATTTTATGCACGTAAGAAAGTTCTACTTTGAAAAAGTTCTGCACCATTAGACAGGTCTATTTGTAAGAGCTATTTTGCAGAATGTTTTATGTTACTCATTCATGTGCCAGCCAGGTAGGCCAAGATTAATGTTTAATACGCCTGTCACAAGTGTTAGAATCTATTGTAACTTTTGGCTTTCATAAGCAAATGGCTAAAAATTTTATTAGGTGATTCATAAATTAGTAGTTTTACTATTGGACAATAATACTCCGTAATCGGAAGTACAACGTGACGTGTATCCCGTCAAAGTACTGTTTTTATAAAATAAAGGCGACAAACGAGTACACAGTCTATCGGATGTTAAATAGATGCTGTAGATACCTACATCTATTTTCGATTAAGAATGAAAACGTTGTCACCCCTGAAGACTAAGATACAATGCCTCTTTACCAGTGAAATAGGGTCAGAATAGAATCATCATAAAAACCATAGTAACATTAAGTTGCAATTTTACGCTGGTATTCTGTGACAGCGTAGTTCTTCATTGGTCGTGCCTAGTCATTCCTGCTGCAGCCCTAACTATACCTGCAGCGTGGCTTTAACATGTATAAAGTACTTAAAACAGCGGCGCTTGGACAAACGGAGATAACTGCAAAAGTATACTTTAGATGCAATGTCTCCTTTGAATAAAAAAATATCTTGAAGAATAAAACCCTAAGCAGCCCATCAAATAAGAGACTTTGGTATTCTTCTCAGGGTTCTGGAATCTGTAAATATTTGCCCATCTGCCATTGCGTTGTTTGATTTGTATCTTCGTGGTCGCTCACACTGTGTCCATCTTAATGACACTCATTCCGATTGGTCTGGTATCACTACGGGTGCACCTCAGGGTGGCGTTCTTTTTCCTCTTTCATTTTCCATATTTATTAACTCTATTACTTACAGCTTTATCGTCATTTTCCGGTGTGTGATATAAATAATGCAGACGCAGTCATGAGTGCGGATATGAGCCGCATTTGAGAATGGTCTGCATCCTTCGGACTATTAGTTAATTCCATGAAATCTAAGGCCATCATAATAGGCGGCAGGCATTTGCGGCATAAACTAGAATTTACATCACTACTTCTTGTTTGTTTTAGTAGCGTTCCTATACCCTTTGCCAATACTGTAAAAAGTTTAGGCGTCATATTTGATCACCGTTTATCATGGTCCAAGCATATCGCTTAGGTTAGTCGTAAGGTCCACTTTACCATGCATTTGCTTAAATGTCTACAAAATGTCTTACCCCTAAAAGCTGAAATATCAAACGTGCGTACTTTTGCCCTACCTTTCCTTGATTATGCGGATGCCTTTTATTTGGATGCCACAGAGGAGCTTCTTAATACACTTGAGTGCTTGCAAAATCAGTGTATCCGTTTCATATTTGGGCTCAAGAAATTTGACCAAATAATTCATTTTCGGTAGCAACTCCAGTGGCTCCCAATTCGACTTCGAAGGAACACTCGATTGTTATGTATCCTCTATAACATCTTGCACAACTCTTCCTCTCCCACATACCTCAGAAGCCGATTTTCCACCGATCCTCCGGATAAACCGTGCAGATCCCTTGTTTAAACTCTTCTTAAGTTTCGCGTCTATAATTCCGGTTTTTACTCCTATCCTTTTCTGTTCACGCGGTAAGGTTATGGAACTCACTACCGTCTAATATAAGAAATTCGGAAACTTTATTGGTATTTAAGAAACGTCTTAGAGATAACCTCTTTGCATCCTGTTCATTATTCTATTATATTAGTATTAGTTTATATACATCATAATATGTAACTATCGTATTTATTATTTTTATGTATTAATTTATTTTATTTTATTTATAGTATTATTTTATACGTAACATTTTGTATATTATTTAATCATTAGTAGTAGTAATGTACCCACTAAGTTTGCCATTTTCATATATTTACCTTTATGGGTCTACTGGAAGATATTTCAGCAAATTATGGAATAAGTATAACCTTTGTACGAAATTACTATAACACAGTTCCTGTATCTTGTGTCCAAAAATCTACTACTGCATATTGGACTCTGCTTTGATATTTTGCCATAGTTGCCACGTTAAGCAGGTAATTTGGCTTTCAAATTTTCTTATTATTTTGGGTTGTTATTATGATAGCGTCGTCATCACTACAGTCCTTCACAATTCCACGGATGAACATAGGTCTCCCTGAAAGAATGCTTTGTCCTCCTAATGCTTCAGACTTACACAACCGGGATTACCTGAAGGAAACTAGTAACGATGTCAATTACTTAGCAGAAGGCTCTCTAACCAATGAACAAAGACATATATATTATAAAATACTTCCCAATATCTACACAGGTGTAGCTGTTTTTTTTTTTGGATGCTCCTGGTGGAACAGGCAAGACACTTCTATTAAATTTACTGTTGGTCAAAGCGAAAGGCAATCGTGATATCGCCTTAGGGGTCGCATCGTCCAGAATTCCTGCCACTCTGTTGGAAGTCTGCACCCGCTGACTTCCTGCATCTCTTACCAAGTCGATATTCCATCTCGCTCTACAGTACGCTACTACCGATACGAGGCTGCCACTGGAAAAACTTTTTTCCCCAAAATATCAGGCTAACAATAATAACTAGTTAAGAATGACCATTGAATATAATCACTGGTAACGTGGCTTTCCGTTTTAGCCCACAAGGGTGTTAATACAACTGTGTTTAGGAAAATTTAATACTATGGCACATCGATCTGTCGCAATCTAAGAGCCAGCTTTAGCTTTAGTAACATATTGACAAGAGCCGTGTTGCAACAGTCTGTGGAAACAAAACAAAGTTTAAAAAGAAGAGAATTTATACGGGGAAGTCTTTGATCTTAACTGAAGGCTTTAGAGGATAAAAATCCTCAATATCTCATATATTGAGACAACAGATCCTTCACAAATTAAAATAATTCCAAACCGCCAGCTGTCGGCGGACAGTTTTAATAATCTTAATCGAGATTAGATGTTTTATACCTGGTAGTGCCAAGCTGCAGCTATATTATAGTTGTAGAAGGAATAGATCAGCTCGATCGGAAAGGAAAGCGTGAAAAAGCAAGCTTATTTTTAATAGAACATGGGTGAAAAACGAGCAAACAGTCCACCTGATTGTAAGGGAATGCTTTGGCCCATAGACATCCACATCTATCCTGGATTAAAAATAAAAAATGCAATTCTGCGGAGTTTCGTATGGTAAGTTGAAAGAAGCGGTGATTCTTTTAACCGGAAGCCTAGCATTCTAAATTAATTCTCAGGAGTAACAGCGTATCTGCATTTTTTATTTTTTATCCAGGATAGATATACCAGGATAGATATACATATACCAGGATAGATAGACTATAGACTGACTGTTTGCTCGTTTTTCACCCATGTTCTATTAAAAAATGTTTAATAAAGCATCAGAGGGATTGTTATCAACTATCTATAAGACTATGGCTAAAGTACTAAAGCGATGCTGAATTTTCAGATGCCTTTAAAACTCGCACTGTGTGTATCACTTTATATAAAAGTACACTACGAGACTTAACCACATATTAAAATTAAGTATTCGGTCATTTATAGCGAAAACAATAAAAGTACTTGATTAATTTATAATAATTTTTTGTCTGATAAGCAGCTTTAAAAACATATTAGGAAGTGCCAGAAAAAAATCCAGAATTTATTCACTTTACTTTTATTTTCAATAATTATAAAAGGTGCTTTACACCTTATAATTAAAATTTAGGTTAAGTAGTGATACTAAATAAAATTGTGGTAGTTAACTCCTTTGTTTTACTACATACAGACATAGAAGAAGTTAAAAATATCATTTTAAACTTAAAATCAAACAGCGCTCCAGGCTGGGACAATATCTCCAATGACTTCATGAAATTGGCAGTCAATGACTTGGCTCCTGTTATTTCCCACTTAAATAATCTATGTTTCGATACAGGGATATTCCCAGCACCATTAAAGCAGTCCATTATTACACCTGTGTACAAGGGCGGAGACAGAGATGACATTAGTAATTACAGACCAATTTCCGTTCTACCAACAATATCTAAAATTCTGGAAAAGTTACTTAATATTAGATTACTCAATTACTTAAATAAATTTGATATATTAGCACCCACACAATTTGGCTTCAGACAAGGAAGATCGACAGAAGATGCAATTATTGAATTAAGCACATTTGTAACAGAACAACTCGACCACGGCAAAAAATGTTTGTCGGTCTTCCTTGATCTGAAGAAAGCATTCGACACTGTCTCTGTCCCTAACCTTGTGCACAAGCTTGAAAAAATTGGAATAAGAGGGACTCCGCTTGCTCTTTTCAAAAACTACCTATCGGAGAGAAAACAGAAGGTTAAGCTTCCTGGGTTCATTAGTGGGGAAGCGGTGGTGTCATCATATGGCGTTCCACAGGGTAGCGTTCTGGGCCCGACCTTATTTCTAATTTATGTCAATGATCTGTGCAGTATGACCATACCAAATGCCAAAATCCTGTCGTACGCCGATGACACGGCTTTGGTTTTTGCTGATGAATCTTGGGAGGCTGTCAAGACTAGTGCTGAAAGTGGGCTAGCTCGAGTCGCTCTATGGTTGCAACAAAATCTCCTCACTTTGAATACAGCTAAGACAAATTTTATTTGCTTTAGCATTCAACAACTTGCAGCCACAGAATGACTTTTGCCTTAAAATTCATATGTGTTTTGAGGATACTAAAAACAAAGCTTGTGACTGCCCATCAATTGAAAAAGTCTCTCACACTAAATATCTGGGTGTCGTTATAGATCAGAGGCTGTCGTGGTACCCACACCTTGAACATGTCATTAATAGGACCCGAAAATTGATTTGGATTTTCAAAACTCTAAGACACGTAATACCTGATAGTACTAAGCAATCGGACTCTCCCAGATATCTTCTTAACCAAATATACATGTCCCTTGCACAATCTATCATAACATATTGCATTTCGGTGTGGGGTGGAGCTACAAAGACCAAATTTCTTAACTTGGAAAGAGCCCAACGAACCCTTATTAAGGTCATGTATTTTAAAAAAAAGACGTTTTTCCACTGAACAACTGTATAGAATAAGTAGTTTACTCTCAGTTAGACAATTATATGTTACTATGACAATCCTCAAAGCACACAAATCCCTGTCCTTTGACCCATGCATCTTGAAAAAGCGGCGAAAAGATATTGTGGTTAAGCCTTCTGGTACCAAAACAGTTTTTGCTAGTAGGCAATTTAGCTCATGTTCTGCATTCCTATACAATAAAATAAATAGAGAATTGAACATATACAACAAAACGTACAGGGAGTGTAAAAACCTGATACTTAAGTGGGTGCAGTCGAAAACTTATGAAGAAACCGAATTTCTGCTGTACCGCATTTCATAATTCACTTCTATATACAATATAATTTAACAAAATGATTTTTCATTAACACACACACACACACACACACACACACACACACACACACACACACACACACACACACACACACACACACACACGCACACACACACACACACACACACACACACACACACACACACACACACACACACACACACACACACACACACGCACACACACACTCACACATGCGCGCGCGCTCGTACACACGCATGCACACATACACACTTTTGTAATTTTTGTAAATTTTGGTTGTTAATGTCGAGTAATTTGTTTTTGTTATTTTTGGTTTTTTAAATTAAAAAATGTATGTTTAGATAAGGAAGAGCGGGATTTCCAAACACAGGCATTACTTGCTTAAATGGAGATCCCAGTCAACTATGTCATTCATTTAATTTTTGTGAAGAAAAATAAATTATTTTATTTATTTATTTTTTTTTATTTTAACTGCGTAGTGGCGGTGTAAGTACATCCACTACGTCGTATCGTCCCGTGTGGGGGGTGGGGGGCTTACAAGTGAAAAAGAGCGAGAAAACAAACCAGGAGATGGGCAGCAGCTTCTTCCTAATAGCAACTAAAATGCGGTTGTTAACCCTCCTAACAAGCATAGAAACAATGAAAAATCCTATGGGGTAATCTTAGGGCGGTCTATGTTCAGCGTTGAATTTTTCTAGACTGTAATGATAACGGCAAAGTTATAGTCTATATAGGTTCTACTGCTAGGCACAGCCCTACTTTCATTTCTGAGATAAAGAAATATGAAGAAAGAGTTATGAGGCGATTACTCACCACAACTATTTGTTCACCGCGCTAAACCAGAGCTTGCAGGTTTTCCTGTTTCAATGTTATACGGCTTTTCGGGCACATAAGCCAAAAACTAAACTCCTAAATAATGTGTATAAATTGCCTATTGAATTATTCCAGAGATCTCGATGTTTTTGTTCATATATATCTAGATACATTTAGGCCATTGAAGTAATATGTACTTACGTACTAGAACAGCTATCTCAAACAAAAAATGTGCGCTACTCTGTGTTCGCGCGGTTGGTTTTTTATCATAGAATAAACATAGGTAGAATGATCCGTAGGTAATAGTAGATTGTATTGTTAAAAAGGTAAATTATATCGAGAACAATATTTAAATTTTGTCATTTATTTTGTATATTATATTTGCTTATTTAATATAATATTACATAATATTATATCACAATTACATTTTAATGATATTTTTATCTGAATATTT
The DNA here is from genome assembly GCA_907164705.1 of Parnassius apollo. Lineage (NCBI taxonomy): Eukaryota > Metazoa > Arthropoda > Insecta > Lepidoptera > Papilionidae > Parnassius > Parnassius apollo. Next base: position 440,685 of record CAJQZP010000824.1, read on the forward strand.
TAAAAGGTATCTAAGTCAAATATAAAAAAACATACTAAATGTATGTTTAACAAAACTTATTAACATAACATTTAAATTACAAATATATTTATTCAAATTAGAATAAAAGTCGTTCATAAATGCTTAATACTTTTTTATTGATTAACAGTAATTCCTTGGTTTTTACTGAAATTTCTTGAATTATTTGTGCAATATCCAAGTACACACGATAGCATATTTTTATCAAGAGATTTTTTTTTAATCAACACAACACGTGACAACTCTATAAGCGCCTAGCGAGTGACTGATTAAAGTGCGGTGTATGCACCGCAGTTGAGTGGAACACAGTAGCTGAATGCAGTGTCGCCTCTAGTACGTAGTACATAATAGCTCAATGATTTAGGCCTACTGCTCAACTCATAAAAGATAGGATGACGATATATCTTTGTACTTGTTTCTAACGCCATCCGATCAAAATACTTTCTCAGGTGTTTGCGAGACAGATAAACACGGACAGACAACTTTTCCTAAAATCGTTGTTTTGAAATCTGTATAGTATACTATATAGTTGTATCTGTAAAGTACACTATATAGTTGTATCTGTACAGTATACTATATAGTTGTATCTGTATAGTATACTATATAGTTGCCAAATATGCAACCTTCCGTAAGTCTCTCTTGTCGAAGATTGTCACTGACATGTCTATCTTGTAGCGATTATTTACTTTACGTCCCTCTATGGTCGGGGTTTCTCAGCATGATAAACTAAGAATAAATGAGGATATCTGCAGTAGAGCCAGATTATTATATTTTATACGTGGTAGAGCCGTGCTGCAGTTATATTAGTAGTATAGTTGTAGCAGGAATAGGTCGGCTCGACCGGGGAAGGACCACGCTCTCACAGAATACCAGCGTAAAATAGTAGCTTAATGCTGCTGTATTTCGTATGGTGAGTGTAGAGAACCGGAGACCGTTTTTACTGGAAACGAGGCGTTTCATCTTAGTCGTCACAGGTGACAACGCATCTGCATTTTGATTTGTAATCAAGGATATATGTAGATGTCTATGAGCCCCAGCAACCACTTACCGTCAGGTGGACTGTGTGCTCGTTTGTCACCCTATTCTATATAAAAATGTAAGCGACCTAGCCTAATGGATTAGTAAGCTGAAGTGCCAATGGGCCAGCCATGTAGCTCGAAGAACCGACAACCGATGCGGAAGCAAGGTTCTCGTACTAGTAGGCAAAGTGTGGGGCGGCACCCACTAGATGAAGTGACCACTTTGTAAGACATGCAAGCAGTCAATGGATGTAGGTGGCTCAGAATCGTAGTTTTTTTCTCATCTTTCTTTTTTAATTTAGGAACTTACGTTATTTTTAACATGTCAGTCCCATTGTACCTGATAACTAAATAACAGTGACATTCTTTGGGGAAGACCTATGTTAAGCAGTTGTGAAAGGCTGTAATGATGATGATGATGATGATTATATATTGAATATTAAACTAAAAATTTGCTAATGCAGCAAAGATAGTAGAGAATTAATTAATTTTTAAAAATAAGAAATAAACTATTTATCATCAATTTTTTTTATCAAATAAGTCGTTACTGAATGTCATTCATACGAATAAAATTCAGTAAAAAGACAACTAAAATGGCGTTAATAAACTTAAGTGATGTGTAATGGGATTTATATTACAAAAACTGACCAATATTAGTATTATACCCAATCGCTTCACTAATAGTAGTTATTGATTTTTTGTAATTAAAGTTATATTTATAACTCCCCAGCTTTAACCTGAGACTTCGTTCGCGTGAGCTATAATGAACTTTTAGGATGCCTTAACAGAACAACAAAACTACAAAACAGTAGACTTTAGTACATCCCTACAAAATTGCAACTCCCTAGGCAATAATTGTACACTTGTTTTAAAGTGATATTTTGTCCCCTTCTTATTTTTAACAGAGCACTTTTTAATGGAATATTCAAAAAGCTTATAAAATAAGCCAGCTAAATTTCACATCAGTTACAAAAAGATAAACATAATATATGCAGTAGTGATTTTGAATACATTAATAGTGATTATTATACTCCTAATATTATCACTTTACGACGATTTTTGAGTAACAACTTTATTACACATCTTCGTAACACATAAAACATCTTTTTATACTTATTACAAGCTAGTGCTAGAGTTTCCCACCTGATGGTAAGTATGATGAAATAATAAGTGTTTTATTAGTTAATCTTTTAACAGTGGTAGAGCCACGTGGCAGCTTTTGCTGTTGCACGTATGGACCGGCTCCAGCCGGGGCGGCACTACGACCTGACAGAACACCAGTGTGAATTAGAGATTTACCTAAGCGTTTCGCTTTGTGAGTGCTGGTGGCCGGAGGCTCAATCCCCCCCCCCCTTAACGTGGTAGCGGAATCAATTTAAAAACTATCCCAGGAGGGTAACAGAACTCCTGGTGACGGAGAATCGTAATTCCGCTCGCCACTAAAACTGCTCGGGGCTAGCGGAGCATTAACACCAAGGCGATCCTTTCCAAGCTATCCGTGAATTTTTGCAAAATCAGGGGACTTCAATACAACCTTAACCTTGTCCACTACCATCTTGAGACGGTAAAGCCGGCCTTGCTCTTTTTAAACGAGACTCAGGTATCCTCTCTAGATGATACTTCATATCTCTCCTACTACTGTATATTATATTATATAGTTATATTCAAATAGAACACTCCTTTGTGCCCCGGGCTAGAGTTCGCGTATACGTTAGAGAGGACATCTGTTTTTGACGCCTCGGCAGTCTTAAAGGTACGGACCTGTCCATCTTATGGCTGCGCGTAAACAGCGACGACCATCCCTGCGTCTTCAAGTGCCTCTGTAGATTCCATAGCGGTAATATCGAACAGACCGACTCTTCGACCACGTCTAAATGGCTACAGATTCGTTGCTACAGCAGATCCCCTCCACAAGGATCGGAAACCTCAGCGATTTTAACGCCCATCACGCCGAATGACTCGGTTCAGGTTTAACATCAGGAAGATGTGTTCATGATTTTTCCTTGGAATATGGTCTATTACTACCGTTTACTTCGCCTACGTGGATTCCAGATTTGAAGGATCTTGCACCTTCGCTGATGGACCTTTTGCTGACCTCTCATTCGGACATATATCAGGTCTCCATCAATGCCCCTTTGGCTCCTAGGATTATTATCTTGTCCGGAGTGTGGTGCCACTCATGCTGAAATCACGGTTATATTCTGGAGGTTGCCGCCATGTTTGGCACTATAGGTTGGCTGATTGGGATAGGATGCGGTCTTTCTTTGAATCCTACCCTATGGGGTAGGATTGCTTGTCACCGGATGTTCTATTATTATAGATATTCTGGTCTCTCGCCACGGCTATCCAAGGGAATTTCTTAAAGCCATCTCTTCCATCTCTGCACAGAGAGGATGACTCGCTGGCCAATGCCGCAAAGGAGAAAGCCAATCTGGTAGGCTCTTCCTTTGCGTCTAACTCGACTCTCTATGATGGGGAAGCACACCGCCGACCATCCTGCGGAGTGAGTGCTCCATACCGGATGTGTAGTTAACACAGTGCTCGGTTCGTAAAGAACTCCTCTCCCTGGACGTCCACAGTTCGAGTAAGCCCGACGTAATCCCCGTAATTGTGCTGAGAATGTGTGTTTCAGAGTTTTCAACGTTTCGAACGCGTCTTTTCTGGTACTCCTACTACCTAGGTATACCAAAATCATGGAAGACGGTTCTCATCCACCCGATCCCCAAAAAAGGCGACCTACAAACTACAGGTCTATCGCCATCTCCTCATTGTTCTTGAAAATAATAGAATCCATTATAAACTGCCAGCTCGTGCGGTACCTTGAGGATCACTTGCTGATTAGTGACTGCCAATGCGGTTTTCGTCGGGGTTCATCAGATGGTAATCCTCTGTTTTACCTGTCACATAGATGGGCGAAGGCAGTAGAGTGCAAGGAAAGGACATTACGATGGCCTTTTATTGGGTTTGGCACAAAGCGCTTCTTTCGAAGCTCCCTTCCTATGGGCTTCACGAGAAATCGTGCAATTGGATCACCAGCTTTCTTGCTAATCGGAGCATCAAGATTGTTGTAGACGGTGCATGCTCCGATTACAAACCTATTAATGCTGGCATTCCACAAGGCTGCGTGCTATCACCAATGCTGTTTTTTCTGCATATTTTGACGGTCATTTTTATTATAAATAAATAATAATTAATTTTTATATAAAGACGTCAAAAATTATCTTCGAAAAAATATTATTAACAATCAAAATACATTAATAAGCATAAAGTTAAAATAAATACATGTTAGACGTTTGGTATTATAGTAAATTAATTTATATTGTCTTTCAAAATCAATAACAATTTTAAAAACTTCGATAAAATATTCAAAATGTGATAAGTAATAGAATTACAGGTCGAAAATATTTTAATAATAAAGTTAAATAACATTTCACAATTCATGATGGGAGTTCGTGTGTAAGAAAATTGTCTAAGTGATGGAGCGTGTTCATGTTCATAAGAAAGTTTCTTAGTCTTGGAGGGTGTTCGCGTGTTAAAAAAATGTCTAAGTTATGGAGGGTGTTCGTGTATAGATTGCTTGTATGGGGAAACTGCCGGAGACGCATAACCAAGGGTGTACATATATATGGGGTGGTCGGGTGAACGACTACTTATATTACTGTTGCACAATGTATAGTCCTATATTAGGAACTTATGATAGTGAGGTCCATTATATTAAAGCATTGTTATAGAAGGTCTCTATGATATATAAGCATTATAATAATAGAGTTGTGGGTTGAAGTTTCATATATTAAAGATATACCTTTAAATGAGCAATTCTTGTATTTATTTATAATCGGAATCTCGGATACGGCTCCAACGATTTTCATAAAATTTTGTGTGCAGGGAGTTTCGGGGGCAATAAATCGATCTAGCTAGGATTTATTTTTAGAAAATGTCTTTTTGTCCATGTTTTTAGGCAATGAAAAACTGCTAAAATATCGTTAGAATAAGAAGGTAAATTTTGATGAATTATTTAGCTTAATTGGTATATCGGGCGGTCACAAAATCGAATGTGAAATGGAAATACCATGGTTCGAGCCCAGACCGACCAACCGACTTTTTAAATTTTTTTTTCAAGTTCCTTTCTTTTTTGAGAAAATCTATTTTTTCGAGCCCTTTTTTTAGTATTTTTTAAAAACACGAAAATTTAAATTAAACTAATTGCACTCATGATTTTTTATTCAAATAAACAGTTCAGTTTTTTCTATTATGTCGCAAAGATCAAAAAATATTATTCGTATTTCATCAGTATGTAATTTGTATCTAAATATAATTTCCAAAAACACACGAATTAAAAAAAAACCGAGCGAAAGATACCGAGCAAAGCTCGGTCAACCGGGTACTTAAAGACTTATGAGAGCAACTGATACGTCACATTGCCAAATTTTTGGGACATATTAACGACGTGTTTAGCCAACAGACAGTATCTCAAGATGCCCACTTATTTCGATGCTTAAAACATAAATCAACTTTGTCACGCCTGAGGATTAAGATGGAATTATGTATATATATATATATATATATATATATATATATATATATATATATATATATATATATATATATATATATATATATATATATAATGACTCATTTCCAGTAAAATGGGTCTCCAGTTCTCCACACCCACCATACGAAATACAGCAACATTGACTGATGTTTTACGCTAGCATTCTGTGACAGCGTGGCCGTACCATATAGTACTAATAGAGCTGCAGCATGGCTCTACCACGTGAAGTCTCCGTAGAGACTTGGTACCGTGGCCCAAATCTGGTCTGGGGGCAATGTTATTATTTGCTATAGTTGGTTCGCTTGGCAGGCGGGTGAGCAAGCTCAATTATTTATTATATTGACAAGGTTTGTAAACAATAAAAATCTGAATTTGAATTTTTTTTCTTTTACTTTCTAATAAATTCGCGAATTGATTAGATGAGCTGATTAGTTTACATCTGCGCAATATCTTTTGTTGAAATAAATATATTTATGACTAGACTTCTACTCCGCTCCATTTATGATGCTAACAATAGGTTTTACCTTTGCATCTGCATTGGCTTTAGTTACTACGGCTCGATGTGAAATATTAATATTCATTTGTCAAGTCAAGTGGTCCAGTACATGTCCCTCAAAATAGATGCCACTAAAGCCCAGACCTCCATCATATCTCTGCAGAACCAACTTAACCTGTCTCAAAAGCTGCAGGACCTCAAGATTAGTATTGAAGAGTCAACAAAACCGGATTCTCGAACCATCTTTGCGGACATGGTCAAAAAAGGTAGTCAAACCCTCATCCGCCCAAATAATCTTAGTTCCCTAGTAATTTATCCGAGCGACAAGTTGAAAACAAGTGATGACACAAAATTTACCCGTTAAGGATGGAGTATACAAAAATCTTTAAATGCATGTTACTTAGTTTCTAATCCAAAGAATACAATAGTATTATCAAAGAGATTATTAATACACGGTTGAATACTAAAAGAAAATTTTAACCTCTTATGAGTAAAATGATCCAAAATACTGAAACATGATACTATATTTATTTTCATTTATTCTACTTAAACAATTACTTCTTTTTATACAAGCTTTCATACCCTATATTATCTTTGAGATGGATTTTCCAAAAAGGCTGAAACACAATTAATTTCATACCCAAAAGCCTAAATACTATTTTTACGATCTATATTTAAGGGAGAGGGTGCTCAACTCTCTTCTCTCCTCCCACTCCGATTGGTTTGCAAACATAATTATATGTACTTAAAATACGTATTCATTTATTTTATTTTTAAAAGAACCCTGTCATGAAAAATGTCAACGTTTAAGTCAATCACCTGTAAATGTTTTTATTCAGAGGCGATTGACTTAAAAGTTAACATGACAGTGTGCTTTCATAAATAAAATAAATGAATACGTATTTTAAGGTATATATAATTAACACTTAATATATTTAAAGAAAAAACATTTTTACAAAAAATGTAACAGCCTATTTTTCCACCTCTTAAGGGTTGAATTTTTCAAAAACCTCTAAAAACTGAAACGGAGGAGCTTAGTGGCGTAATTTGACGTCCAGTGGTTGGGGCTGTGCGTTTTAGAATAATATTTTCCATAATGAGAATCAAAAGCTAGAAGGGTTGACACCCCTAAAAACTAAGATAGAATACCTTATTACCAGTAAAAAGGATCATAAAATCTAACGTCTTGCTGGGTTCTGGCCTCCTTAAATTACATTTTTTAGAAGCAATTGTGTTACCGTGCGCGTTATAGGAGATCCTACTGAGTAAAAATCCTGGTGGTAGAACTTCTCTTCTGCCATCTACCAAGAGTGACAACCATGGGAAATATCCCTCCTATGAGTTAATAGAATGATACCTATGTTCAGCTGTGAACTTTTGAAAGTATAAGCTAAGTTAAAGACGAGTGTAATATCAATTAAGAAAAAAAAGATAATTAGGTAACAATTTTCAACGGTATAAAATTAGGTTCAAATAATTCAATTCCATTTCTTTTCAGTCTAGTTCAATATGCTGACCCTTATTTCTCAATTTATATTATCATACCTAATCTAACTCTACTATTTAAATGATTTCAGAGAATATAGCCTTTAACATAATAACATCAATTAGAGACCATTTAATATTAAATACATACAACGTGTCCTAAGTATCAACCCCTTAATTTTTCTGATTAATAATTTTATTATTTTTCGAACTAGAGCAGGTCGTCCCGAGGAACTTACGTCTATGGCATCGCGTGCTTGCTTATTTTATGCGTGGGGCGGTCGATACTGCCGCAGTGCCGAGCGGATCCCCTGGCTAGCCAGACGATTTGTTCAATACGGTTCCTTACTTCCCGAGTGCTAAACTACAAGCAGCCGTTAAGTTCGAACTTCATACTGGTAAGTATTTCTTAATATTTTAAATAATTTGATATATCTCAGCACAGACTTACAAATTTTTAATAAATTCTTTTACATTATCTGTGAAATGTCTCAATTTATCTACACTCAACAGTATTTTCTTCTGTAATGTATACCATTTAGGATATTTGTGATGTTTGAAACTCGATATTTTAATCAGCAAGTTTACTTTTAGGAGTAAATAAAGTTATTTGTGAATATGAGCAATTCACAAACAACTTTATGATTCAGGTTTATGAAGCGAGGGCTACATAATACAATATCACAGATTGTTTGTTATTTTATACTACTAGCATAAATTAGACAACAAGTTAGAGTAGTCAGCAAATTTTGTCGCAATTTTTTTTAAATCTACGAGATTAAAGGAGCGTTCAATTATTTATAAAATATATTTACTAATTTAAGAAAACTATAACTATTCTACATAGTTTTTCAAATATTCAGTTCAATGGGTAAAAATGCAGGCAGGTGAAGTAATTATTTACTATCGGCGGTGGAGTAAATGCAGACAAAATACTATCCTTTATGTGTAATATCACAATATTTAAAATAAATTATTGATTCTCTTTAAAAAAAATAAAAACACATGAAACAGTTTAGATATTTATAATAAATAAATTACAAATATATATTTATTTAAACAGTTATTATAAATATACCCAAATATGACTTAACTGAGTTACAAACTTATTTGTAAAGTTTTATTCGTGGTATAGTTGTAGCACGAATGGGTCGACTCGACCGGGGAAAGACCACACTCTCACTGATTACTAGCGTAAAATAGCAGCTTAAAGATGCTGTGTTTCGTACAGTGAATGTAGAGAACCGGAGACACTTTAAAGGAAACGAGGCATTCCATCTTAGTCCTCACGGGTGACAACCATCTGCATTTTGATTCGTAATCGTGGATGTCCATGGGCCTTAGCAACCATTTACCATCAGGTGAACTGTGTGCTCGTTTGTCACCCTTATGCTATAAAAATACCTGTTTCAATAAATAAATTATTTGTTGTTCCATCAAATAAATCGTCACCATCATCACCATTACAGCCCTTCTAACTCCACTGCTGAACTTTGGTCTCCCCTCCTTTAAAGAATGTCACAAAACGTAGTACTGAGCCTCCTGCATCTATCGAGCAATCAAAATATCATACATTGATAGTTATCAATAACAATTAAACTTAACGGAATCAAATCATCCCACGAGTATCATAAGAGGCGGCAGGGGAAAATGAAAAACAGAATTTTCCTGAAGATAAAATATTAAAAATGCAGTTGCCAAACCACCTGTGTAAACGTGGCAACCGTGAGAAATATTCCTGCTAAAAGACAATTTATAGGCTGTATATATATATATATATATATATATATATATATATATATATATATATATATATAGTTATATATATAGTTTCAAAAGTGAACAACAAGCATCAGTTTTGTATAACATTATCATGTGTTGAAAAATCTAAACAATATAAAACAGTAATAACTACGTTGATATTATCTGTAGTAATAACAACGTCGATATCATCTGTTTATTTTTTTATTTATTTATATATGAGAGGTAGATTTATTTTTCTGAAATTTGTTCGCCATATTGATATGATAAAATAAGCGTTTTTAATATTCAAGTCTATATTTAAAAATATTACATTTTAAAGTTATAAACGGGCAATCCAATTGATTAAATTTTATAAAATTGATATGTGTTTTATAAATTTGTTTATATTAAATAGACAATAATCATATTTTTTCGTGTAAAACAGAGCAATGAATTAAAATTTTAATTTCTTATTATAATATTCTTTAATATAATATAAGTCAAGTACTAAGCACTTGGTACGTATATTTTATAGTACGTGAGTTAGGTTAACCTAACCTTATGTACGTAACTCACGCACTACGGGTTCTGGGTGGCGGGAATCGAAATTGGGTTAGGTTCGATTCCCGCAGGCACCGATTATAAATGTTATTTGCATATTTAATTGATGATTTCGTGCTTCAATCATAATATAGCTACAGCGTGGCACTATAACATAATACGTGAGCATTTACGGCTGTAGGGATTAACCTTAATCACCACGCTCGACTGGTGAATTGGCGACTGAAAATTCGTGTGAGATGTATAGACTATACATCTCACACGAATTTTATGACCCGCAAAAAAAATTAAGGTAATATCGGTATCAATAGGAAGCTGCAACATTTTTCCTAGCATTTTTAACGTTGTTCCTTACAATATCCACGTGATTTAAATAGAGCCACTCACTTAGCATTTTATATAGAAGAAAGGGAAAACGAGCATGTGGCTCATCTGATGGTAAACGGCTAGCGCAGCTATAGATAAGAATATGGTGGTTGAGCAGCCTTGTCCCGATTACCGCTCTGGTGATCTTGTGTTAGTCAATACACACGTACTGAGCAAAGCTAGTATAGGATTTAGCTCTAAGCTCGCCCCGGGATGGGACGAACCATATACTATAGTGCGATAAAATGAACCAAGTTAGTTTCTCGTAGCGAATCTCGATTCTAACGGTCCTGTCGGTGGGACACCAAACAATTGCAAGTGCCACTAACAAACAACCGGAATACCAAAGGCAATTGCAAGTGCGTTGTCGCCTTTTTATAAAGAAGTAGCTTTATATTTATATTGCCGGGCCCGGATATTCTTCTTATATTCCTTTAAGGCCCATAAAAGGCCACTGCTAGAACTGGGCTTCTATGGAATCGGGTTCTGCTATCCGTCGCCGCTCTGGGCATTTTTCTTCCGACGTAAGCGAGGTGGTTTTACCTCTAACACTACCGTCAAGTCACTCACTCGGCCTTTTATTAAAAGAGGAGGCAAATCATGTAATCATGTAATTTTCTTACTTATTTAACCAACCAAGTCCCATATGTTTTTAGTATTACTTAAGACTAAGCTTATAACTAGGTCAATAGGCATAATAGTATTTGTGAAGTAAAAAATTATGTATATTAATATGTGCCATTTTCCCACCATTACACCAATATGGCAATACAATGGTACATGTGTAGGTAGTCCATTCTACTCGCAATCATTTTCAGGATACTATTGTTTAAGAGACACTTTTTATAAAAGAGGCGACAAATAAGAAGACAGTTCATCCGATGGTAAAACTCTGGCCAATAGATATCTACATCTATCCTCGATTACGAATTAAAATGCAGATGCGTTGTCACCCGTGAGGACTAAGATAGAATGCCCGTTTCCAGTAAATAGGGTCTCCAGTTCTCTACACTCACTATACGGAATACAGCAGCGTTAAGCTTCTATTTTACGCTGGTATTCGGTGAGAGCGTGGTCCTTCCCCGGTCGAGCCGACCTGTTTGTGGTACAACTATGTGTATTAGTGTAATATTGAAATAAATCTAGGCTTATATCAAGCTCAGGGGATTATTTGAAAGCTATTGAGACATAAATAACCCTTAAAAAATTGTCTGTCTGTCTTTTCGGGCTAATCTTTGAAATGGCAGACGCTATTTTGATGAAACTTTACGAATAGATACAGAGCAATGAATGTTTTTCGAATAAATTAAAGGGTATATTTTATTTAAAAACCGGAAGTATATTTGTGAATAAATAAATGGTCTTTGATTACCATTAATACATGCTATCCGGGCAAACCTGGGGTGTATCGCTAGTCATTAACTAGTTCAAAAACATTCATGAAGTGCAATCCACCTCATCTTAGAACTTAAGAGAAAGTGCGTCTTCCAAATTTATTTGAAACTTAGCGCCGAGTTCAAGTCTAAGAGACAAACATTATTATAACTTATTTTATTGACTATCATCTATTTTTAATAAATTTTACGGGATAGTTACATCCAATATTAATTCGCTCATAACACTCTGTCTAAATTGCACAATTAGTTCATGTCAATATTTATATCTAAGGCGTGTACTGGGCACTACGAGTATCATGGCACAAAGGTCGAGGCCGTGAAACTTTGTTGAATTGAATTGGTAGTTTTCGCTAAGCCGCATTGCGACAATAACTCAAGCGCTTTTGAATGGATATTTCAGACGATTTCATGCTGATTTTATTAGTTTATTAAAATAGCTCTGTAAGCTAAACCACAGATTAAATAATAGTTACTACGTAAGATAAACTGGCAATGGGCCGGCCGTATAACTCGAAGTTCCGAAAACCAACAGGGAGAGAAGGTTCTCGAGTGGTATCCTCGTACCGGTAAGCGAGGTGTAGGGCAGTCCCACTAGATGAAGTGCAGATCTGTTAAGAGATACAGGAAGTCGACAGATGCAGGTGGTTAAGGACCGTTTTAGCATTCCTTGGGAGAAACCTATATTCAGAAGTGAACTTATGAAAGGTTGTCATTTATATAATTACTTACAATACTTTCGACTAAATTTTTCTTTTTAATATTAGAGAGATCTAACGAGCTAACTGTCCACCTGATGATAAAAGCGTACTGTTATCACCACATCCCTTCATAAGTCCACAGCTAAACAAAGCCTGGCCTAAGGAATATAACAGTCCTGAACCACGTGCAGTTTTTTATAGAATGAGGGTAAGAAACGAGCACACAGTCCAACTGATGGTAAGTAGACTTACTGATTTGTTGGGTAATTTCAGATACTTTTGTTCTACGGAGCAAAGGATCAGGAATACTGCTGTAAGGCTCCGACAAGCAAGTGGAAATGGAAACCCTAGTATCCTGTTTAACTAAATAAAATTTACCGTATATTATTTTTAGAATCTCAAAATAATTTGAATATGTTGTTTTAGTTCAATGAATTGAAATTAATATTTATATTTACTTCTCCCTTATTTATAATAATAATAATCATTTTTTGATAAAATTTACATTAAACTTTAATACTTAAATTCATTATCTTGCAACGTAAGAGAATCCACTATCTCATATCATGCCGAAGGTGACGTCAAACACATTAGAGGGAGACCGAAACAGAGGGTAGGCAACAGCATCTATCAATATATATATATATATATATATATATATATATATATATATATATATATATAGATATTAATCTAACAATTTGTCACCCCCAAGCAAAACCCAGAAATCTCAACGGAGATTTCACGTGGTAGAGCCATGCTGCAGCTCTATTAGTACTATATGGTACGGCCACGCTCTCACTGAATATCTATATATGATGTTATTACGATGACATTATAAAATCTAGCCACAATTGTAATATAATATACTAGCAGACGTTATTCTACCCTTTCTTTTTGGTGGCGTGATAAGTTTTATTTTCACACACATACTTTTCTAACAGTTTATTATACGTTAAGCTAAATTATCTTTTATTTAGGAGTAATAAAACCATTAGCAGCCATAATGACAATAAACTTAAAAAGGTGGAAACATAACTATTTTTTTGCTCTTCCGTAAGCGGATAAAAAGTTAACTATATGTTACACATTTACTGCTTATACACACAAAATTTTATAGAAATCTGTCGGAATCGTGAATCGTGAACACACAATTTTTTACAGATTTATTATATGTATAGATAGATATTTAAATACATACATATGTAAATATTTCATATCATAATAACGACGTAGTTATATCGAAATAGATCAAGGTGTGATCTACTTTCAACTAACATAATGTCCATTGTAAGTTACAGTAGAATAGTAAATTGGTTTCCCGTATGTCCATTTACTTGACATCAGTCATTCTAAGATTTTCGTAATCAATGCTTCCACTATAATCTGAATACAATGATAAAGAGTCTATTGACCGAGAAACCTTCGATTCAAAGCGAATTGCGACCTACAATGCACCACTTGACTCAATGTTGCTGATCTACGTAGTAACTTACAGGTCCGTTAAAGAACTATTGCTACGAGCTAAAATGAACTTTATGGTCTCTACACCGAGGAAATATAAACAAAACAATATAGGAGACAGTATCTTTTATCGTCAGTCATCAGTAAGGAGACAATGTCAAGTGTTGTATAATGAGGTGAAAACTGCCTTTCCCTAGCAATTCAGGTAACATTTCAAATAAATCTACGTGTGGTTAATATACACAACTATTTTCCATAGTGACCGGCTATATTGTTAATGCTATACTTATTTTATTTAACTTCATACAGCACGGTGTGAAGGCGAACTTAATGTCTGAGGTATTCTCTACCAATCAATTTTGGGCGATGCAAAGATAAAAATATGAGGTAGGTGTGTAAAATGTTGAAAGATAGGAATATGAATTAAAATTTAAGTGATGTTGATGATACCCAAATACTATAAATACTATATATAAGGTCGGGGTAAAAGTTTCTATTATGTTACTCAAATTTTTAAACATAGTTGAAGCTACAAGTGATTATCACGCATTCGATAGTCATAACCAACTTTCCAATTTGTATCTAAAAATGTAATTATTGTAACTGATTTATAATAAATAGTACGAATACCAAGGTAGCGTAGGATCATCTGCACTGCCTCGTCTGCACTTTATTACCACTGAGCAACTTGAATTCGATTCCCGTTGTTGCCTCTGATTTAGTAAAGGACAATTTTTGGCTAATTCACGTGCTAGGCTTTGAAGAAACTTACGTGAGAAACCTGCACGTCCGAGGATTGAAACATACTTCGAGATTCTTTTCTAGTTGGCAACCCTTTTAAGAAAGGAGAAATCTATATCTAGTAAATTTTAGCTTAGTTGGAGATGTTGTTGACATTGTTAGCAGTATTTAAATGAAATGAAAATAAATACGTTCCACTTAGACATACGAGTTAGCCATTAGTAAGCTATTACAAGTAATTTTGATGTTCATAAAGCTAATTAATAAGCTGTGATAGCTCAGAGGTTATGTGCTCGCTTTATATTTCATAGTACACAATCAACGTGGTTTCGATGCCCGTTGGTACCAATGAAATTGTTAATTGCTATTTAAGTGCTAATTTACCACGTGCTCGGGGTGAAGGAAAGAGTCGTGAAGAAACTTGCGTGTCAGAAATAACAAAAAAAAAAAAATTCGAACATAATATGTGAATTTTGCCCAAAACGCATTGGGGCAGCGTGTCGAATATTTTTACCCTAAACCATCCCAGAAGTGAGAAGAAGCCTGCGCTCAGCAGTGGGACGTATGTATATAGGTTGTAACTTTAACTTTTTAACTTTAAAGTTAATCAATGCCATACTAACACTATGCCTTGTTCAGTATTTTTTTTAGAAGAAAACTTCTCCCACACTATATTTTCTTGAATCGTAAAGGCGCTGAAATTCATGACATTGATATTAAATTTCATATGGAGAAATAACCAGACTCGGACCAAAATTATTTGTAGGCTATACAAATATTTATTCCGTGCGGGACTTGAACTACCGGCTCTGTCGCGCCGCAACTAAACGCTTAGTCATTGAGCTACCGTAGCTTTCAAAGAATCGGGTTCGTAGTTTGTACCATGGACCCTTGGGATGAAATTCAACGTATTCAGTAGAGAGTCTGAACAATAACCCACGCTAGAGTTACGAAGAGCTTCTTTCCAGCGCGAATGGGTCAACTCAATCGGAGAAGGAGCACGCTCGCAGAGACTACCATCGTAAAGTGGCAGCAGATAGAAACTAAAAACACTTTACTTTACCATCAGATAAAATGTTTGTTCTTTTGTCACTATATATGTTTTTAAAGCATAATTGAAGCGATAGTAGGTGCGGACCTCGAGAAATGGTAGGTTCGATTCCGCCATTCAACTATTGTCATGGACCATTCCTAACACCAGCATTTTAAGCTTACTTATGTATGATCTTATATGTATACTTAGCAATGAGGATTTTTTAAAAAAAATAAAATAAATAATTCATCTTAATTTTTAACTACCCGCTAAAATAATAAAATTTTCAAAAATCGGGAAGTTATTGTTCTTACCCCGTTTTTCAAAAATTGAGTTTTCATCAAATCTTGAGGTTTTGAGGTCACAGGAAGCCACCATGACGGTTTTTCGATGGTGTCTGTATGTATGTTTGTCTCTTATAACTTTTGAACGGCTTGACCGATTGAAAATGGTGAAATTTGGAGCGTTTTGCATTTGAATTAGCGGGAAATTCCAGGGATCAAAGATTTAAATCTTTGCCAGGGATAGCCTGCAGGATCAACCTATTTTTTTCATAAAAGCTGCTTTCGTTTTTAAATACATAAGAAAAAGATTTCTTTTCTGTCTGTGACTAAATTGTGGACAATAAACTCGTGTCAATGAAACAAGGTAAGCTTTTCTATTCAAACATATTCACGACTAAGAATAGATCAATAATACTCGTACAGTGTAATGTACTCTAATAAATTGCTTCCAAATATGTTTATTGTAATCATAGCCACGACGCATAACGGTTAGAATTTAAGTTTTAGAACGTGCATTTGAATCAATATTTGCCTAACAGCGTGTGATTATTTCTTGTTATATTTGTTTTTTATCGTAATTTACAGCTTTTATAAGCGTATCTTGGATTATTTTCCAGAGGGAGCCTGACCACCGAAAAGCGATGAGCTATGCACAGAATATACTTTTATTTGGTCATCGATTTAAAATACTTGTATGTTTTGTATTAATAAAAGTAAGTTTTAATAGGTCATTAACTAGTTTTTGGTTGATAGCCCAACATGTAGGTTTGGGCACAACATTATTCTATTTTAAATTACATTGATTAATTCTAGCCCGACAACCCTTAAACCGTCCCTTAATAAGTCAATGTCTGCCAGACATGTACCTCTTTTAATACAGAAGGATTTTACTTTTATTTCATCTGTGTCTTTAATTCTCTTTCCGTTTTACTTAATATAATTCCGTTCCTTTCAATTCATATTATCGTAGGTTGTAGGGTTGTAGGGTCGTATATTTGCCTAAATTACCACGTTTAAAAGGAGAATTGGATCGAAAAACCAGACGTTCTTTGTATCTTTTTTATTTCGATAAAGTATTTATGTAACTAAGTAATTTATATGCTTTAAGTCTATTTGAGATTGGCAAGCGCGTCTTTTGCAGAATAAGAATGTTACATAGGCCAAAATATTTAAATTGAATATTTCGCAAATTATAGTAAATTTAAAAAAAACCTTAGTAACAAAACAAATCAGTTTTTAGTGATAGTGGCATCTAGCTTTAGTCCCTAAAATCCGCATCTTATTGTAAACAGAACTAAAATTTCCAAAATACAGAGGTTACTATGTTTTTCTATTCCATTGAAATTAGGTGTATTCGTCTATTGTGTATTTCAAAAAATGACATCATTTTAACAATAATGAATTATGTGTATTTTTAGTTTTGAACCTAATTTGCTGTAGTGTCATTCAATTCTTCTTTGTGTGACTTTGGTTTGTGCGGTCTTAAGAATTTTGAGATAAAAGTTTAATAAACGGAAGAACCCATTTATTAAATTTCGTTTCAATCCATTTGACTAGGAATCAGTCAGTTGAACGGCGGCGTTTTAATAATGGTTAGATATCCAATTAACCAGCTGATTTAATTAATAGGTAAAAAAAAACATTATTTTATTTAAGAACTGCCGTTCGCCGCGGCTTCACACGGGTGATTTCTGTATCCCTATAACAGCGTCAACTACTAAAGACCTTCTAAAGCTAAGTGTCATTAAGAACTGCCGTTCGCCGCGGCTTCACACGGGTGATTTCTGTATCCCTATAACAGCGTCAACTACTAAAGTCCAACTAAAGCTAAGTGTCATTAAGAACTGCCGTTCGCCGCGGCTTCACACGGGTGATTTCTGTATCCCTATAACAGCGTCAACTACTAAAGTCCAACTAAAGCTAAGTGTCATTAAGAACTGCCGTTCGCCGCGGCTTCACACGGGTGATTTCTGTATCCCTATAACAGCGTCAACTACTAAAGTCCAACTAAAGCTAAGTGTCATTAAGAACTGCCGTTCGCCGCGGCTTCACACGGGTGATTTCTGTATCCCTATAACAGCGTCAACTACTAAAGTCCAACTAAAGCTAAGTGTTATTAAGAACTGCCGTTCGCCGCGGCTTCACACGGGTGATTTCTGTATCCCTATAACAGCGTCAACTACTAAAGACCAACTAAAGCTAAGTGTCATTAAGAACTGCCGTTCGCCGCGGCTTCACACGGGTGATTTCTGTATCCCTATAACAGCGTCAACTACTAAAGTCCAACTAAAGCTAAGTGTCATTAAGAACTGCCGTTCGCCGCGGCTTCACACGGGTGATTTCTGTATCCCTATAACAGCGTCAACTACTAAAGACCTTCTAAAGCTAAGTGTCATTAAGGTGACCTCAAAAGTATCCCATGAAAATTTCATCAAAATCCGTCAAGCAATTTTGGAGGAGAAATATTACAATTACACTTACTCCCGAATTTTATATTACTGGTATATAAAGATTTATTACTACGAATTTATCAGCTTAACGTACATTACCTGAAACCATATAAAGTTCAGAGGTGCAGCCAAGCGGGAATTCCAGATAGGAAAATACGGACAGAATATCCGATTTCAATTTATAAGTATTTAATCTTTTGCCAAATAATTAAGAGGATAAGTATTGGATTGTTTTAATAAACAAATAAGTAAAAAAATAAATGTATGCAATAGACAATATAATTGTTGTCACTTTTAGCTTTCAGACTTCTGAAAGGTTCACTAGAAAAATTAGAAAGTAGGATGTTACATTAGACTATGTACAAATTAAACACACATACACGCATAAAATATGTCGCCGTTGGGAGCAGGACGAACATCATAGATGCTTTAAAGCATCGTGCACTTAGTCCGAAATGAGGATGGCCCGGACATATTGCAAGGATGCATAAAAAATTATTTACCAATTAACCAATATTGTCACGCTTTGGCCTGGTCCACTTAGAACCAGGGTATCCGACAGACCTAAAGCAAGGTAGATAATTAGACAGTATAGGCAAAGAGCATAAAGAAAGGAAAAAAACTAGGTGTTTCCTTTGCCATAGTAGGGTCCGAAACAAGATAAACTTTTAAAAATGTATGTATTCTAATTTGTCCAAAACAGAGAAAGTCTTAGTTTTTATTACCATTGTTTGGTTCTTAAATAAAATATATTACTTATACATATATACACAGTACACACACACACATATATAATATTATGCACATACATATACAACATGTAACAAAAACCCTGTGGTTCCCGTTAACTGCGTTATCAGTATCAATATCCAAGCATATAGAAATAATTTAAAAAAAAACACATTTAAAAAAATAATTTATTGAAAAAAAATTAATTTGCAAATTGTATGTGGTTTTATTACATCTGCATTGGCCGAGGAGTAAGAGGATTGTCAAAGACCCCGCATTACCGATACTCGTGTGAGTTAGAGGAAATAAAACCACATACGATTTGCAAATTAATTTTTTTTCAGTAAAATTAATTTTTTTCAAATGCGTCTTTTTGAAAAAAAATTATTTCTTAAGCTTGGATACTCATTCTGATAGCACACGTAACGGGAACCACAGGGTTTTTGTTACATGTTGTATATATATATATATATATATATATATATATATATATATATATATATATCTATATATATATATATATATATATATATATATATTAGAGATGGGCCGACTATGGTATTTGCCGACTAGCCGACTAATCGGTTTTCAAATTGCCGATCAGTCGGCCGACTAGTCGGCGATGCCGATCATACTAGCCTTTCGGAGGTATTCGAGCTATGTCGTCACTCGTCATGCGGCCACGCCAAGTTGTGACTTGTAGTGTGATATAAGCTTTGAGCTTTGACGTGTTTTGTTTACTTTTTAATCGTTTTGTGCATATTCGCTCTGCCGGTGTCGCCTAGTTAAAATAAATAAAAGAACTGTGTGTAGGGTCTTAAAATGTCGAAAAAGAAATCGCGAGTGTGGACATTCTTCGACGATGTTGAAGGGAAACCGACAAAAGTTAAATGTAACCAGTGCCAGGGAATAATTTCACGCGGTGGTCAAGGTAGAAAAAGCGAATACGTCAAATATGACTAATCACATAAAATATAAGCACAACGAGTTGATGCCTCAATTGGCAGGTTCTATTAAAAGTAGTTCGAATGAAGTCTATTTGTCTTCACGTTCTCAATCGCCACCTGAGCCCTTTTCACCGATGCCAGTTCCATCAACTTCAGCGAGAGGCGAAGTTTACATACAAAAAACTATTCAAGATAGTGTAATGGTCCAGTGGTCGCTTCAGGACTCCCGATCAAGAGAAATAAGTGTTGCTATAGGAGGGATGATTGCCTTGAAAACTAAAACTGAAATACGATACGGAGTGCTCAGCGCTGCCGCGCTATCCGTAACTACAGATTTATGGACAAATACAAACAATAAGGAAGGTTTTTTAAGCTTTACAGCACACTGGTTTGATAACGATATGAAATTTCGTCACGCGGTACTCCAGATGAAACATTTTCCTATGTCTCACGATGCACATAATATAAAAGTGTGTCTCGAAGAAATTCCTGCCTCATGGAATATAAGTGCAGCCAAAATACACGCTGTTGTGCGAGATAATGAGAGGAACATTGCAAAGGCTATCGATGAATCTATTTTCAAAGTAGTTCCATGTTTTATTCATACTATGCAATTAGCAATCCTCGAAAATTGACTATATAGCACAAATTCTTCAAAATCGAGGCGTATCGTTACGCAATTCAATCACTCAGCACCAGCTCAACAAAAACTAAGTGCTATTCAAAAAGAACTTAATTTACCTTTACATCTTCTTGTTCAAGATGTTTCCACAAGGTGGAACTCTTCTTATTACATGATGTTTCGTCTGTTAGAGCAAAAACGATCCGTTTCTTTGTATGTGAGAATTTATCGATCGAGGAGTGGAAGTTACTCGAAAAATGCATTACGCAACTAAAACCGTTTGAAGAGGTGACGAAGACAATTAGTTCCAGTTGCTCCTCGATATCTGAAATTATTCCTCACCTAAAAATACTGGAAAAATATCTGGAAAACTATACAGACGAAGACGGAAATGAGCAATTAATGAAAATGAAAACTGCATTGCAAAAGGGCTTGAAACTAGA
Source organism: Parnassius apollo (assembly GCA_907164705.1). Taxonomy (NCBI): domain Eukaryota; kingdom Metazoa; phylum Arthropoda; class Insecta; order Lepidoptera; family Papilionidae; genus Parnassius; species Parnassius apollo. Next base: position 461,733 of record CAJQZP010000824.1, read on the forward strand.
TTCAGAAATTTGGAACAGAATAAATTGTTTTCACTTGCAACTTTGCTCGATCCAAGGTACAAACTACGGTTTTTTGATAATGAAAATATAGTATCAAAAACTGTGATCTTACAGTTTTCGCTGGAAGCCTTGAAGAACGGTATGCGTGATAATAATGACAGCAACCTAAATAACGATGAGACCAATACCCAAAATCTCCACAATGACAGCTCATCGTAACTTTTGGGGAGTTTACCAAGAAATGGTTACGCGAAAAGTGCACAATATTGACGACGAAATATCTAGTTCAGCTCACGAACTTCATTCTTACTGCACATTGCCAGTTTTACAGCGAACTGAAGAGCCATTTAAGTGGTGGCATGAGAACAGTTCTAGATATCCTGAAATGGCTCATATAGCTAAAGTATATCTATGTTGTCCTGCCAGCACAGTTTATAGCGAGCGTCTCTTTTCGGAAGCTGGCAATGTATATGAGACAAAAAAGGAACCGCTTACTTCCAGATCACGCCGAAACATTGACATTTTTGCATCATAACTTGCCACTAATTAAAAACAAACATATTTAAGTAGTTTTTAAGCATTCATTAGCACTAAAAATCTTGTCATAATGCCAATTTATTTTAATAGGTATTGTTCAATGATTCCATCACAATATCTTTTATATTTTATTATTCTTGAATAAAGACTAACCAAATTTAAAGTAATACTATGGCTCTATGATACCTTGAAAATGTTATTAACCTATATTATTTTGTTATGTATGTGTCATTGATTGAAGATATTTACTTACTGACTGATTCTTAAATTCCTTATAATGTGGTAACAGATTAATAATTAATATAATAAAGTGCAGAAAGTTATTGAAATAATACTAGTTTTTACGGAATTTATCGCGTATATTTAACTTTTTAAATACCCGAAGTTTCGAGAGCTTTACAGCACCCGGTCACGAGAAGGACTGAGATGTTCAACGTCCAGATATCATAGTTAACCGCGGTTACCATAGATTAAAATTTAACTTATGTTCCGATCTACACAGTATGAACTTATGGTATCGTGAAGTCTTGCAGTTGTATGCTTGGGTTAGGATTTAATTTTATTTATTATAGGATCCCAAGCAGATGGTAGCACCCAGTCATCTTCTCTATTGAAATTAGGATGTTTTTTGATTTCAATAGCCTCGCGAATCATCCTTGGAAGGAATCGGTGTTCTTTAGCGAGGATTTGTGGTCTATCAAATCCGATGTAGTGACGGGGGCGATCCTGTACGTGTTCACAGACTGCAGACTTCCCGGAGGGTCGATTCTTTACATCAGCTATATGTTCTTTTAATTGATATTTTAGTTTGTCCTATATAGGAGAGACCACATTCACAATCAAGCTTGTACACTCCTGCATCTTGCAGAGGGACGTTACACTTGACTGATGGTAAAAACTGACCAATCTTCTTCGGCAGCTTGAAGTATGTTTTGATGGAAGCGCGCTTCAAGATGTAGCCAATCCTCTCAGTGACTCCTCTAACATATGGCAGTACAGCAGGTACACGCTCGACTGTGGCCGGCTTTACTCGTTCTCTGTGACGTAGGCGCGGGACCCGAAGCTTGTTGTCATGCAAAACTTGCTTGACGTGTTGGAGCTCGGCAGCCAGGTGTTTACTGTCACAGATCCCTCATGCTCTCTGAAACAAAGATTTACCCACGGTAGCTAACTGTGAAGGATGGTGGTGAGAATCACCGTTTAAATATCTATCTGTATGGGTCTTTTTTCTATACACAGTATGGCTCAATGTGTTATCAGGATTCCGAATTACTAACACATCTACAAAAGCTAAGGAATTGTGAACTGAATTTTAGAATTTATAGAGTTAAGATGGTCTAAAAATGCAATTACTTTATCTAAAGGTAGAATTGTGAAAGTGTTGTCTACGTACCGCTTGTAGAATCTTGGATTTATGGGAGAAGTAAGCAGGGCTTTCTCCTCAAAGTCTTCCATGAATATGTCGGCGACAATGGGAGATACAGGTGAGCCCATCGCCACACCATCTACTTGCTTGTAGAACTCCTCCTTCCACAATAGGTAGCCAGATGTAAGGCAGTGTCTGAGTAATATTGCATATTCTACGGGCATGTTGTTTTCTTCCAGCCTTCTAGTTAAAATTGAGATGCAGTCTTCAACAAGTAAGCATGTAAACAATGACTGCACATCAAAACTGACCATAGTTTCATTGTCTGCCAGACGTAGGTCTTTAATCTCGCTGACAAAATGGTAGGAATCCTTTATGTGTGCTCTTGTATGTCCCCTGAGCGGTGAGAGTATTTTCGCTAAGTGTTGAGCCAATCTGTTGGTTGTTGGTGAACCGATCACTATTCATGATACCATAAGTTCATACTGTGTAGATCGGAACAAAAGTTAAATTTTAATCTATGGTAACCGCGGTTAACTATGACATCTGGACGTTGAAGATCTCAGTCCTTCCCGTGACCATGGGTGCTATAAAGCTCTCGAAACGTCGGGTATTTAAAAAGTTAAATATACGCGATAAATTCCGTAAAAACTAGTATTATTTCAATGTGTAGTGTTCGCGTAAATATAAGAAATCATTATGCAGCTAGTTAATTATCATAAAAACTGCTATCACAGCAGATTCATGGAAAAGTAAAATAAAAAACAATTATTAGGAATAAATGTTGGTTTAATTTTTTGCTAACGACCGATTATAATCGGCATATTTTGCGAACGCGACTAGTCAGCCCATAAATAAATATATATATATATATATATATATATATATATATATATATATATATATATATATATATATATATATAATCTTAATCTCCTGTTTTGAAGTAACTTTAAAAATAAAAATTAAAAATATGTTTTTAAATTAAGTAGGTATCCCATTAGTATTCGTTAATCAATGTTACGGAGAGGGGGAATTTCTAACACAAACATTTATTTACTTAAAAGAAATCCTCAATCATAACACTGCTATGTAAAAACTCTGATACTAAATAAATTATTTGATTTGATTTGAATTACATATAGACTATAAAATTAAATTATATTATAAAATTATACAATAAGTATAAGAAACAAGTACCTACTATATTTTACTCTACTCTTATTATAAAATTCCTTAATATACTCATTAGAAATACCATAAAATCCTTTACGTCAGACCAGAGACAGACAGAAGCGTCAATGCTTATCAAGTGATCCCTACAACGGGGGATGTCAGAAGGCCCATTCCCAGCAGTGGACTTTAACGCACCGCACAAAAAATAATCTGTAGTTTATTAAATAATTTACTATGGTTAGTGCATAGTCCTCAAAAATTCATAGATTTTTCTTCTTCGCTCAAACATATATTATCATTATGATTCGTGTAAGATGTCTACTTACTAATATGGACTGAATAGGTTATATATTTCGCGTAATAACATGCATGCAAGTAGAATATTCCTAAATAATTAGTGAGTTATAAGTGTATCTAATGGTTCTGCTACATCATTGATTTGAAATCATATAAATCGATTAGAAAAAGCTTTTCAATGGCATTAGTATGTGACCTGACGGGAGCCTCTCAGGAATTTGGAACGATATTGGCTGTGTGGTGACGATGTAAGAGAATCAAATACCCCATATCATCCGGTAGGTGTCGTAATGGAATGGAATGGAAAATGAAAACTCATCACTCAGGAATGTCAGATGAGCGGTACAGCGGTTGTCAACACGTCTGGCAAGTGTGGCATAGGAGAGCTATAAGGCAATCTAAGAGGAGGATTGCTATATTCTACAATGGACTGCTCCTATATTCTACAATGGACGTTTCATAGGCTGGCATGAATGAATTTCATAATGAAGTGCCAAGTGTAGGTGTGGCGTTAGCACTTATTTTCAGCACTTGACTAAACAGGGGTGTCAAATCTTTGTTACCACAAATCTTTATGATATAGTATTGAATCTATATACTGAATTTATAAATTCATTGGTCGTTTTAAACCTCTTTAAGGCTACGCAAAGCACCATCTAAAATGCAACCTTGTATAACTGGCCCACATTTATTAGGATATTCATAAATATAAGCATAAACCAAAATATTTGGAGAAATGTATGGAAGTTTTAACTCATACATAAATAATAATTATTTTAAAATTGAGACATCAGAAACAAAAATTATATTTATGAACCAATTCACTGTACTATGAGTCATATATGAACATTTTAATTGTTTAATTGTTGGGTTTTTTCGCAGACGAGGAAGTTGTTACTGTAATAGGTTTTACATTACTTACTTACTTACTTATCTTCACGCACAATCCCTAACGGGGTAGCCAGAGAGAACAGATCGCCAAGTGTCACGATCCTTACATACCTCTTTCGCTTCTTTCAGGTTCATTAACTTCTTCATACATGCACGTCTAGGTATCCGAGTACTCTTGACCCTCCCCTCTTCGAGCAATTTGCTCACATGGTTTTCGAAAGTTAGTCTCGGTCTACCTCGACACCTTTTAATATTTACTTTCGCTCTATATATTTTCTTCACCATTCGGTCTTCACTTATTCGTTCAACGTGCCCAAACCATTGGAGTACGCCCCTATCAATTTTTGTGATAAGGTCATCTTTCAATCCTGCCATATTGCGAATCTCTTCGTTTCGCTTTCGGTCGGCTAAGGTAACGCCACACATTTTACGAAGAGATCGCATCTCCACTGCATTCAACTTGCTTTTATGCTTCTTCTGGCATACCCAGGTTTCGCTGCCATATAACAAAGTCGGTACCAACACTGCATTATGTATTGCAAGGCGTGCACTCTTCACCACGCCTTGCCTTTTTTACTAATGCATTCAGGGCACCATTGACTTTGTTTTCGGCAGCGACACGCCTATCCACATCTAAATCACATCTTCCATTCCCGGCTGAAAGCACTCCCCAAGTATACAATTTCATTTACCTGTTCTAGACATTCCTGATTTACCCATATTTCACATTTCGTTCTCTCTTCGTCCTTTTCAAATACCAGAACCTTAGTTTTATTAGCATTCACACGGAGACCTTTAATTTCACATTCCCCTTTCATACACGTGACTAATGCCTGCAGTTCTGATAGTGCAATAAGCACTGCATCATCAGCATACAGCAGACAATTAACTTTTATGTCACCCAATTTCACACCCAAACAGCTATTTTTCAGCTTCTGTAAACAGCTGTCGAGATACAGTATGAACAGCCAGGAAGACATGACACAACCCTGTTTTACTCCCGCTTGGACGCTAAACATGGGTGACAGTTCATGCCCTACCCGCACACAGGCTTTACAGTCATAGTAAAGTGACTGCACAGCCCTTAACAATCGACCATTCCACACCATATCCCGGCAACAGTTCCCACATTTTCTTCCTTATAACCTTATCAAATGCCTTCTCCAGATCCACAAAAGCACAGAAAAGCTTCTGGTTAACACTCAGAAGCTTCTCCGTCATGCGAGAAAAACATTTGATTCGTGCATCCTCTTCCAGGTCTAAATCCGCATTGTGCCTCCCAAAAGAATCTTTCCGATTTCTCTTGCATCCTACGTGTCAAAACCTTCGAGTAAACTTTACTTGCTAAACTGGTCAAGCTGATCGCCCGATAGCACCCGCAGTTAAAAATGTGAACCTTTATCTTTATATAAAGGCACAATGACCGCGGATCGCCAATCATCCGGGACATCTCCCTTCCGCCAGCACAAATTGCACAGCAGATGGAAGCTGTCCCAGACGCGAGGCCCACCGTACTTGACCATTTCAGCAGTAACTCTGTCTAGTCCCGCAGCCTTACCACATTTCAAACTTCGAATCGCACGTTCAATCTCTATCATGCTGATGACCTCAGTGTCATCGAGGTCCGTGTCTGGCGCGCCAGTCACGGCGTCACCCCCGGATCCTTCACTATGATCATGACACGCATACATTTCTCTATAAAATTCACTCCATCGCTGCATGACGTCCGATTTTTCTGAGAGGACGTCATTGATTCTCGAAAGCACTTTGTTCATTCTTAAGGCTGTCGCAGCACTCCGGGACCTTCCAACCTATTTCCAGAAGAGTTTGGAGTTTTCCCTAAAGTTGTGCGACAACCTCTCGTCCGCTTCTATTCTACACCTTTACGTACTTCCTCAATCAATATTTTCGCATGAACTTTCTGCAGCTTATATCTTTCTTTCATCTTCTCTCTCATATGCTCATCGTTACTAGAGGCCAAGTAGTCTAACCATGCTTTTTCTTCTTTTTTACAGCTTCTCTCACTTCATCATTCCACCATGTATCTCTTCTTTTACTACTACCTCTTTTTGTCGTACCACATACTTCTTCCGCTGCACTTACCATTCCATCCCTAAGGTTCTGCCATGTTCTCTCCACACATTCTTTCCTGCCATCGATGGTGTCAAGCTTTTCGGCTACCCTAGTGTGATATTTGTCCCTAGTATCCGCTTCCTGAAACTTCCAGATTCGGATGCGACAGGTTTTACATTAATAAGTTAATAATCTAAAACTAAGTTTCCGCCCCCATAGATTGCTTCATAGGGGGATATATTTCTCGCTTGGCAAGCGAATTGACAACCGTATTTTTTTACTTTTTGTTTCCCTCTGTCGCCTCTTACGTCACCTACAATCGGCAAACAAAAAAGTCTTTGTCAAGCTGTGAACTTTCATTAGGCTGTGAAAAGGAATTAAGTACTAAAATTAAAAAGTAAAAGTTTACGTGGTAGACCCATGCTGCAGCTATATTGTAGTTGCGGCACGAATGGGTTGGCTCAACCGGGGTTGGACCACGCTCTCACAGTATACCAGTGTTAAATAGCAGCTTAATGCTGCTGTGTTTCGTATGGTGAGTGAGAGAACCGGATACCCATTTTACCGAAAACGAGGCAATACATCTCAGTCCTCAGGGCTGGCAATGCATCTGCATTTTGATTCATAATTGAAGATAAATGTGGATGTCTATGGCCCACAGCGTCCACTTATTATCAGGTGGACTGTGTGCTCGTTTGTTATAATTTAGTTAGTTTGTCTATTTTACCAGGGTACTCTATATTACTAAGAGTTTTTCTGGAGAGCTGGTAATTATTAAAACACAGGTAATATTTTAAAGCAACAAAAAACATACAGTTGTTTACCTCCTCCTTTGAAGTCGGCTAAATATTAGCTGCTGCCTGCAACCATACCACGGGGAACTTTATAGTAGCTTTCTCTGCGGGATGTGTGAAACATGAGCTAGGAATTATTTTAACAGAATTTTGAAGAATCACTTTTGGTAGCCATTCAGCGGTAATATTATACGTATCATAAATACCATACGTATCATAAAAATAAAAATAAAGTATATATAAATATATATGTGATTTCCACGTGCCGTTTTACCACATGCTCAGCGGTGAAGGGAAACATCGTGAGGAAGCCTGCATGTCTAAGGACAAAACAATATTTCGAGAACATGTGAAGTTCGCAAACACGTATCAGGACAGCGCGGCGGACAATTCCTTGCCCTAAAACCCTCTCGGAAATGAGAGGAGGCCTGTAGCTAGACGTATGTAGGCTGTAACTTTAACTTTCATATGTGATTTTATATATATATCATTAAGTATTAAATAGTTAAATAAACCCCTTGAGTCATTATAAAATATTTATCTGTCAGTATGTTTGCTTGCTAATATTGAGAATGGGTAAACCGATTGTCATGTAACTACCGAAATGGATAAAGAATAATTCCAGAGTGATCTAGGCTTTATTTTAGCATGAATATGCAGGATTTTTTGTAATATTTAAACACTGATTGATTAAACTATTTTTGATGATTGTCTCAAAAACTATATGATATACAGAATTATTTTTCAAAGAATAGCCAAAGAAACTTAAGTTCAAAAAAGTATATATATATATATATATATAATGATATACCATTATTACAGCTTTTGCGATTACGAGTAAATAAGGCTTTCACTTTTATTTGAAACTGTCCTAAATTGAATGTAATTTATGGGCTACAACGTTTTTGATCCGATCGACCCTTACGAACGTAGGTGCATTATCACGCATTTTAAATTTAAAATATAAAAGGGACAGATTATTTGAATCTTTTTTAATTAATTTTTCTTCACCATTTGTCTGCATTACTTATTCTGAACCTTCTCTGCATATTTGGCCGGTTATTGCAAAATAACCCTGTATGAAGAAGTGTCCTTTTGGGATTTTTGGAATCTTTTATCATTTGCATTTTTATACAAAAAAGGTCTGCACTATCTTCAAACTTTTAAGGTTTTGATGCAAAACCATTTTGATAACATTTTGAAATACACGGTTACAAAATAGTGTGTGTTAAAATATATAATGATAATACGTTTTTTTCCCATATCGCACATAGTTTACAAGGTTTACGATTACGATTTAGGATTACCATTAAAAAGGATTTTTTGATATTATTATTGAAACTACTTGTACAAAGACTATAAAACATACACGTAAACGGACGAAGTCACAGGCTAGTAAATCATATTAAAAATTAGCAATGACTGTCATATCCGTGTAATTGGTTATCCACTACGGCTACAACTATCGATTAATAGGAAAATATTAATAGCACAGGATATGTTAAGGTGCCGCATTTATTCGCAAACATATGCAGGCCTTCATTCATTCAAAATACCTTTTAACGCTTATCAAAAAATACAGTTATCCTACCGATGAGCTGTCTCTATCATATTATCAGCTGATATGAATAAAGATAAAATCCCTGTAATAATGTTTGTAACATAAAAGAAATGATGTGTTCATCTGTAATTTAATTACATGCTAGTTCAAAAATTTAAATTAATAAGAATACGTGTTTACATGATATTCATTTATTTGGTACATATACAATTTTTTATGTACCATATAAATGAATAAACTTACGTGCTTCTGACGAAACGATTGTGACATGATCGGATGAATGCTAAATATTTCATTGACACGCACATCGCACACAATTCCCCTAAAACCGGAAACAGAAAAATGCGTTTTTGCACAAATGGTGGCGCTGTGCTCGAAAATATAGATAATTATACTATTGGCATTCTATATATAATGCTACTGGCATTTGAAAGGATTTCATTAAAAAAGAATTTAAGTGAAGTATGTAATACGCCTGTTAACAAATAACTACAATAGTGTTGACGAGTTACAAAATAATCCAGTAACTGATATTTCAATTACAGATTAAAGTTTAAACATGAGTTACTTGGAGAAGGTAGATGGATACTTGGACTCTTTGAAAGTCGGAAAAAGTAAGTACTTAACTTTTATTTACTTATAATCTATTTTACATATTATGTATGCTTACAAAGTGTAAAAAATGTATGCTTACTCGTACTGTCAACCAAAAACAGCCAAACTAAACTAGCGTGCTTGTGAAAAAAAAACATCTCAACGAATATTAAAATATCTACAGTAAATATGTCAAACAGACAAATAGCAGTCGTATCCACTTTATTTTATAAATAATAGGTTTTTCTTAAATAAAATTATTTAGTCTGGATGTTTACCATCAAAGGTAATAAACATGCTATGACTTTATATCATTATATTTTTGGTGTATTTTACTAACTTTATGCTAGATTCAGGCATTTTATTTCAGTGATTTTTGATATGAACCTTTTAATTTATCGGATACAGGTGAGTACGCAGTGTGCACCAGTTCTTATTTCGATATTCTGTGCAAGCGGGATTGCCATCCGCCGACATAACAGTGTTCGTGCCACAAGATTTGTTTGTGTGTTACTGTTTGTGTCACACATACATACATCCTGGACGCGGTGTAATTAATAGGTTGGTTAAGATGATGATGTTCAAATCTATCCAATCAAGCTGACTCCCAGTTACTCACGTAATTATGGGATTCAGCATGACTACGGCGATGGCGAAGGTGTCGGCTTTACGCCCATTATACGACTGTTCAGCATACGAATTCTGATTAAGAAAGATGGACATTTTTTATAAAGCTCAAGTGAGAAATTAACTTATAATTAACATGATGTTACGTGAATACTGCAGCACATAAACTTCTGCAACCAACTTAATCAAAGAAGACTACAGATGCGTTGTCATTTCTGAGAACTAAAATGGAATGCCTGTAATTATAATATACACATCATACGATATATTATCTTACGAGTACTTGAATGACCGAGCTTTCCTCGGTATTTTTTTTTTTTGGAAATCTTGTATTTTGGAAATTATATTTAGATACAAATTACATACTGATGAAACATGAATAACATTTTTGATCTTATTGACATAATAGAAAAAACTGAACTGGTTATTTGAATAAAAAATCATGAGTGCGATTAGTTTAATTTAAATTTACGTGTTTTAAAAAAATACAAAAAATGGGCTCGAAATAATAGATTTTCTCATAAAAGAAGGGAACTTGAAAAAAAAAGGAAAAAGTCGGACCGAAGACAGGACGCGAACCAGGGCACCTTGATTTCGCGACCGCTGGATATCCCACATGAGCTACCTTCTTATATTGAAGCAGTATTTCATTGCCTAAAAACACAGACAAAACGACATTTTCTAAAAATGAATCCTAATTAGATCGATTTATTGCCGCCGAAAACCCCTGGACACAAAATTTTATGAAAATTTGTTTGTCGTTGGAGCCGTTTCCAAGATTCCGATTACAAAGCGTTATATTATCCAGTTATCACTATCAAAGATTTTTAAAGGTGGACATCTTAAGAGAATATACCATTGTATCGGATGTAGGAGGTCAAGTTGGTGAACAAGAGTCCGCTCATGGAAAACCATGTCATATGCGAGACATAAAATTTTAAACTTCTGAAGATGGGAAGGGAGCATAAAAATGTGAGAAACTTAATATCCGGTTAACGAGTGAGAAGTTGTGATTGAATTTGATGTTAAGCGCATAATTTGGCCCAAAGACCCTCTGTTGTCAATTAAGTAACAAAATGCAGATGCGTCGTCATCCCTAAAGATTAATAATGTACCGTTGCTGGTAAATAGGATCTTCGGTTCTCCTTACCCGCAACAGGAAACATAGCAGTATTCTTCTGGTATTTTATGCCGGTATTCTGAGCTGCGTGCTCCTTTTCTGTCTGGCTGACCCATTGTAGCTGCAGCTATTACACGCTGCAGTGTAGGTATCAAGTAAAAGAAAAAGAAATTGCAATTACACCGATCCTTTATTTCGAAAGTTCATTTTCAGGTGTGAATTAAAATCGACGGTGACGCCGATTGATAGTAGTGTTTCGTTATGTTATTTATTTTATTATATGAGTATGAAATACTAGTTAATATTTTTCACCTGATGATAAGTAGCCACAGACTCAAAATGCCATAGATAATTGGAACCAACTTCAAGTTAAAAGTTGTCATTCCTAAGAAATCAAGTTTAATTCCTCAATATTTGTTAATTTATATTTTGATAAAAAATATACTAAAAATAATTTTTGACAGACAGCACAGCTGCAGTTGCAGTTGCTTGTTAGTGATAAACAAGTTATGAGTGTAAAGGATTTACCTAAAACAGTTAAAATTCAGCTTATAAATATAACACAAGTTAACAAACGCTTTGTATTATAACACTTTATTATAAAACATATTTTGCTGTAAAAAAATATGGCAGGCGTTACTAAGTAATTTATTTGAATTGTTCTATTTTTTCAACCAAATCGAACTTCTTCAGACTTTACTACTAGGTAATGGGTTCCCTATTCTTTCTAGGAGTTTAACAAAATTGCATGCACTGCTGTGTTTGTGTCTCAAGGGTACAGACAGCTATTTTTATGTGAAGCTTACCATCACTTATGAGTTGGATTAGTTAGGTCGGTATCTACTCCAATTTGTAAAAACAAGTCATTACATAGCGGTGCCTGGGTTTGAATTCGAGTTGGAACAAAAATTTAAATTGTTGGTATTACATTCGCTACGATCAATGGGTGCCGGTGACGTAAGTAATTTGATGCAGATGACGTTAGCGTGCGCCGTGCGCAGATAAATTTATCATATGCATAGTTCATGCTTTCAAGAATATTTAGAAGCAATAATTGTGGTTAAGACCAACCAAAAGAACATTTTCATTAGATCATCTAATTTTCAGGTGCAATAGTGGACTCATGGTTCATGATGTCAAGCCCTGTACCGATCCTATCGGTTGTCATCGCTTACCTGTTATTCATCCGGATAGGGCCAAAAATGATGAAGAATAGGGCACCGCTGAAGATCACTAAACTGATAAGTTATTACAACGCTGCACAAGTACTCTTGGCTTTGATTAATATTATAAAAGTAAGATATCTAAAGTTTGATAAAATAATGTAGAGTAAGATAATTAGAAACAAAACGGTTGAACGGGTTCGTAGCGTTTGGCTGGTAAGCTGCGCGTTCATCTCATTCGAATCCCACCCATAATAATTTTTATATAGTTACAAATAATTTTTCTCAACCTGAAAGTTTGTATCTTTTTTAAGTAAAATATGACACAAACTGGACACACTGGAGTGATCGATTCTTGTACACCGCCACCACGCGGCCATTAATATATACTATACCATAATTCGCAAGAATAAAATAAATTATTACTAAGTTGGGTATTTAAAAGATTCAGCTTTCTTCTGCAATTAAATACAATAATAATTTAGTTATTGATTCGTTTATGAATATATATATATATATATATATATATATATATATATATATATATATATATATATATATATATATATATAATATAAATATTCACACACACACACACGTTTATATTATATTATTCACCGTGTAATGTTGGCGAGGGGGGAATCCATTACTCCATGTCATAGCACAGACAGGAAGATGAAAGTCCCACTATTGGTGGGGGCAGCTTTGATTAGGGGTGGACTTTTGATACTATATATTATTTGATCTGACTTATTAACATATTACTTATATATAGACTCGACAGACTTTGTTCTCTGCTCGACAGAGGTGGTACGATGAGTCCCGTTCTGAATATAATATATCGGACATTAACAGTATAATTACAAAATTTGCTTCTTGATAGCATAGATGGCGCTGAGGTAGAGTTATCCTTATACCACATATACATTGAGGTATTACCTCTCCACCGCCCCCTATCCGATCCCGATATTGTAATTTTCATTTTGGGACTAAGTCATCATAAAATTTTGAATATGTGACGACTCCGTGGCGCAGTGGCTTAGCAATGACTGGCGGTGCTGGGGGTCGCGGGTTCGAATCCCTCACGGAACAGGTATTTGTATGACCTACAAATAATTGTTCCGGGTATGGATGTTTGTCTTTGAGCAATTTATGTTTGTAAACTGCTCCTACGATACAGGAGAAAATCCTAGTGTAGGCGTAACGTTTTTTTTTTAAATAACTTAATAAGAATTTTGAATATAATTAAAAAAAATTATAATTAATTAAAAATATTAATATGAGTAATTTTCGTCATGATTTGACTACAGTGCCATATAATCCTAGCATAGATATGAACCATCCTCTCTAAAAAATTTATTGCGGTCATATAACCTTAATAGCTTGTTCGTTTCTTAGTCAGTCAGTCTAGACTTACGTGATAGAGCCATGCTGCAGTTATATTAGTAGTATAGTTGTAGCACGAATGGGTCGGCTCGACCGGGGAAGGACCACGCTCTCACAGAATACCAGCGTGAAATAGTAGCTTAATGCTGCTGTATTTCGTATGGTGAGTGTAGAGAACCGGAGACCCTTTTTACTGGAAACGAGGCATTCCATCTCAGTCCTCACGAGTGACAGCGCATCTGCATTTTGATTTTTAATGGAGGATAGATGTAGATGTCTATGGGCCGCAGCAACCACTTACCATCAGGTGGACTGTGTGCTCGTTTGTCACCCTATTCTATAAAAAAAAAGTCAGAAGTTACACAATTACTAGCCTATAAAGATTATAATATTTATAGAAACTCGTATAACTTGAATTTTTTCAAGAGAGAAATGCTTTTAAATATTCCTCGTGATTCATATTACAAGCTATCTCGCAATTGGAACTTGTTAAAGCGAAGGCGCAGCTTTGACCTGGAAAAAGTTCTTTGTCAAGGCTAATTTTAAATAAAATATTTGTAATTTGTCCTGTCTATCAATTTAATTATATTCCTATTATTCCCGCGTAGTCAGTGTGTCAAGAGAACTTGAGGCACAAGAACTGGTAATAAGAACCTACAATATTAATTTTTTTAACATGCGCTGAAATTTCAAGAATTTAGTCTTTTTTAAAATTTATTAATTTACTATATTAACGCAAACGTTAAACATTGAATAAAACTACTTTTACTGATTTTGTCGCGTTTAATTGTACAAGTAGTTTTTGTTAATTTCTTTTTAATTTCAGGTCTCTCAATTAAACCTTTTCCGGGATGGAATCATATATGCGGGTTGCCGATATCAGTCAAATACTCAAAATCCATTGGTGAGATCAATATTGTATTTTATTTGTTACCCAGACGCTTATTCACCATTTGTTACCCAGACCCCTGATACCCAGAGTTGTAGGCAGAGACTATTCACATCCATTTGGCACGATCCTGACACACCTCTCTCGCTTCTTCTTCTTTCTACGCAACATGCTTGTCGATTAAGGATATCCCTACTTTGGCCTGATTTTAATATATTGCCAATTTGTTAGATAAAGTTTAATTAGGGCATGCCTTGCCGACTCTGCCATTCAGTTCTGTAAAAAAATTTTTCACTCTTTTTATCCATTTTTGCCAAGGGAGCCGCCATGGTCGCTCAAAAATACAGTCAAATGCAGAGCAACCGGTCTTGTTCATTATACAGTCCAGAGCTTGTTGAGCTTTTTACATCGGAATTTGTACCGTTCTTATGACAAGCGCCGTTGAGGTAAGACTTTCACTTTCCATCCTTTAAAAGTCAGGGAGAAGTTTCTTCGTATATACAAATTCAAGAAATTTCTTTCCAAAGTTTTATTTAATTTATTATAATACATATGTGGCATTTTGTTCGATAACTTGTTACCTTCTTCTACGTAGTGACAATCTCGTTGCTGTAGAAACTTTGGGATTTTTGATCAAAAAATGCGACAAGTAGTTTTGAGAGTCCTCTCCTGTTGTTAACCCAACACTACCCAAAGAATTCTGAAGATACCCTAGCAGGTGAAAATCTGAAGGTGTAAGGTTAGGACTATATGGTGGATGGTGGATGTATTAACACTTCCCAACAAAGCTCTATCAATTTTTACTGAGTGGCCAAAAATATGTGTGGTCTGGCGTTATCAAGATGAAAGACCACTTCATTTTTGTTAATCAATTTCGGCCGTTTTTTTCTCAATTTCTTGCTTGAGTCTCATTATTTGTTGGCAGTAGAGATCTGAATCGATAGTTTTCCCGGACGGTAAAAGGTCATAATAATCGATGTTCTTGCAATCCCACCACACACACAGCATCAGCTTATTGCGTGTTAATCCGGCTTTCGCTGCAGTCTAAGGAGCTTGACTACCCTTTGATCATGATATGTTTCACATATTCTGTATGTGGGTGATCCTTTTCTTATCACTACTTTTTACTTTTATTAGTGAGCTTGTGTGGCTTTTTCAAATGAGTCAAAACTGTTTTGTGTTCAATCCTCTATTCCTCGCCTATATTCATCATTCATCATCATTACAGCCCTTCAAAAGTCCACTGCTGAATATAGGCCTCCCCCAAGTAATGCTACAAAGCACGGTCCTGAGCCACCTGCATCCATCGACTTCCTGCATATCTTACCAGGTCGTCACTCCATCTAGTGGGGGTCGCCCTACACTACGCCTACCGGTACGAGGCTGCCACTCGAGAACCTTTCTTCCCCATCGGTTATCGGTTCTTCGAGCCATATGGCCGGCCCATTGCCACTTCAGCTTACTAATCCGTTGGGATATGTCGGTCACTCTGGTTTTACTGCGGATATCCTCATTTCTTAGTCTATCACGCAGAGAAACTCCGAGCATAGCCCTCTTCACTCGCTGAGTAACCTTGAGCGTCCTCATACGGCCAGCAGTGAAGGACCACGTCTCTGATCCGTAAGTCATCACTGGCAACACGCACTGGTTGTAAACTTTAGTTTTCAGAGACTGAGGTATACCTGACGAGAAGATGTGTCGTAATTTCCCGAACGCTGCCCAGCCGAGTTGAATCCGTCGATTGACCTCTCGGTCAAAGTTGGACTTACCTAGTCGGACTATTTGTCCCAGGTAAACGAACTCATCAACAACTTCGAGCATAGTGCTCCCAACAACTACCGGCATAGGTGTGACATGGACATTAAACATAATCTTTGTTTTGTCCATGTTCATCTTAAGACCTATCCGTTGGGAGGCACTATTGAGGTCATTGAGCATAGTGCTTAAGTCCTCCAGCGATTCTGCCATAAGGACTATATCGTCGGCAAATCGAAGGTGAGTGATGTACTCGCCATTGATGTTAATACCGTATCCTTTCAAGTCCAGTAGCTTGAAAACGTCTTCAAATGCAGCGGTGAAGAGTTTCGGGGTATAAAGTCACCCTGTCTTACACCTATCTGCAGTTGGATAGGTTTCGAGCTCTGGTTCTGTACTGGATAGCCATCGTAGCCCTACTGTACAAACACTTCAGCACTTCGATATACCAACAGTCAACTTGGCACCGCTGAAGGGACTGTAGCACCGCCCAAAATTTGGACGGAATCAAAGACTTTCTCATAGTCCACATACGCCAGGCAAAGTGGCAGATTGTACTCTTCAGTCTTCTGTACAATCTGCCGCAGGATATGTATGTGGTCTATGGTACTGAAGCCTTTTCGGAAACCGGCTTGTTCGGGAGGCTGGAAGTCGTCGAGTCTGCGTGCGAGACGATTCGTAATGACTCTCGAAAACAGCACGTAGATGCGGCTCAGAAGGGAAATCGGTCTGTAGTTCTTCAAGAGAGCGTTGTCGCCTTTCTTAAAGAACAAGACCACCGCACTTCTGCTCCACGCCTCTGGAGTAGTGCCACCATGGAGGACGGCATTGAAGAGCTTCTGAAGGACTTCAAGTACCGGTGTTCCACCCGCTTTCAGAAGCTCCACTGTAATTCCATCCTCGCCTGGGGCCCTGCCGTTTAAAGGTGCTGGAGAGCCATTCTAATCTCGCTTAGACTGACCTCCGGGACATCATCGGAATAGTGTCGGATAAGACTTGCTCTTGGATCGTTACTCACATTTGCGTGTGGCTCCAACGATGATGTGTACAGCTGCCCATAGAACCTCTCAATCTCACTCAAAATCTTAGGTGTCCCGGAAACGATGCTGCCACACTCAGTCTTCAGCATTGTCAGTTGGCTCTTACTCGCAGACAGATCTCTGGCAAAGACTTTGGAGCCCTGGTGCCGCTCGATCACTTCTTTAATACGAGCAGTATTAAAGTTGCGTAAGTCTCGCTGCATGCATTTGGAGATCTGTCTGTTCAGTTGCCTGTATGCTGTCAAATCTGTTGACGATTGCAGCCTCATCTCCCGTCTAACAGCCATAAGATTAAGAGTGTGACCGGAGAGGTTTTGTGTTCTTCTGTGACGGGTCTTACAGAACATAGCTCCGACCGCATGGACAGTTTCCACGAGCTTGTCATTCATATCGTCCACTGCATTGCAATCTTGTAGGCATTGAAAGCGGTTACGTAACTAAAGCTGAAAGTTTTCGGGATTCTGGATTAAAGCACGAGGGGGACGGATCGTTGACTTCATTAGACGAGACCTCTCCAACTTAACGTTTAGGTTCAGTGTGCCTCTAACCATTCGGTGATCGCTGTCAGTTTTCTCCCTTGCAATCACTGAGACATCACTGAACAGTTGGCGTCTGGTCGTCATAATGAATTCAATCTCATTTTTTGTCGAACCGTCGGGGCTCGACCAGGTCCACTTCCTGTGGGGCCGCTTCTGGAAGAAAAAGTTCATCATTAAAAGTCCCTCTTTCGCCATAAAGTCGGCCAGCTGCTGGCCCCTTCGTTTCCGTTGCCATACTCCAAATTTTCCTAACTTCAGCTCCCCGTTTTCTCTTATGCCTAGTTTTGCGTAGAAGTCTCCCATCAACACCGTGTAGTGGGTTTTGGAAGAATGCATGGCTTTGGAAATATCCTCATACATTTCCTCCACCTCCTCATCGGGATGTGCCGAGGTTGGTGCGTAAACCTGTATGACCTTCAGCGAATACCGTTTGGTGATTCTGAGTATCAGGTACGCGACCCTCGTCGACACACTCCCAATCTTTACAACGTTGTTGACGAGAGACTTGTGGACGTTAAATCCGACACCTCCTTGGGACAGATGGTCGCCCTCCCGGTGATAGAACAAGTTGCCGGATTCGAGAATCACCGTGTCCTCCCCCTCTCTTCGGACCTCGGATAATCCTATAATATTCCAGCGCAACTTGTCTATCTCTTCTTCCAGCTCCAGGATCTTCTCGTCAGTCCTCAGGGTGCGTGCGTTAAATGTTGCCTGGTCGAGTCGTCTTAGGTGGCAACCGAACCTCCACCGGAGATTCTTAGCACCGCCTGCCCCGCCGTTACCATGGTCGCCACCGTAGCCAGGAATAGCGGGGCCGCAGGGGACTGGGGGCCGTCTATGTGTGTAATTGTTCAAATATGGGGGGTATATTGCCATAGTTGCCACGCTTGGCGAGCGGGTTGGCAAACGCAGTTTTGTTTTCTTGTCGTACAGTTGCTGTTATCAAGAAGATGCTGCTGCCCATCTCCTGCCTGTTTCCCTCTGTCGCCTTCTACGACACCCACGGGAAGATATGGGGTAGTGGATATTCTTAACCGCCACTACACGGTTCGCCTATATTGTGATTGTGAATATGCTAATCTTGCTCCAGTTTTTCAAAAATGTCATCGATTTTATCCGTATGAGGGCGACCAAAGCGAGCTGCATCTTTGACATTAAAATTCCCGCACTGAAAACGCTGGAAACTGTGTGCTACTCGAACTGACACTATATCAGGCCCATAAACATCACACATTTTTTTCGCAGCTTGAGTCGCATTTTTCCCCTATTTGTAATAAAACTTCAGAATATATCCAATTTCTTCATTAGCTTCGCTTGTTTTGGCGGAGAGAAAACAATTGAAAAATGGCGGGAAAGTGCTTTTTACTTTCTATTTTTCTTTTTCTTAATATTCTATATATTAAAACGAGCCAAATACGAACAGTAGATAGCAACCAAAGATATTTTTCTTCAATTTATACAAACAGAACACGAAGAAACTTTTTCGCCAACCTATTATATCAGCTGACGACAGCCTTGGTAATATATATATATATATATATATATATATATATATATATATATATATATATATATATATGAATATACCATATACATATATAAAATAATAATATACTTTAATCATATTTAAAGAATTCAATTATTAGAAACAAAACAACCTTACGCTTTCTAATAATATTTTTATATAGTCATTATTTAATAAAACATTGCGGCAGAAATAGAATATTAGCAAATAAGTTTTAAATTACATCCACTTTCCAGTATAAGGTAGATGTATGTATAGTATAAATGATTCGTTTGTTATTTTAATTTATTTTATTTTTTAGCTTCTGGATCTCGGATGGTGGTACTTCTTTGCCAAGTTTACGGAATTACTCGACACTGTGTTTTTCGTTTTAAGAAAGAAGGAAAAACAGGTAATTTACATTGAATTTGGAAAGTATAGTTATATTGTATTCTTGAAAAAATCAGTCTTATGACAATAAAATGGATATATCAAAATTCAGATTTGTGTATTTATATTTTTCAGCTCACATTCCTACATGTTTACCACCACGTCATCATGGCACTTTACTCTTGGAGTTATTTAAAGTTTGCTGCAGCTGGTGAAGGGGCTGTATTAGCCCTCCTTAATTCTGCCGTCCACGTAGTTATGTACACGTACTATCTCTTATCTGGACTTGGCCCGCAGTTTCATAAGTATTTGTGGTGGAAGAAGTATGTAACAACAATGCAATTGGTTCGTACAACAGATTATAATATAAACTCCTCTGTGGTCACTTCTATTGATTTCTGCTATTTTTTTTAATATACTCATAGACATTTAATTATATAATAACAATAATGTCCTCCAGACCGAATTTCGGTCAAGGTGGCCAGCCTCAACGGAGACTAGCCATCGCGGAGAGAGATCAGGCGCAGGACCAACGGCTTTACGTGCTTTCCGAGGCACGGGGATGAGACACCGCCAACTTTCTGACTCCGGGGAGCTACTGAGAATTTCTTGACGGAAATTATATAATAACTTATGAAATCACTTCGGTGTCCGTTTGTTCATCTGAAATGTTTTTCTTTGAGGGAGTTCAACTTACATTTTGGGATTTTCGTAGCTTGTACCGACTGCAATGTTATGCTATATTTATTATTCTAGGTTCTGCAGTGAACTATTGTCACTGATGAACGTAAAACATAGCCTCCAAGTTATATGGGATTGCCAAGTTTGGCAGTGCCCGCCGTTTTTATGCTGTTTATGGTACTCGTACCGTATGGGTTATATATTGTCAATAAAAATAAATAACGTTTATTTCTCACTACAAACAAATTTACATTTAGAGTTATACAACACAGTTAGTAAATAATATTAAATCTGGTTACCGAAATATGGATGTGAGTTTCAAATTTATTGGCATAGACGGAACACTACATTGGAACTGAATTTTTAATTTCATATAATGTATGAGATTTGAAATTCCCACAGGAAGTGGACCTGGTCGAGCCCCGACGGTTCGACAAAAATGAGATTGACTTCACTATGACGACCAGACGCCAACTGTTCAGTGATGTCTAAGTGATCGCAAGGGTGAAAACTGGCAGCGATCGCCGAATGGTTAGAGGCACACTGAACCTAAACGTTAAGTTGGAGAGGTATCGTCTAATGAAGTCAATGCTCCGTCCCCCTCGTGCTCTAATCCAGAATCTCGAAACCTTTCAGCTCGAGTTACTTAATCGCTTTCAGTGCTTAGATGATTTCAATGCAGTGGACGATATGAATGACAAGATCGTGGAAACTGTTCATGCGGTCGGAGCTAAGTTCTGCAAGACCGGCCGCAGAAGAACACAAAAACTCTCCGATCACACTCCTAATCTCATGGCTGTTAGACGGGAGACGAGACTTCAATCGTCAACAGATTTGACAGCATATAGGCAACTGAACAGACAGATCTCCAAAGCATGCGGCCAGTTTTAATACTGCTCCTATTGAAGAAGCGATTAAGTTGGACCAGGGCTGCAAAGTTTTTACCAGAGATCTGTCTGCCAGTAAGAGCCAACTGTCAAAGCTGAAGACTGAGTGTGGCAGCATCGTTTCCGGGACACCTGAGATTCTGAGTCAGATTGAGAGGTTCTATGTGCAGCTATACACATCATCGTTGGAGCCATAGGCAAGTGTGAGTAACAATCCAAGAGCAAGTCTTATCCGACACTATTCGGATGATATCCCGGACGTCAGTCTGAGCGAGATTAGAATGGATCTCCAGCACCTTAAAAACGGCAGGGCCTTAGGCGAGGATTGAATTAGAGTGGAGCTTCTAAAAGCGGGTGGAAAACCGGTACTTGCAGTTCTTCAGATGCTCTTTAATTCCGTCTTTCATGGTGGCACTACTCCAGAGGCGTGGAGCAGAAGTGCGGTGGTCTTATTCTTAAAGAAAGGCGACAACGCTCACTTGAAGAACTACAGACCGAATTCCTTTCTGAGCCGCATCTACGTGCCGTTTTCAAGAATCATTTTTTCTTTATTAATTCATCATTAAGAATCGTCTCGCACGAAGACTCGACGACTTCCAGCCTCCCAAGCAAGCCGGTTTCCGAAAGGGCTTTAGTACCATAGGCCACATACATACTCTTCGGTAAATTCTACAGAAGTCCGAAGAGTACAATCTGCCACTTTGCCTGGCGTATGTGGATTATGAGAAAGCCTTTGATTCCGTCGAAATTTTGTCTCTTCAGCGGTGCCAAGTTGACTGTCGGTATATCGAAGTGCTGAAGTGTTTGTACAGTAGGGCTACGTGGCTATCCGAGTACAGAACTAGAGTTCGAAACCTATCCAACTGCAGAGAGGTGTAAGACAGGGTGACGTTTTTTCCCCGAAACTCTTCACCGCTGCGTTGGAAGACTTTTTCAAGCTACTGGACTGGAAAGGATACGGTATTAACATCAATGGCGAGTACATCACTCAGTTTCGATTTGCCGTCGATATAGTCCTTATGGCAGATCACTAGAGGACTTAAGCACTATGCTCAATGACCTAAATAGTGCTTCCCAACGGATAGGTCTTAAGATGAACATGACAAAACAAAGATCATGTTTAATATCCATGTCACACCTATGCCGGTAGTTGTTGGGAGCACTAAGCTCGAAGTTGTTGACGAGTACGTTTACCTGGGACAAATAGTCCGACTAGGTAAGTCATACTTTGACCGAGAGGTCAATCGACGGATTCAACTCGGCTGGGCAGCGTTCGGGAAATTACGAAACATCTTCACGTCAGGTTTTTTTTTCTATAAAATAAAACCTTGATGAATCTTCTATAAGAGGGGGTAAACGAGCATGCGGCTCACCTGATGTTAAGTGACTACCGCCGCCCATGATCAACCGCAACACCAGAGGAATTGCAGGTGCGTTGCCGGCCCTTTAGAAAGGAGTAAGCTCTTTTCTTGAAGGTCCCCAGGTCGTATCGGTCCGGAAAAATCGCCGGTGGTAAACTATTCCACAGAGAGGTTGTACGCGGAAGAAAACTCCTTTTGAAACGTACTGTGGTGGACCGCCAAGAATCCAGATGGTGTGGATGGTATCGGAACGTTTGCCGCGTAGTGCGTTCATGAAATTTGGCGGCTGGGATTAATCCGAACAATTCCTCAGAGCACTCTCCATAGTACATGCGAAATCAAATGCAAAGATATGCAACATCTCTTCGCAGTGCCAGTGAAGCCGATCGGAAAGCACTCGGTCGTCGACGATTCGAGCCGCTCTGCGCTGGATGCGGTCAAGTGGAAGGAGCTGGCACTGCGCAGACCCAGCCCAGAGATGTTAGCAGTATTCCATGTGAGGCCGAACCTGCGCCTTGTAAAGTTGCAGGTGATGTGCCGGCATGAAATATTGTCCCGCTCTGCTGAGCACGCCAAGCTTTTTAGAGGCCAATTTGGCCTTCTCTTCCAAGTGAACACGAAACTGCACGTCACTCGATATGTCAATGCCGAGGATTCCGATACTGGCTCAGGCAACAAGGGGAGTGCCTTGAAACTGAGGAGATACGACAAAGGGGTTCTTTTTAGCAAACTTGTGTCTTCTATGGGTTAAACTGAACTAGATTTAGTCGGCCCCCAATCCGAGACTCTGTTCAGCAAGGACTGGACTTCAGGCAAAAGTTTGTCCCGGCACTGGGAGACGTTTTCCCGAGAAATATTGGCTCGGCCGGTGTAAAGAGCTTCACCAGTGCTGTCATCTGCAAAGCAATGAATGTTACGGGTTTGCAACATATCATTAATATGCAGAAGAAACAGCGTTGGCGATTAGCAAAGCAGCATCTATAGCATAGCTCAGCATTAATAGGCTTACAATCGGAGCTTGAACCGTCTACAACGACCTTGATGCTCCGATCTGCAAGAAAGTAGGTGATCCAATCGCACAATTTCTCGGGAACCCCATAGGAAGGGAGCTTCGAAAGAAGCGCTTTGTGCCAAACCCAATCGAAGGCCTTCGCAATGTCCAAACTAACGGCCAATCCCTCCCCCTTGGACTCTACTGCCTCCGTCCATCTATGAGTTAGGTAGACCAGAAGATCACCAGCTGACCGACCACGGCGAAAACCGTATTGGCGGTCACTAATCAGCTGGTGATCCTCAAGGTACCTCATGAGCTGGCAGTTTACAATAGACTCCATTGTTTTGGAGAACAAGGAGGTGATGGCGATAGGCCGGTAGTTGGACGGGTCTGAGAGGTCGCTTTTTTTAGGGATCGGGCGGACGAAAGCCGTCTTCCATGATTTTGGGACTACGCCTTGGGAGTAGGAGTACCGAAAAAGACGCGTTAAAACCGGTGCCAACTCTGGAGCACACATCCTCAGCACAATTGGGGAGATTCCGTCAGGCCCACTCGACTTGTGGATGTCCAGGAAGAGGAGTGCTATGTGAACCAAGCGCTGTGTGAACTGCACTTCCGGCATGGAGCACTCACACCGCGGGATGGTCGGCGGCGTACTCCCCCCGTCATCTAGAGTCGATTTGGAAGCATAGAAAGAGCCTAGAAGATCGGCTTTCTCCTTAGCGGTATGGGCCAGTGAGTCGTCCTCCCTGTGCAGAGATGGAAGAGATATCTGATATAAATTTCTCTGGACAGCCTTGGCGAGAGACCAGAATGCTCGGGTTCCAGAAGTAAGGCGAACTCTCGACAATTCTGTCTATGTGCTCTGATTTTGCCTTAGCAATGACTCTTTTGAAGGACCTAGAGGCGGAATTACACTTCTTTTTTATAGCGCAGGTGTTTACATCCCGGGACGCTGATGCGTCAGCCCAGGCTTGGTAGCACTCCTGCTTATAGCATGATGCTATTTTATAGGAGCGACCAAACCATGGCTGAGATTTGCCTCCAAGGGCAGAAAGAGGAAGAATAAAAAGTTCCATACCCTGAAGTACCACATCAGCGACAGAATCCGCAACAACGTTGGGATCGTCCGGCGAGAAGCAAATCGCCCCCAAGAGTAGGATGCAAAGAAAGACAGCATCCCATCCTAATCGGCTGACCTATAGTGCCAAACACGGCGGCAGCCTGCAGAATGCAACTGCGATTTCAGCGTGAGTGGCACCACACTCTGGACAAGACAATGGTCCGAGGAGCCTAAAGGGGCTTCGACGGAAATCTGATATCCGTCCGGGTGAGAGGTCAGCAGAAGGTCCAACAGGGAAGGTGCATGATCCTCCACATCTGGAATCCGCGTAGGCGAAGTAACCAGTTGTGTCAGACCATATGTCAAGGCAAAATCATGAACAGATCTCCCCGCATGATCGGTTAAACATGAACCAAGACATTCGGCGTGATGTGCGTTAAAGTCGCCGAGGATCACGATCTCTGCGGAGGGGATCTGCTGTAACAACGAATCTGTAGCCATTTGGACGTGGACGAAGAGTCGGTCTGTTTCGGCATTACCACTATGGGACCTATAGAGGCACCCGTAGATGCGCGGATGATCGTCGCTGTCTACGCGTAAGGATGGATGGTCAAGTCCGAACCTTCAAGTCTGCCGAGGCGTCGAGAACAGATGTCCTCTCTGACGAACAAAGGAGTGTTCCAGTTTGTACCACGGGTAAGAGAGATACGAGACATCAGCCGGAGAGGAGTATACCTCAAAATCTGAAAACTAAGTTGTACAACCAGTGCGTGTTGCCAGTGATGAACTACGGAACCGAGACGTGGTCCCTCACTGCTGGCCGTATGAGGACGCTCAAAGTCGCTCAGTGAGCTATGGAGAGGGCTATGTTCGGAGTTTCTCTGCATGATAAACTTAGAAATGAGGATATCTGCAGTAGAACCAGAATGATCGACATAGCCCAACGGATTAGTAAGCTGAAGTGGCAATGGGCCGGCCATATAGCTCGAAGAACCGACAACCGTTGGGGAAAAAGGTTCTCGAGTGGCAGCCTCGTACCGGTAGGCCAGGTGTAGGGCGATCCCTCATTAGATGGAGTGATGACCTGGTAAGACATGCAGTCGATGGATGCAGGAGGTTCAGGACCGTGATTTGTGGCATACCTTGGGAGAGGCCTATGTTCAGCAGTGGACTTGTGAAGGGATGATGATGATGATGATGAGATTAAGAAATGAGCCAAAATTGTATATATATGCTGCTATGCATCCTATGAACACATTCAACAAAGTTAAAACTAAGAAAGTCGTCGATACGTTGTTATTCCAAAAATTTGAGATAAATACCTAACTGCCTAAAATTAAACTAGTTCCATTTCACTCTTTATATTAAATAGTATACACGGTATTGGCAGTATTGCATTAATTGTTTTACTACAGGAGTACCAACCCAAACAGACTCCTCGGTAAAAATGGCTCTATCATTTATTATTGCTAAAATTTTAATAAGAATGATAACAAACAAATGTTTACCTTAAAAAGCAAAATAATATTTGAAAATGGCAACTACTCGTAACCCAACATAGAAGAATAATAAATAAACGCCCTTCATTGAACAGATCATTTTTTCATATGAAATCGTAGTTTAGAAAATCAATTACGCATTTCACTTAATATGATCTACTGTTTTTGGCTCTGATAACTAAACTTGTAAAAGTTTACTTTAGTTAACATATTTATAAAACTAAATTGAAAAACAAGCTTAAATTCCCGCTGAATGTATCTGGCAACTGCAGCCCATGGACAGCTGTTACGTTGTAGAACCCCGATGCTGCCATATTATGGTTGTAGCACGAATGGGTCCGTTCGACCGGGATTAGGGGAAGACTACGCTCTTACAAAATACTAGCGTAAAATAGCAGCTTAATACTGCTGTGTTTCGTATGGTGAACCGTAGATCTTTTTTACTGGAAACGAGGCATTCCATCTTAGTACTCTGGGATTACAACGTATCATTTTTATTTTTATTCGAAAAAAAAAAGATGTAGATGTTAACGGGCCGTAGCATATACTTACCATGGGATGGAATGTACGCTGGGATGCCTGTAATTACACTACCTCTCTATACCGCCAGTTTGGAACACAGTATTACAGTATTAGAGCACTAATTATTTTTATTAAATTGACTTCAGAAAGTGAACCTATATAGGTGAAGTCCTAGGCGGAGAGGGTGTACCACCTAGTAAAATGTTTTAACAGAAAAAATATTTCAGTGTTAACAATTGTATTGTGATGTTTCAATTTCAGGTGCAATTTGTCCTCATGCTGTCTTATTGTGCGTGGACACATTTCTCACCGCGCTGTCAATATGTACCCGGATTCACATACTTTATCTCCGCCAATGTCACTATATTTCTTATTCTATTCTTAAACTTTTATGTTAAAAATTATAAGTTAAAAAAGGACCAGGAATATAAAAACAAAGAAAATAAAGCAGCAATAAATGGAATTAAAAATAATATCAAATCTAATGGAACAACAAAGAAGTGTAACGATAATGACAACGGAGTTTTTTGCAACATTTGTAAGGGGATTCCCAATTTGGAAGACGTCCCATGTGATGTTGAAAAAGTTTGTGGTGATTTTATTAAAGATGGTAAGGCCTATCTAACGAGACGCACTGTTAAATCTGGTCACACTCCTAAATCTGGTTTTGACCATACTATGATAAATAAATGATTTATTATTTAATTTGATTGAATAGAACGTTAACCCGAGACTGATGTTTGTGACGAAGAAGATGGAATTTATGATACAATAAAACTGCAGAATAAAGGAAGATATGTTTCTGGGCAGATGATTATATAAGATGATCTTTAAATTTTTGGAAACATTAATTCTGTGCTGTTTGTGTGCCCTTAAAGTACATATTGTTACGTATTTAATAAAATAGACATAAAATGTAGTATTCGTATATAAAATTATTTTGTTGTGTATTAAGTTAATTGCTTTTCTACAAACAAATGTATACAATTTTAAACATTATTAAGCTTTCAACTTGAAATGTAGGTTAGTAGAACAATTAATATCAATTACTTATAAATTAAGATAGTAGAAACAATACTAAAATGCGTACAAAATAACTTAAGGATTAATATTACAAACAAAATGCATTTTCGTGCCTTAATTATTAAGTCTCATACCAATTTTTTATATGCAGTTTTTATATGCTCACGACTATTCGATGCAACTTTTGGCGGGACTCCGATAGGACTACCGCCGAAAGTTACATAGATAATGGATTAGGTCAAAATTCCTGACGTTTACCCCCTGCTAAAACAAGATAGCTTCACAGATTAGCTTATAAGGGGTGCCTAAATTTTAAGTTGTTCACGTCACTTGTAATTACAAAAACATTTAAGTTGTTTATTGTTTAAAATCAGAAAATTTTATTCTTAAAGTAGACAGTGAGAATAATGATATAATATAAATGATTTAATATGATTAATACTAAGTAATTAAGGTAATAATAAATAATTTTTAAAGATAACAATTAAGGGTGGTTTTAAATTTCCTGAATGAGTGAGTATTTAATTTCAGTGTAACGCAGCATTATAATAAATCTATGGGTATAATATTTTATATGATAGAATACTATATACACTGGTCCACTGATAGTCCAATACTGCATAGCATTGTAGTTCCGAGAATTCCGTCAATCAATATATAATATAACTAAATATTATCTAGAAATAAGTTTACAAAGTTTTAGGTTTTATAAATACATGTTTAAAATGCAGGCTTAAAAATGCAGGTTTGAAAATGCTTAAGATTTCAATTTTAGGTTAAGCTTTAAGTTATAATTTTCTACTATATCACACATATCACTGTGATACATATCTAAAACGATTAAAAGTGCCTCAAAAGGTTAATAAATTTTTGCAATTTATTCAAAACGAGTAAATTACTTTTAGATATATATAAAAAATAAAGCAAACCAACTCTTTCGCTATTTATAAAATCCTCATAATTTTTTGAAAGACATTTGTTGCTATTTCCGCCTAACTACAAATAAACGTTGCAACAGTTATTATTATTTAGTGCTAGACTATGATTTATAAACATTAGCTGTAAAATCTTGCATATTAATTAATATCAATTTTAAGTTATTATTCTTAGAACTTAAAGAAAAATTGAGTGGGTTGGTGTGCTATAGATTATATATTTTATGTTTAGAATTCACTGAAACTGAGGATATAAAATTACTAAGCTATATCTTCCATTTTCATCTATTTTAATTTTACAACTTTCTTAATTAACTATAAGTTGCTTGTTTTTAAATAAAATAATTTGTTTCAAAACAAGAGTTTTTATTTACTAATATTCTGATTGCCCCCACCCCCCTTAATTTCAAAGGATAGGTAGTATTTTATCTGAGAGTATGTAATCAAAATCTTTTTGGAATTTAATATTTATCTTGTATAATTGTGCCAAAATTAAAGCTTCACCTTGACTCCGTGACGGGTACATGTAGCGGAATCAGTTTTGTGCGACCGTAGCACCCGCCACCGGATGCCCGGTGAACGTGGCGCCGCTATATAAATATATAAGTATAGTAGTACTGTTTAACCGTGCGCGTGTAGAATCGGGCCGTGATGGAGTATCTTTTAGTTTCTCGGCAAACACTTTCATGAATGTTTTGAATAAAATTTATGATCATTTCATAGAATTTATTTGACATATTATATCCCGTATTAGGCATATATATTAATCTGCCACGTTGGTCTTGTAGTCATACAAGATTAGTAACACGATTACTGATCATAAGGTTCTGGGTTGTATATTAGTATGATTTTGTTCTGCGCACATGGCCACTCCCCGTTGAGACTGCCCGCCGAGACCGAAATTCGATCTGAAGGACATTACATATTATCCCATATTTTAAGGTATTGAATATACGTAGTAAATAAAAACAATACTGATAAATAAAACGAATATACTTAACCAAACCTCTAATTTTCTTTTATTGCAAACATGAGCATCAATATGTAACGTCTTATGATTGCTCGTCATATGGGGCATAACGTATAACAAATCAATTCTATAATCGTAAGGAATTCTATGCCCGTCAATAATAAATTACTCTGAACTAATATTTTAAATCGAATGTAATTTCACGACGCGTGTAGCCCGCGTTACGCAGCGGGATTTATTTGTATTAAAATAAACCCGTGTGCGGGTTCAAGCGCTGGGTAGATATCGTACGCACCACGTGTAGCGGGTAGCCAAAATCAAGCGATAGGGCAAGGTTTATTGTAAACACAACTCTTTACGTTCTTTATTTTGTATGTATGTTACGCGATGTTTTCGTCAAATTATTATTTTTTTTTGTATTTTATAGCTTTAGAATTGATTTCACAAAAATTTTAAGTTTTTAGGGAAAAAATTGTGATAATTTCTTTTTAATTTTTTTTAATGAAAATAAGTAGAGCAAAATTAAATTAAGTGGACTATGGATCTAAACTTAAAATTTTATAAAACGTATGAAATCAAGTTGTTTTTTATAGAATAAGGGTGACAAACGAGCACACAGTCTACCCGATGGTAAGTGGATGCTGTGGCCCATAGACATCTATATTTAAAGCTCGATTAGAATTAAAATGCAGATGCGTTGTAATCCCTGAGAACTAAGACGAAATGCCTCGATTCCAGTAAAATGGGTCTCCGGTTCTCTACACTCATAATTTGAAACACAGTGGCATTAATTATTTTACGCTGGTATTCTGTGAGAGCGTGGTCCATCCCCGGTTGATCTGACCCATTCCTCGTGGCTCTATCACGTACAAAACCAAGTATATGTCTGGGAACTAACTTGAGAAGCTATTATTTACTTTTAATTCAAAGTCTTATTTTTATATTTTTCCATACATGGTCAACTCAACTATATTAATGTCTAAACGGAACTAAAAATAGAAACATTTATGGTTGTAACACGAATTCTTTGACTATGAACAACGCTCTCACAAAATTATTATGGCCCGTCTGTCTTCTGGTGGGTTTCTCTACAAATGCAAATGAGGTGATAGGTTCTTAAATAATTTCATATTACATAAATGTATGTTTGTATGTTCATAATTTCAGTTAAACGAATATATTTAGTCTTTATGTTCAGTTATGTCTGCCATTTCCTTAAAGTAATATATTAGTTACGTTACATTACATTTAAATGTATAATCAGTCGATGCTTCCTCCGTCATTGAATAATAAAGTAATGAAGGGAAAAGGAAGTGATTAAGTTATCATATATATTCTTTTTCTATTTCACTTACGACCATAAACGTGATAAATATTCATCACGCTTTCACACTATTTTATAAGAAAGAAACGATAATATTTATTGTTTCTTTCTCTTTCATACCTATACTATTACTATAATTCCATCAACTTTTACAACTTTATTTCCTTTTAACTTTTATTCTGACATTCTCTTTGATATTTACATATTTTATTTACTTAAATTTTAAATTTCACTCACGTATTACAATAACATATTTCATTATGTTAAATTACCTCTACGCCAAATCTAATCTGTTAAGCCTGGAGTGGCATGGAGCTCTCATGCCCAATAAACGTGCTGAATATTGTTTCAGGTGATTATTTAACAAAAGAAGGTTAGGTATTTTAATAAAGATATTAATAGTTACTTGCAACCATTCGCTAAATTAAATAAAATAATGTGTCTTCCCTAGTTTGAAGAGCACCTCCCGCCCTCCCTCAATTGCGTGCACTAATCCCGTCACCACCAATCACAGCAACACTACTCCGAACGCCACTACTCCTAACACCACTATTCTAGGAAAGACACACCAGTGACGATAATACGACACGTGTTTCGCCTCTACACGAGGCATCTTCAGGTAATGTTGACTTTACGGCGCCTGACCACTAAGATAGTTTAGCGGTCAGGCGCTGTAAAGTCAACATCACCTGTAGTCAGGTCAGCCAGGTCAGCCAGGTCAGATCAAATGATATATTATTAATTCGTATATTAATAATAGTTGTAATAAACTTAATAGCTCCTAAAATAGATGAAATTCCTGCTAAATGTAAGGTAAAAAATAGCTAAATGAACTGAACTACCTCCACGACCAATATTAGATGATAAAGGGGGATAAATACAGTTCATTCAGTTCCTGCTCCATTTTCGACAATTCTTCTGGAAATTAATAAAGTTAATGAAGGAGGTAATATTCAAAATCTTATATTATTTATTCGAAGGAAAGCTATATCTGTGGCTCCTAACATTAATGGAACTAATCAATTTCCAAATCTTCTAATAATAATTGGTGTAACTACAAAAAAAATTATAATAAAAGCATATCTCCAAATAAAGATCCAGGATTACCTAATTCAGTACGAATTAATAATCTTAAAGAGGTCCCTACTATTCCTGCTCAAATACCAAAAATAAAATATAATGTTCCAACACTTTTATGATTTGTTGAATAAAGTCATTTTCACTAATAAAATGGCTGAGTAACGCTAAGATAGCACAGCGGTCAGCCGCCGTAAAGTCAACACCACCTGAAGATGCCTCGTGTAGAGGCGAAACACGTGTCGTATTATCGTCGATGGTGTGTCTTTCCTAGAATAATGGTGTTAGGAGTAGTGGCGTTGGGAGTAGTGTTGCTGGGATTGGTGGTGACGGGATTAGTGCACGCAATTGAGGGAGGGTGGGAGGTGCTCTTAAAACTAGGGAAGACACATCATTTTATTTAATTTAGCGAATGGTTGCAAAATAACTTTTAATATCTTTATTATAATGGATTTCCGCAAAGTAACGCCTGATTCTATCAATTATCTTAAGGTATTTTATCTTTTCTTCTAATTTCTTATTCTTTTTTTATTTTTTCCTGCCATTTTATGTTCTTTCTTTCTGTTCATATTTTAAATTAGAGTACTCCCAAACAAAACAATCTCCTGTTTTTTTTGTACGTTGTCTGGAAGAAATGACCGTTTAGTAATAAGACCGCCTTTTTGTCGTTCTATATTTTTTTGTTAAGTAATTGGTTTTTATGGTTAAATAATTGAAACGAAGTGATCACTACCAAACGTATTCCGATATAGACTAACCTACTACCTTGTGAATCATCATAAAAATTATTTGTTCTCGTTATGTCATGATTAACAATGGAAAACACCTACAAATATAAACGACATATATGCACGTTAACTGATAATGTAGTAACACGAATTACAGTAACATAAATTATACCTATCTGTTACGCTACAATTGTATGCTATTATATGGGGTATTGAACTCATAATGCCTTTTTTCTTCAGTTGCAAGGTGGATATACACCCTTATCTTATAAAGGTTTCAATTTATAATTTGAAATAACGATTTACAATTGTACATAATGTCGTGTTAATAATGTTATTATATTTACAGTTGATAGTCTTAACACACCATAAAAATAAAAAATAAACTAACATAGGAAAACTAAAACTAAAAATTAAAACTGTCAAAAAGTCCTGCTCCCCGTGGCATAGTGCCAAGAACGCTGGCTGCGTTTTCTCACTGAATAGCTATACTTAGCCTTCGAGCGACTAAAGAACCAGCCCTCTCGTCACCAAAAGCAGAAGTCGCAAACACAGTTCCTTTAGTAACTTCACTGCACGTGGACCCCACGGACCGATAGTCTCTACAGCAAATAGCACAAATATGTAGTCATTTTTCAAAGACTCATGTTATTACACGACACTAATATTATTAATACTAGAAACGGCTAGGATATATGCTAACTGCTATGTCACACTAAGATCGTGTGTTCTGGCATTATTTTGGAGAGGTCTAATTTTATACAATAAAGTACTCTCCAATACTCTTCCTTTTTTACCATGAAAACAAGTTACATAACAAAAAAAAAACATAGAGTGACAAATAGGCGGTCTTTTCGGCAAAAAGCTATTTCTCTCAGAACCTACAAAAAATAAAACAGGAGATTTTTTTGTTGGGAGCGCTGTAATTTAAAATATGAACAGAAAAAAGGCCTTCAAAGGACAGGAAAAGATGAAAAAAGAGGAAGTAATTAGAAGAAAAGAGAATATACCTTAATTTAGCTTACTTTACGGTGATATTCCGTGAGAGCGTGGTCGTATCTCGGTCGAGGTCGGTAAAGTAAGGTAAAGTAAAGTTACAGCCTATATACGTCCCACTGCTGGGCACAGGCCAACCCTCATTTCTGAGAGGGTTTTAGGTCAGGGAAGTGTCCGCTGCGCTGCCCCAATGCGTGTTGGCGAACTTCACATGTCTTCGAAATATTTTTTTCTTATTCCTCAGACACGCACGTTTCCCCACGATGTTCTCCTTCACCTGGTAAATCAGCACTTAAAATTGCAGTTAACAATTTCATTGGTGCCGGCGGGGATCGAACCCGGGTTACTAGCTTTCTGTTCTATTTACAGCGAGCGTTAACCATCTGAGCTACCACGGACCCATTCGTGCTACAGCCATAATATAGCTGCAGCATGACTCTAGCATCTATAAAGACACACTATGCAACATGCAATTTTTCGAGACTCTTAATCGGTAGCCAGTGGATTGTAGTTTTTATATTAGTAGAAAAAATTATAGGCAAATCATTTATGTATTGTAGGAACAAAATTTTATTGAGTAGTAAATTTTAATGTTTTTTTTTTTGTTTTCAACGTTTATTGAAATGAGATTGATGATGCCGCGTTTTCTGCCATTGTAATTGTGACGTAATTAATAATGGGACTACACCTTTTGACACTGACAGTGAAGTATCGGCGCAGTTAACCACGCGAATACATAAGACTTAACGTTAAACCGTTTCCGGATTCGCACGGGAGTGGTAGCCTAAGTTTTGATTAACGCAAAACAATGTTGGAAAATGCAACTGCTCGACATAATTCCTTTTGGGAATTCAAAGGCGAAGGTTAGTTTAGTGATTTTAATAAATTATGTGTTTATAAATTAATTTAATTGTAGAACAATAAAACGAAAGTCATGAGTTTAATTTTACTGATTAGTTTCCATTTCTATTTATACATTGTTCAAGCATATTAAGTGATAAAAATCTGAAAATCTCTCGAATTTACACCTGTAATTTGGAGGTATTTTACATGCATAACGCACGCGTGCAAACATTCCTAACTGAATCAATTAAAAGCCATGTATAGTTTATTAACAAAATTTATTTCTTTTATTTTGTTTTACGTTATAATAACACTGGAATGTACTGCTGTATCGTTCAGACATTTGCACAAACACCGAACCCGTGGAAAGTTATTAGTAGGTCTTACATAAAGGTACATGATTTAAACCCACGGCCAGCAGTGCTGCAGTCAAACGCTTACCACAGCGCTATCGACCTATCTACTTCATAAAAATTTATGTTTGTTTGTTAGTTTTTATGCGCTATCACACCATTCATCCGATTGAGCCATAACTTTGTCTATATATTGCTTGCGCTTTCGCAAAGGTTATAAGTGTAGTTGGACCCGGTGGGTGGCGCTGTTGCAGAATCCAGATATCACCCGAGCGAGCCGGGCAGATCGCACTAGCGACTAGACTACTTTGAATCATAATTAAATAGATTTTCAGTTAATGGAGTCATCACTGGAAGTATCGTTCACGGGCCTGTGGCACCGGTCAAATTTTAATGAAATCAAAGCTTTCTCGTAGTCTGTTACGTAAGAAAAACTAGTAGATTGGATTCTTACGTCTTCTGTATAATTTTTTGAAGGATATATGGTTTATGATACTACATCCTTTTAGAAAATCGGCTTGTTCGATAGGCTAGAAGTTATCAATTCCGCGTGCGAGATAATTCAACTCTAAAAATAGCACATTGAAGCGGCTGAGAAGGAAAATCGCTCTGTATAATAGAACGTTGTTGCCATTTTTTAAGAACAAGACCACCGCATTTCTACTTCAATTCATCGAGAAGAGCCAGAAGTGCGGTGGTCACTATAGTGCCACTATGGAGGATGGAATTAAAAAAAATTGGAGGACTTCAAGTACTAGTTTTTCACCCACTTTCATAAACTTCGCAGTAATTCTATCCCCAACTGAGTTCTTTCCATTTTTAAAGTGCTGAAGAGTCATTCTGATCTCGCTTTGATTGACGCCCCGAATTCCGATAGACTGCGATGATATCTATATAGAGATAATTCTTGAATTTGTGTACTCACATGTGTTAGTGCAACGATAATGTGTACAGCTGTCTTTGGAACCTCTCAATCTCACTTAAAATCTCATGCGCCTCTCGTCATTCGGTGTTCTCTCTCGCATTTCAACCTCACCAATTTGCTCTATCCCATCAAGTGCACTAATTATTCCTGTGACATTATATGTTCTTCTATTACTATAATTATTTAATTTTGGTATATCTGTTCTTATAAGTGCACCAATTAAAAATTTTTAATTGATCTATTTTATGTAATAGGTCTCATCTAAAAGTAAAGCTAATTTTCTCACTTTAGATAACTCTCAGTTTTAAACGCTTATCTAAAAAAAAAAACAAATAAGCATAACAACTAGGATCACTTAATCCGGATTTCCTATTAAAAAAGCTAAATCACATTTTGTGATAGGTTTTCTAGTTAGGACAATTAAAAGTTTGACTGTTTTATCAAGTAAGCATTTTGGAATTTAATCTTATATTTATATAATTTATGGAAATGTAACATGCTCTCTTAGTAAGAAATAAAATGCCTCGAACCAATAAAGGCTTAAAACTGTTTTACGTGGAAATTTTTAACCTTAATGGTTTCTTAAATTTACGCGAAAACTACACATTTAATAAAACCACTTATACGGATATTATGGCTTTTAACTAACTTATTTTTGACTTATTTTTAATTACCAACGTTTCCGATGCTTTACAGTTTCAGTTTTCGAATATTATTTTTGGTCTGATCTACGCAGAACGAGCTTACAGTATCTTGAAGTCTTGCAGTGGTATGCTTGGGTTTAGATTTAATTTTGTTCATTATAGGATTTCAAGCATATGGCAGCACCCATCCATCGTCTCTATTGAAGTTAGAATGTTTTTTTTTTTTTATTTTAATAGCCCCGCGTTTTATCCTTGGTAGAAATGGGTGTTCTTTTGCGAGGTTTTGTGATTTATCAAATCTGATGTGTTGGTGGGGACGCATTCAAGATACGTTTACAGACTGCAGACTTCCCAGAGCGTTGGTGCTTCACATCAACTATATGTTCTTTCACGCGGGTTTTTATAGATCTTTTTGTTTGTCCTATATAAGAGATACCACATTCACAATCTAGCTTGTATACTCCTGCATCTTGTAGAGGAATATTACACTTGATAAATGGTAAAAATTGACTACTTAATCTTCGGTATCTTGTAGTATGTTTTGATGGAAGCTCGCTTTAATATGTAGCCAAATTTGTCTGTGACTAATCTGACATACGGTAGTAAAGCAGGCAAACATGCTCGACTGTGGCCACCTTCACTCGGTCACTGCAATGTAGGCGCGGGACCCGAAGCTTGTCGTCTTGCAATACTTGCTCGACGTTCTGAAGCTCGACGGCCAGATGTTTTCTGTCACAGATCTCTTGTGCTCTCTGAAACAAAGATTAACCCACGGTAGCTAACTGTGAAGGATGATGGTGAGATTCACTATTTGTATATCGATTCGCTTGGGTCCTTTTTATATACACACAGTGTGACCAATAGTGTTATTAGGGTTACGAGCTTGACACATTAATTACTGAACACCAATTAAAACTTAAATCACATTAATAATTATTCATACTTAACACTTTATTTCACTCAAATGCTTCGCTCGTATCGCCAATTCAATCCTGCCCCGGTCGCGGCCTCAAATGGCCTTAAATATGTCTTTTCCACCGAAACATCCAGAATATTCTAGCAAATACCGGTCCCGAGCGAATAAGTGCAGAAAGTTCGAGTGTGGGGCTTTCTAGAAAGCTTAGTTCTTCCATTCGATACTAGATGGCGCTAGTGGGAGAGTTCTAGAAAGATTTTGACGCTCCTATTTCGGCTGCTTGATACCAGATGGCGCTAATAATCTGTCAATTCCGTCAATTGGTATAAGAATACTAAGGAATTATTTGCCTTTAACTCCATTGTGAAATATACTTTGGAGTTTATGGAGTTAAGACGATCTAAAAATGCAGTAACTTTGTCGGATGGTAAAATTCTTAAAATGTCATCCACGTACCGTTTGTAGAATCCAATCCTGAATTTACAGGAGCAGTAAGAATGGCTTTCTCCTCAAAGTCTTCCATGAATATGATGGTGACTATGGGAAATACAGGTGTGCCCATCGCAACGCAATCTGGTCATCTCTGGTCACGATTCTCTATGCGTGAGCTCTGGTCACGATTCTCCGCGCGTGAGCTATGTTCACGATTCTCCACGCGGGTAAAGGAAATGATACGGTTATAATGGACACGACAGAGTATAATTTAAAAAAAAACAATAAATTTTATCGGTCGAAAGTACATAAGAAAAGGACAAAACAGACCCCACAACTAAAACGCTTAAAACAACTAGCGATTTATTAAGGGAATACGCCTGCAGAATATGCAGTATTACTCAAACACTGCTATCTATTATACAAACGTCTGGCTATCTATTGTGGAAGAAAGAGTTTCCATAAGCAAGTAGATGTTGTGGCGATGGGCTCACCTATTCCACCCATAGTCGTCGATATATTCACGGAGGAATTTGAGGAGGAAGTCCTGTACATATCTGTCTGTCCTGTAAATCCAAGATTCTACAAGCGGTAGCTTGCTAGCTTATATATCTTGGAATCTTGGATCGTAGACGACAATTTCACAATTTTACCATCTGACAAAGTAACTGCATTTTTAGATCACCTTAACTCCACAAAATCTAAAATACAATTCACAATAGAGTTATGGGAAATTATTCTTTAGACTTCTTAGATGTTTTAGTCATCCGCAACCCTGATAACACTATTGGTCACACTGTGCATAGAAAAAAGACCCATACTAACCGATATATAAATGGTCAATCTCACCATCATCCTCCACAGTTAGCGACTGTAGGTAAATCTTTGTTTCAGAGAGCACAAGGTATCTGTGACAAAAAAAAATCTAGCCGCCGAGCTTCTGCACGTCAAGCAAGTATTGCACGACAACAAGCTGCGGGTCCCGTGTCTACGTCGCAATGACCAAGTGAAGCCGGCTACATTCGAGCGTGTGCCTGCTTTACTACCGTATGTCAGAGTAGTCACAGACAAGGTTGCTACATCTTAAAGCGAGCTTCCATTAAAACATACTACAAACTGCCGTGTAGAAGACTAAGTAGTAAATTTTTACCATTCTTCAAGTGTAATATTCCTTTACAAGATGCAGGAGTGTACAAGCTAGACTGTGAATGTGGTATCTCTTATATAGGACAAACAAAAAGATCTATAAAAACCCGTTTGAAAGAACATATAGCTGATGTGAAGCACCGAAACTCCGTGAAGTCTGCAGTCTGTGAAAATGTTCAAAATCGTCCCCACCATTACATCAGATTTGATAAACCACAAATCCTCGCAAAAGAACACCTATTCCTACCAATGATGACACGAGAGGCTATTGCAATTAAAAAAAACATCCTAATGTCAATAGAGAAGATGGATGGGTGCTGCCATCTGCTTGAAATCCTATAATAAAAAACACACTATATTGTACAAACAAAAAATAAGTTTAAAAAAGCGTATAAGTGGTTTTATTCAATGTGTAGTGTTGTAGTGTAAATTTAAGAAATAATTAAGGTTAAAAAAGTTCACTTTAACAGTTGCCTTTATTGGGTCGAGGCATTTTATTTTTTACTAAGACAATATGTTACAATCCATAACTTATGTAAATCTATAAATATAAGTTCCAAAATGCTGACTCGATAAAACGGTCAGACTTTTTATTGTCTTAAGTAGAAAACCTATCACAAAATTTGATTTAGCTCTTTTAACGGGAAAAATCGAATAAGTGCTCCTAGTTGTTATGCTTATTTGTTTTCTTCTAAGATATAATGTTAAAAATACGACTTATCTAAGGGGAAAAATTAGCTTTAATTTTAGATGAAACCTATTACATAAAATAGATCAACTAAAGATTTGTAACCGGTGCACTTAATAGAAGAACATATAATGTCACAGAAATAATTCGAGCAGTTGCCTCAATTAATGAGATAGAGCGAATTGATGAGATTGAGATGCGAGAGAAAAAACACCAAATGACAAGAGGCACATGAGATTTTAAGCGAGATTGAGAGGTTCGAAATACAGCTATACACTTTTCGTTGGAGGAACACGTTAGTGTGAGTAACAGTTCATGAATTATCTCTATATAGATCGCAGTCTATAGGAATCCGGGACATCAGTCTTAACAAGATAGGAGTAACTGTTCAGCACCTTAAAAATGAAAAGAAATCAGGTGGAGATAGAATTACAGCTTATGAAATTGAAAGTCCTCCAAAATCTTTTTAATTTCATCCCCCACAGTAGCACTATAGTGACCACCGCACTTCTGACTCTCCCCGATGGATTGATGAAGCAGAAATGCGGTTGTTATTAAAAAAGGGCATCAGCAGTCTATTGAAGAACTACAGAGCGATTTTCCTGCTCAGCTGCTTCTATGTGCTCTTTTCCATAGTGAAATTATCTAGCATGCAAAGTCTAATAAGCCGATTTTATAAAAGGATGTAGTATCATAAACCATATTCTTCAACAAATTGTACAGAAGACCTAAGAGTACAATCTACCTATTTTTTTTACGTAAAGAGACTATAAGAAACTTTTGATTCCGTCAAAATTTGGACGGCGCTGCAGTCCCTTCAACGACGCTAATTCAACTGGAACTACGATGGCGATATGAGTACTGAAACAGAGTACAAAACCTATCTAAATGCAAAGAGGTTTAAGACGGTGATTCCCAAAATTCAAATTCAAACTCAAACATTTTATTGCGTTCATGTGGTTACATAAATATATGTTGAAAATAAGCGAGCCCTGATTGAGCGTAGCATATATTATATATTAATTTAATTTAATTAATTTAGAAGGTTGAATTACATATTTTATATACTTAATCCAAAAATTTATTTGAAGTTTATTAAGATTTGGAATATTTACAACGATATTAAA
This sequence comes from Parnassius apollo, assembly GCA_907164705.1. Lineage (NCBI taxonomy): Eukaryota > Metazoa > Arthropoda > Insecta > Lepidoptera > Papilionidae > Parnassius > Parnassius apollo. The sequence continues at coordinate 502,569 of CAJQZP010000824.1, forward strand.
GAGGTATATGTTTAGTTCGCGATACGGAGCGGAGGAGACTAGTGAAACACTTGACAACATTCCTCCCCCTGTAGTGAGGGTGTTATATGTTTTACATTATATAAACTTACATAATAAAAAAACTTTTTGTAAGCAACCTTGGGGCGATTTCGTTTTAATGGTCCTAGATATTCTTGTGCCAGTAGTACCATCTCCTCGTCTTCATCATCAGACGATTGTGGACGCCGAACTCCTCTCGTTACCGTAATATGTGAGTGTGATGGTGATTGGTGGCAAGAGTCATTGCAAAGCGTCAAGTTCTCCGTAAGGGTTTCAGTTGCAGGTGCAGATGTTAATATTCTGTCCTCGTGTCCATCCCCCTGCCTCAGATCGCGAACTTGCTTGTGAGATTGCATGTCTGGCGGCAATATAGGTAAAGATGGCGCAGTTGTCAAACCCGAACTAGCTGAGTTGTCAGGGCTGAGAATATCAAGCTCCCAGGATCTACTTTTTCTATTAATGGTGCCGTTGTTTAAAATTATATGATATTTTGAGTCTCGGATTAAGTATATAATTTTACCAAGTTTTTGTATAATTACGCCTTGATGCCATTTAAACTTATCTTTATTAGAATATTTTTTATATAAAATATTTTGTCCGGGTAAAAACATTTTTTGTTTTCCACCGTGTGACTTAACCTGTGAACACTGCTTTAGCGAGTGAGGAAGACAGGGGCGGCGATGCTATATCTAACCGGGATCTTAATTTGCGACCAAAAACTATTTGTGCAGAAGATAAACCCGTCGTAGAATGGACCGAATTGCGGTAGTCAAAAATGTATATTAAGAGATTTAAATTGCATTCTCTAAGATTATTGATGCTTAACAAACTAGACTTGATACCCCTTTTAATTACCTTCACGTAGCTTTTAGCTTGCCCATTACTTGCCGGGTGGTAGACAGGTGACGTGACATGCGTAATACCGTTGAGATGACAAAAGTCTAAGAACTCCCGGGAGCAAAACGATGTTCCATAATCAGTTACTATAGTCTCTGGAAGACCGAACCTTGACATGAATTCGTATAATTTATCTATAACTGCGATGAAAGAGCAAGAAGTATTCATGCGGCAGACTTCGACCCATTTGGAATACGCATCAACGATCACCAAGTACATATGTTCGTTGATGGGGCCGAGGAAGTCGAGATGTATCCTTCGGAAAGGGTCAGCAGGATATTTCCACGGGGAAATAGGTACACGCGGCGGCTATCCTCGAAGTTGCGTGCATATTTCGCAGGAGCCAATCATGTGTTTAAGGACGCCGTCAATACCTGGAAACCAAAACCGAGGGCAAGCTTCGGCTTTAGTTTTAACAATACCCATGTGTGATGCATGCAGCTCCGATATCACTCTATCACGTAACGATCCAGGTATAACTATTTTATGACCACGCATAAGGCAACCATTTTCATATGAAAGTTCTAATTTACACAAACTGTAAGGTTTTATCTCTGAATCATTAAGTTTTTTAGGCCACCCCTCTAAAACATATTGTACGACCTTTTTCAAAATGCGATCTTTATTTGTTGCATCACGTAACGCCTGTAAAGTTATCGGTATCGCACCCTTGACAACGAAATTGATGTACGCTGCGCGATCGTCGATGTCGGCGGTTCCCGTGTACCCCGCGTTCGAATCCCCGCCCGCGCCGCTACTTTTTGCAGCGGCGCCCGGAAGGCTGGCACGCGATAAGTAGTCTGCGCTATTATCCAAACTCCTAACATATTGTATAGTATAATTATATCCGCTTAGAAATAAAGCATATCTCTGTAAACGGTTAGCAGATATCTCCGGAATTCCTTTATATGGCCCAACAATTGATAATAACGGTTTGTGATCCGTACGTAGGATAAAAGGTGTAGACCTACCATATAGATATTGGTGGAACCTCCGTACCCCAAATACTATAGCAGTTGCTTCTTTTTGTATTTGAGAATATTTTTTCTCGGCATTATTTAACGTCCGTGATGCAAACGAGATTGGTTTCTCAATACCTGCATTATCCTTTTGCGATAATATTGCACCTAACCCGTTAGGTGACGCATCCACGGTTAGTATAATTTTTTTCATTTGGATTAAAATGTGTTAAAACCTGTTCCGAGGATAAAAATTTTCTAATATTATCGAATGCTTCGTTTTCTATTTTAGACCATTTCTATTTGTCCCTTTTTTAATAATTCGTAGCCCCCCCTCTACGAATTATTAAAAAAGGGGACAAAATGGAAATGGTCTAAAATAGAAAACGAAGCATTCGATAATATTAGAAAATTATTAATAGAATAGATGACGCGTTTGGAACGAAGCACCTGTAATAATTGACGAGGCTTAAAAACGATTGTAACTGGCTAACATATGTGGAGATTGGCGCTTCTAATATAGCTTTAACCTTTTCCGGTGACTTTTTTAAGCCGTCTTTACTTATAACGTATCCCAGGTAATTTATCACGTCTTTGAAAAAACTGCACTTATTTTTTTGCAAAGTTAAGCCCGCGTCTTGTAATCTTTGTAGCACCTGGTGTAGCCTGTCTAGGTGCTCGGCATCGTTTCGGCCGGTTATTAGTACATCGTCAAGTAAAAAATGTACTCCATTTAACCCTGCTAGCACATATTCCATTTCACGCTGGAAAATAGCCGGGGCAGAAGCCAGGCCGAACACTAAACGTGTATAAGAAAATAAACCCCGATGGGTATTGATATAGGTTAGCTTTTGGGATTCGTTATTCAGGCAAAATTTATTATACGCCATTGAGAGGTCAAGCTTAGTAAAGTATTGGCCTCCGTGTAACTTAGAGAAAAGTTCATTAACCGTCGGCAATGGAGTATAACTAACTGTTTGTTTAGGCTAACAGAATAATCTGCACATATTCTGACAGAGCCATCGCGTTTTAATACGGGTACGATTGGGGATGCATATTCCGAATAATTAACAGGACGAAGTACCCCTAGATCGACCAACCTCTTTAGTTCGCTATTTACTTTGTCTCTTAAGGCGAAAGCAATAGGACGCGCCTTAAACACTGGCTTAGCGTTGTCTTTCAATGTTAACTTAACTTCATATTTATTGAAGCACCCAAGCTCTCCCGAGAATACTTTAGGATAACGTATATGGAGCGTTTCAATGTCATTCTGTATTTGCTTACAATAATGTACTGGCGCCAGTTGAAGTTCAAACCGTGCAATAAAATCCCTACCGAGCAGTGTCGGGCCGCCATTACGAACTACATAAACGTCTAGCATACCCGTTCGACCCCGCCACTGAAGTGTCATCTGTGCGCGGCCGGTGCAACCTAAAACTTCACCGGTGTAACTCACCAATTTCTTTTTAGTGAACGATAATGGAACATCATGGAAATGCAATTTATATGTTTGTTCCGATATCACAGTCACAGCCGATCCGCTATCGATTTGAAATTTTAAAATCTATGCCGTTAACAGTAACGGTTTCCACTAAAGGCTCGCCCTTAACTGATCCTCACCTCACTCGTATTTACGTAGTTCACTTTTTTGCAAATTTTACGCAAGTGTCCCTTCGTATTACACTTTTCACATTTGTAATTAGCGAAACGACACTCCGACGCACTGTGACTCGTATAACCGCATACCGCGCACTTTTGACGAGAACGCATGCACTTCGATTCCTGACCAATCTTGTATATCTGGTCCGTGGTGGTATCGGTGACGACGGTAGTGGCAGCGGCGGCGCTGGCGACTACCACCCGCGCACTTCGTATGTTCTCCGCTAACTCCACAGCTTTTGCTAGTGTGATACCCGAAATATCCTGCGTGTATAATTTTTCTTTTTCCACTGCCGGCAGCATCCCCATAATGAATGGGTCCCTTAGTGCTTCCTCCAAATTGGAGAATTGGCAGTGAGCGCTTAGGCCGCGCAATCTGGCGGCCCACTGCGACGGTGACTCGGCGGGCTGTTGGTTAGCGGCATAAAAATTGTGGCGCTCGTTAAATCCTACCTGCTTCGGTGTGAAATGAGTATCCAACATGGTTAGGATATCCTCAAACGCTCCTTTGGTACAGCGAGATCTGACGCAAGCTTGAACGTACCGTCGGCGAATGCGCCGAGAAGAATGGCTCGCCGTTTTACTCCTGCGGCATCATTTGAGGAGTTTATGTCGTTTGCAATGAACCATTGCGTGATTCTGGTTCTAAATATCTTCCACGATTGCAATTCGTGGTTAAAATTTGGAGGGGAACCACAGCTAAACGACATTTTTTTATTTAAAATTTGGGTAAGACCTCGTCGCCAGTGTTTAGTTCGCGATACGGAGCGCAGGAGACTAGTGAAACACTTGACGACTGTCAACGTACTCTTTAATTGCAAGCAATATTATTGGGCGCTGGCGCAGCCGCGTACATACACAACATATTCAATTAAACAATTATTATTTTTCACCGAAAAACTCTGACACCGAATAGAAATTTTTTTTCAATTAAAGAGGTTTTAAGCTCTCTTTGAAATTTATTTAACGATGCTTCTTTTTGTAGATATGTTATTGGAGATTTTATAATAAATTTTTACACACGTTCCATATATTAGAGGATCAGTGGAATCAGGACCCTATGTATTATATTAATAATACATAGGATCCTAAATTGACTGTTTGTAATTCTGTAAAAAAAAATTCGTAAAAAGTGAGGCCTGGAGGATATTGAAATAAGTGCATATTCTTTTTAACAAATGTGCGTACTTCTAGAAATATAGATATATATATATATATATATATATATATATATATATATATATATATATATAGATATATAGATGTAAGTGTTAATATTTTTAATGAAATTATGTAGGGTTTACAGCTGTCAGTGTTATCTATAAGTATTTGTAATCATGCGGATACATTTTTTTGTCGAATAAATAATTTATTTACGTCTGTGCTGTTTCCCCACAATATAATGCCGTAGGTACTTGAGCCATGCATGGGCATAATCATAGTATGCACACGTGGCTGTTCTTGAATCTGTAACTTTTTTAAGTCCGTATTATGCATACGAGAAACGGGAAGTTTAGATGATACTTTATGTGTTCTTTCCAATTTACACCTGAATCTATGTTTATACCTAATAATGTATACGAATCAACACATTCTAATTTAGTGTCGTTTTAAGAATAATTTATAGATTTATAGATGAATTTTTCTTTATGCTTCTAATTTTTATTCGAATTTTTGGTATAGTTTCGTTTAAGGGCCTATACTACTTCAGCTCAAATTCTAATTTTGCCTCCACTTTCCAGCGCCACTCGTTCTGTTAGGATGGCTCGCCTGGGGTCCTTTTTTAAAAAAAAGACACCTTTACTGCTGCAAAACTAATTTAATTTAATTTACACTTCGGAATATTATAAATTATAACAAAGTTGTGTACCGAACAGAGGTTAGAGTTTGACTGCATAAATTATATGAAAAATCACTTTTATATACTTTACATAATGCTTACAACAACAATTACTACCTTGTACATCGGTTCATAACAGTTCGCACACTATGCGTGGCTCGAGGTCACGCGGGAACACGAGGCGAAAGCGATATTGTTAGAGTTTAATAAACTATTATCGGACGAGCACTAAGTAGGTAATAAAGTTTTCAGTTTATATATATATACAAAATATATATATATATATATATATATATATATATATATATATATATATATAATCATTACAGCCCTTCACAAGTCCACTGCTGAACATAGGCCTCCCCCAAGTAATGCCATAAAGCACGGTCCTGAGCCACCTGTATCCATCAACTTCCTGCATGCCACTTCAGCTTACTAATCCGTTATATATATATATATATATATATATATATATATATATATATATATATATATATATATATATATATATATATAATAGCTAAAAAAGTAGTATGTAATACGAGGCGAAAACTATATTGTAAGTTTATAAGATTATAAAATGCAAAGCGTAAACTTACTATTAAGCTAGGGTTGCCAGGTCTCTAAACCGAAAAGCTGGACGGACCATCCAGCTTAGCCAGACATTTTGATAAAAAGGCCGGACACCCTTAATTATTCAGTCTTAGTATAACACGATAATATATTTTTTAACATATATAATATAATTATAATTATAGATAATATATTTTCAGTGTTCTTTATTATTAATCATTCAATATTTATTACAATATTAATTTCAATAATTGCAATAGTATGTATTTAAGTACATGAAAAATGTAAAAAATGGCCAAATATAAAAAGCCTGACAAAAGCCGGACAGGCCGGACACCGTCTAATTTGGCCAGACACGCAATCAAAAAGCCTGACTGTGTCCGGCTGGAAATGCTACTGCCAATGCCTGCAGAACTTCAGTGCAATGGTGATTCGCGCTTGACTAATTTTTTGTAGCAGTAGAATTTATGCAGTGTCTTAGAATCGGTTTGCAAAAATTCTTATATAGATATGTATATGTAGGTACTTGCATAGACCTACTACCAACATAATTACGTACGTAAACGGCTGTCACATTTCATACACACACGGTGAAAACTATAAAACTCAAGCTTACTACTAAACCAACAATGGGCAGATCCTTCCACTGTAAGAGGTTTCCAGTATAAGCTGACCTCTCATTGTACCTAATGCGTTTACAATTTGAGATCAGCTTATACTGGATGTTTTAGTTTGATAATTATGTAGCCACGTGTACTAATAAATATCTGTTACGTGTTTAGGTAGGTAGAAAATACTCACGTACTCACAATTTAGCTAAAGCTAAACTATCAAGATACGTCAGTACTCTATAGGACCATAATTTTTATGTACTTATGTAGTAAGTAGCACTATAGTCGGATAAGTTATTTTTTTAAAACGTTAACACTAGGATTTTCTCCTGTATCATGGAGGCAGTTTACATATATAAATTGCCCAAGGACAAACATCCAGATCCGGAACAATTATTTGTAGGTCATACAAATAATTGTTCCGTGCGGGATTCGAACCCACGGACTCCAGCGCAGCAACTCTTTGCTAAGCCAGTGCGCCATGGAGCACCGATAAAGTAAGGACGGATAGGTAAGTTACTGTTTTATTTCTTTATAGTTAAAAGTTACAGGTAGGTACTTACCGAACACACTTGTATATTTTTTTGTTACTAAGTGCTTGGCTTCTGCACTACGGGTCGTGGGTTCGATTCCCGTACAGAACAAATATTTTTATGGCCTACAGATAGTTGTGAAAACTTGTGTTTGTAATCGCAACGTCTCCGATTCAGGAGAAATATTGGAGTGGGGCAACGTTATAAAAAGACAATTACTACTAATTTTGTGGAATACTGACAAAACAAAAACAAACCTATTTAGGTAACTTTTTATCTTTTATTTTCATAAAGTTGCCCCACACTCGATTTCTCCTGAATCGTAGACGGTGCAATTACAACCACAAATTTTCACATACAGAAACACCTGTGACTAGTAGCGCAACAACCAATCGCTTAGCCACTGCACCAAACCTGTCATATGCTAAATTTCTACATAATATTTGTAATCACTAATACTGTAAGTAGATAGGTCGGTAGATACTTACTTCATTAAGTTTATCATACGCTTCTTATTTTTATTACGCTTATTTCCCATTGCGCCAACACTATAAACCTAAGTGTCTATTTTAATATTTTAATTTTACGTCGTCCTGTTGCGTAATGTGTGTTCTGAGCACAAGCGACACAGCCCTTCCGTTCAAAAGCCGGAGCTAGAGTGAATGACGGTGTCGGTAGGGTTGCCGTTCTACAAATTTTAAAGTCCCTAGACTAACAGAAAAAATCCGCCAAAAACAGGATTTTTCTTTTTCTTAAAATCCGCTAGAAGTCCCTAGGTACATTTTCGTGGTACCGTTGGTCTAACTGAAAAATCTTGCCAAATGGTATACAAAGAATACCGAAAATCTAATCTATAAATTCAGAAAACCTTAAAAAGAGCGGACTCTATTTCATATAAATTAATTATATATAGTGTAGGTTAATGACATGACAACCAAAACAAAAATTATTCATGTACAAAATAAAAAGTATTGTAAAAAAATCTCTTTAAACCACGTTTAAACATTAGTCATCTTATTAAAAATAAAACAATTAGCTCAGTACGTTCTTGTACCTAAATTTCAAAATTAATAGCGAAGTATGGATCCAGATCTTCAAAAAGAACTTCAGCGGAAGTTGAAGCTTCGCCAATGTCACCAGTTCCCATCTTTGGTTTACCTTTACCGACTTGGTTGACAAGATCTTCGGGAATATCACACGTTGCGCAATTCTTTTTTTAATCCTTAACTGATTTATAATTAGACGGATGGAATTTAAAGGTTTTTCTGATTGCTTGTTTCACTGTTTGCATTTGAGTACGGTAGTGATAATATTACTATTGCAAAATTACATAAATCTTCGAATATGTTTACTCCTGCTGCATTTTTGTATGTCGAAACCTTAGAACATGGTCTCAGGTCGAAACAGAGAAAGTGAATTAACGACATTGCATTGTTAGTTTATGTTCGAAAATTCCCGCGAAATTATATTACATATAGAGTGCTATCACCAGTAGATTACAAAATTGGACATATGATAAATTACTTATCTGAAATGAATTACTTCATAAAAAGTCGCTATCTCAAAAGTCCAAATGTCGCTAGAAGTCGCTAAATAATTATTTCTCGCTAAAACGATTTTTTTATTCGCTAAACATTGTTAAAATCCGCTAGATCTAGCGAGAAATTCGCTAAAACGGCAACACTGGTGTCGGGCGGCAGGGAATAAACTTTAAAACGACGATAGTTTAGGTAATTTCTTTTTACAGTGAAAGTAATAATAATTAAAAAAAGTAAATAACATAAGCCCTGCTTTGTAGTTAGTTCAGTTAGTAAGCAAAGTTTCACGATCTAATTTGAAGTATTTTTGAATACCAGCGGTTTATAGTTCGGTTTGGAGGTAACGTTGGATTTTTTTTCTATCCAGAAAATTTTATGCAATCGTGTTTTCATCTAGCATAGTACTTAACATTAGTCCTCAACTTCACTATATATTTATTTTAAAAATGCTGCAGTATTTTCGGCATAACAGAGGATCTTGTTAAGCCATTTGAGTCAGTATAGGCTCTTAATGTATGATTAGTTTTATTACAAAATGAGTTGTTGTAATGTTTTTATCAATGGTAACCATTTTGATAAAAATTTACTTCTCTTAATTCTTAATCTTTTTTCTAGAATCCACGTAGCATATGAGTGAGTACATTGTACGAGTCGTACTTTTATTAGTATATTTACTATAACTCCTTTGTGGTCAGAGAAACTCAACTCTAAACATTAATTACAAGTTCGACACCAAAATTTGTGTATGTTAAATCTAAGCATGAGGCTGTAGTCTCTGTTACCCTAGTTGTTTCTTGAATATGTTGAAATAAATTAGGGCTACGCATTAAATCTAAAATTAATTATGACAAAAGTAATTATGACTACGCAAAATAAAAACTCTTCATCGCTGCATTCGAATATGTATCCAAGCTACTGGACTAGAAATCATACAATATTAACTTCAATGGCAAGCATTCTTTTTTGCCAATGACATAGTCATTGTGACAAAATCGCTGGAGGATCTAACCACTATAATCATTGATCTCAATACCTAGTTTTTTTTTAACTCATTGGCCTTAAAATGAACATGAAAAAGACAAAGGCCATTTAGTAATATCCGTATCACACTTTTATAGTCTATAGTCTATACTAACTTTACCAACTCACACAGAATTGTATGTTTAAAAGTATAACATTTTACTTCATGTATTCTAAGTATTTTATTTGTAAATAGTAACAACCTGAGACCTTAACTAAGAAGCTTAAAGCAGATAAATTTCTTTTTTATCGGTAAAACTCCACAGCTGGACGTAGGTCACTTTCATTGTATAGGGTCAATGAACATTAAAATCGCACCACCAGATATTATGCACTATTGCTGCAGCTACCCATCGTATATAAGATGAGGCAAACGAGAATGCGGCTCTCCCGATAGTAAGTGACTACCTATGTTCAACTGTAACAAATCGTATTAATCTGGGAAGGATCTCCTAGGTGTGCGTTGTTTGTGTTTAGCGGTGAACACATACAACCGCCGGTACGACATACTCCGCCGATCGTTGAGTCCACTGATTCCGTGAGGCATCGAGGTCACCGACCCCTAGGCAGATTCTTAGGCACTTTAAAGCGCTCCGTGCTTACAGTGCCTAGTCGCTCGTTTAAAGTGCCACCACCGTACTTTCAACAGCCCTTTTGTTGAAAAAGGGGTAGGCAGTGTCCCAAGTGTGGAAAGTCCCATCCCCACCATCCGCATCGCGCATTACCATCCGTTGCCGATCGGCTGGTTGTTTAGATAGAGCCTATTAGTAGTATACCGCTGACTGTTAGGTAGGGAAACATGTCAGATAAAGATAAGGGGGAGCCTCCTCCTAAATCGAGGAAACCACCAGATCGTCCAGGCGTATTGGAGAGGCCAATCGCCTATCGAGACATCTTTAACCCCGAGAGGATGAGAGTAGTATCATCCTACTCTCAAATACCGACCCGCAAGCCTTCGTCGCCGGGTAAGGAGCCCGCATCGAGGGCCGCGCTCTCGCTCATCGTACCTGAGTGTACGACTGGGCGTGAACCGCTTTCCTCCCAACAACAGTGGCCTATGAAGACGCCACGAAGGCACACACCTCCTGAAACCAAAGCCTCCATCCATGAGAAGAGGCAGCGCATCGGTTCTCAAGACTCACCAGATACACCATCATTAGCATCATCGGATGATGAGGAGCCCCAAGCAGCGACTAGGAAGAAGGTCCATACCTCACCTCCTAAATCGCCATCACCACCACAACAACCACCATCCATCTCCCCGGACCGGCGCAGTCATGACTCGGTCCAATACGAGCAAGGAGGTGAGGAATCCTACAGCTGGGGCTCCACAACGTACGAAACCCTAGCTGCTTCCGCCGGAAGGTCATCCCCGGTGCAGACTACCAACTCGTCCGGGTTAGCTCAAGACGACGTACAGCGGCCGTCAACGAGCTATGCCCACATGGCTGCGACCCCTGCAATACCACGACCGCAATCGGCGGAGGAGCCTCAAAGAACAGAACAGGAGAAGGAGAAAGCCAGATACCCGCCGATTGTCGCTGAATGCCTCCCGGACTGGAACAGGCATTTCGAGGTGCTCAATAGGAAATTGGGCCACCCTCCTAATACCCGTCCGTTCGGTAAGGGTGTAAGATTTGCACCCCAGAGTCCGGATGAGTTTCATACCATACAGAGATATATGGTCGAGCTCTCCGAGAAAGACCCAACCATGTCGTGGTATTGTTATACCCCGGCAAAAGAGAAGCCCACCAAAATGGGCATCCGGGGTCTGCCAGTGGGCACAGATACCAAGATGATTGAGGAGGCTATCCGGGCAAAAGGCTTCCCCATCACTTATGTGAAGGCCATACCACCACGTAGAGGCAGACCGGGCTGCCTCTACTATGCACAGCTGGAGCATATGAGCCTGGAGCGGCTATAAGATCTCTACCGGATCGACGAGCTCCTCTACATGAGACTCTACACATAGAGAAACCACCATAAATTCCCGGAGAACAGCGCCTTCATAACAACGTAGACAACCAACGTCCGGTCTCGAGACAACTGATGCCACCCACAGATTGGTAGGCTTAGATATCGAGGTCGGTACACAAGTCCTGGCCGATATAAAGGCCGGGACAGATCCTGTAACCGCCGTTATGAAGGCGCTGGCAACACTACTGGCTAGGCACTACGGAGGACAGTAACCTGCGTCTGCTTTACTGGAACCCGGACGGGATTCAACAAAGGATCCATGAACTCCGCACGGTCGCCCAACAGCAGGAAATCAAGGTGATCTTGCTGGGTGAGACCAAAATAAGACCATCAACGCATCTAAAGCTGCCAAATTACACCATCTACAGGAGGGATGTGGTCAACCCTCAAGGGATCGCTTACAGAGGGACAGCGATTCTGGTGAGGAGAAACATCGTCCACCAGGAACTGGACCTACCAGACTTCCAGGCGATGCGCGCTATACACATTGAACCGGCAGTTAACGAAAACCCAACCACCTGTTTGCCCGCTGAACAACAACGCGGGCGAACAACGTTATGATGCCAAGGGCAGAGCGGATATCCTAGCTGAGCACTTCGAGGAGCAGTTTATGCCGAACCCAGCAAGTGCGGAGTTCCTGGAAATCCACACGCGGAGGGAGAGACGCGTGCAGGAGCTCCTGTCGTCACCCGCGCCACCGTTTGCAGGAGAGTGGTTCATCTCCCCCGCTGAACTGTGGAGGACAGTAACCCGCCAGCAACCGAGGAAGGCGCCGGGGCACGATGGGATTACCAACGCTGCACACGACAACTGCACAATGGAGTCCTCGTAGAGATAGGTCGACTCTACAATGGCATTTTGCGGACATCCCACTTCCCTGAGGACTGGAAGAAAGGCAAAATCATCGTCTTGCCGAAACTCGGGAAGGACAGGCGTAGAGCTGCCAATTACAGGCCGATCACGCTGCTACCGCATATAGCTAAACTGTGCGAAAGATTACTGCTAAAACGTCTCCGCCCGTACATCCAACTTCGGGCGGAGCAGCATGGATTCAGGAGGGACCACTCAACAGCAACACAGCTGACCAGAGTGCTGCACCTGCTTGCAGCCGAGCACAACCGCGGCCGCATATCGTTGGGCGTCTTTCTCGATATCGAGAAGGCGTTCGACCGGGTGTGGCACCCTGGATTACTCTACAAGTTAGACGATCAGACCAGTGTCCCTCCTGCTATATTGCGGCTAGTGGCGTCCTTCCTCGTAGACTGGAAGTTCTACGTCTGTGTAGAGGACGCCGAGTCCGCAATAAAACCGATAAGAGCTGGTGTGCCACAGGGCAGCTGTCTGTCTCCAGTCCTGTACGCGGCTTACACCAATGACATACCTACCCTGGCAGGGCACTTGCACGAATGGGAGGACGACGTCGAACTAGCGCTTTTTGCGGATGACAGCGCATACTTCACGTCGTCCAGAAGAGCCCATATCGCCGCTGCCAGGATGCAACGTCTGCTGGACCTGCTGCTACCATGGTTGAATGAGTGGAGGATGGCCGTCAATGTTAGCAAGACGACCGCTCTGCTCACTCGCCGCTATAGAAATCTACCACCACCGCTAACCCTCAGAGGCCAGGAGATCGCATATGAGTAGGCCGTGACCTACCTTGGATGCCGGATTGACAGGATGTTGCGCATGCCTGCGCACGTCGACCTTGTTATCCACAAGGCTCGATGTGCGCGGGCGATGCTCCGTCCTATCCTGACATCCAAGTTACCGACAAAGTCGATGTTGACCATTTACAAAACCAAAGACCGCTAACATACGCTGCTCCGGCCTGATATGCACTCTTGAGCGATCATCAGAAGCGGCGACTTCAGGCCCAGCAGAATTTGTCATTACGAACCATAGTCGGTGCGGGTCGCTACCTCCGGAATGACGTTATAGCGGCCACCCTGAAAATAGAGAGCCTCCAGGAATTCGTGGTCCGGCTGTCGCGTGGTATGTTTGACCGCGCCGACAATGGGCCACATCAACATCTCAACGGCTTTGCGCCGTTGCACTCACGGCCCCCGGACGGGCGACCCTATCCAAGAGAACTCCTCCCTATATAGATTAGGGAGTTGAGTAAATTACACAACGCCGCAGAAAGGCCAACTTCGACAAAATAATTGTGATTAAACACAATCGTTACGACAACCCTCTTTTTTGACAAGATTACCCGACTGCGACAAAAGTCGCTATAATAAACACAAGCCTTACCATCAAGGCACCCAGGATCGGCACACTGTAGTGTGCCGTGAGGAATGCCCGGGTAAAGGGGTATACCCCGAGGCCCGATACCTGCTGGGCATCTAGCTCACGCAGAAGACAACAACGAATTAATCTGGAAAAATCGCTGATAATGGTCAATTCCACCAGGATGCTGTGCAAGGGAGCAAACTTGTGGTTAATGGCATAGAAGTGGACCGCCAATAATCCATGGATAGTATCGCGAGTTTTGTGACAATTTGTGTTGAAATTTAGCGACTAGAATTAGTCCTAACAATTTGTTTGAGCGCTCCCCTAAATCTGATAACTACATATAAGTGATACTATTTTGTGGAGTGGTTATACTGCCATTCTTCGGAACCTATGTTTATGATATATATATATATATATATATATATATATATATATATATATATATATATATATATATATCAAATTAGTAAGAAATCCAAAGTTTAATTGTGCGCACCGGTTATCTGCGTTGTTAAACGTATTCCGACACACAAACAGACACACCGTCACACGTGTTAGCGATTTCGTATTTGCCATGTTACAAGGAAGTAAGAAAATAACAAACAAGGTTAATTATTATCATAATTCTATGTTCATGTATTGTTATATTATAAATTCTTAAATTAAAAAGAAATAATTATGAAGTATAAATTATACTATTTGTATAATTTATACTTCATAATTATTTCTTACATCATTATTTAATAGAAGCCAAAGTATTTCTATAGATCCGTAAATATTTCTTACTTATGTTTCCGCGAACACTACACATTTAAATAAAACTAGTTTTTACGGATTTATTACGTATATTAACTTTTTTATATTCCCTAAGTTTCGAGTGCTCTATAGCACCCATGATCACGGCGGGGGGACTGACATGTTCGACTCCCAATGTCATAGTTAGCCACGGCTACTCCAGATTAAAATTATTCATTTTTGTTCCGATCTACGTAGTATCTTAAAAGCAGTTAGATACTTGGGTTGGGATTTTAATTTTATTAATTATAGGATCCCAAGCATTTGATAGTACCCAGCCATCTTCTCTATTGAAATTAGGATGTTTTTTTGATTTCTATAGCTTCGCGAATCATCCTTGGAAGGATTCCGTGTTCTTTAGCAGGGATATGTGGTCTATTAAATCTGATGTGGTGACGGGGGCGATCCTAAAAGTGTTCACAGACTGCAAACTTCCCACAGCGTCGATTCTTCATATCAGCTATGTTCTTTAACGCGAGTTTTAATTGATCTTTTAGTTTGTCCTATGTAAGAGAGACCACATTCACAATCAAGCTTGTACAGTATACACTCCTGTATCTTGCAGGGGGACATTACACTTGACTGATGGTAAAAACTGACCAATCTTCTTCAGCGACTTGAAATATGTTTTAATGGAAGCCTCGCGAATCATCCTTGGGAGGAAGCGGTGTTCATAATATACTTAATGATATATTCACTCGAAATCTTACTATTACTACTATTACTAGACTTGTTTTTTGGAGCGGATTGTTTGTACAGTGTTACAGTAAGTCGGCTTATATTGCTTCTAGATTTCCTAGAGAGTTCGTCAGAATAGGATTCAGAATTTACAGTAACTGTCCTGATTTTAAAACCAAATTCCCGTCTATTTTTACCTTCTGTTCTGAAATTTGACTCACTGGACCTGCCCACACTAGTGTAAATGAATGAAAGCGCAATCCAGCAGCGTAAATGTTATTATTTATTTATTTAATGCATAATTTTGTAAGTATGTTTAATAGTAAGTAATTTATAATTATATAATTTATCACTTTAAAAGATACATTTGGCACCTTCGTGACGGAGTGCCTTAGCAATGAGTTGTAGCCCCGAGGGCCGCGGGATCGAATCCCGCACGGAACAAATATTTAATTTGTATGGCCTACAAGTAATTGTTTCGGGTCTGGATATTTGTCCTTGTGAAATTTATATACTTATGTTAACTGCCCCTACGTTATACTTAGGAGAATTGCCGTTGGGAAAGCTATCATAAAACAAAAACGAAATTAATTTAGAGACTCAGTAGCTCAAATGCGAAGTGCTCACCGTAAACGTGAGCAACCCTTGTTAGTTACCCACCGACACAAATGAAATTTTTAGTGTGATGAAGCAAACGATATCTATTGTATATAATAGTTATTTTCAATTTGAGCATATACCGTACCGAACATATTGTGATTCCGTAGTCTACTCAATAGATTAAAAAGAGTAAAGCCAACCTTCCAATATCAAGTGAATAAAAATTATTCGTAAATCTAAGGGCAACTAGTCTAGCGTTCAAACATTCACAGAAAGAAAATTGTAGTGTGCGTCAATATTACGCCATTCCAGAGTGATCACGTAGATTTTGAATTGCGCATATTTAATTATACAAACTTAATTGTCGTTAGAGGTAAGAGAGGAAAATTGAAACAGCAGATAGGCAGCAGCTGCACTTGCTAAACCGCCTATCAAATGACTAAGGTTTATTTTCGGCAGTTGACTTTTAATAGGCTGCAATGAACAAATGAAATGATAATGAAGGTTGTCATATTTTCCTGTCTAACTATTTTTTCATTAAGACTCAAGAAGAAGTGCTCTCTTTAAAAACTTTACAGTCATAATGCAAGCGTGATTTGATCTCGGCTCACATAAATAGTAATAACAAGACAATAGAAATGAATTAGCACTCGATTGTTTCCAAAACCGATGTCACCACGCCAAATCATCACAAATGCTATCTAATGTTTCACATTATATTGCTTGGCAAGATGGTCAACGTAGAACAAAAGCAGCAATGGTATTGTACAGTACGAAAAGTAACAAATGAATGTTTATAAAGGTAAATATCATAGTAAAGCATTCACCTAAATTTAAATTAGTTAAAACAATGATAATTAGTAAATAATCAACTTACCGATGAAATTTTATGCCTTTATTAGTTGAATTACACGTCCTTGGTAAGTTTTTACAACTGATTATGCTGCAGTTCACCATTATTAATTTATAATAACATAAACTCACGTACGACGTTCCCCGCGCAACTAAATCACAAAATGGTGAATTATGTTCGTCAACACATGATAGCGGTGACGATTACTGTGTCTCGGCTAGCATTATTTATAAATAAAGCTGTAAGCGAATAAACTTACGGTCCATCTGATAGTAAGCGTGTACTGCATTCCGTAGATACATATAGCTACTTCAAACAAGAAAGGCTACAGATGAGTTTTAACTTTTGTAGTCTGTATTGGCTCTCAATACCCTTCAGACCAGAACAAAACAGCACAAGAACTACTATTTGCTGGCGAAATAGGTACGAGGCTAGCGCCTGCTCAGACGCATTCCAAAGCAGAAACGGAGAACTGTCATCGGCATCAATGAAATTGCGAATTTCATTGATGCCGATAAATCAAAAAATTAATTTACCACGTGTTCCGCCGAACAAGTCCACGGCCACGGAACCCGGCCGAATAGGAAAACGTCAAACGAGACGGCCGTCATGGGTAACATTTTGAAGAAATCTTTATGAGTTCTATATGTCTAAGAAATAAGTTTGGATGTTTGTGTCGCTTTTTCACAAGAGGTTTCCCGCAGAGGAATCGCTGAAGTAATGACAAAACTTCCTTGACGTACTGAAAGTGCTTTTCAAAAGTCCATTTTGATTAATATGATTTCGACTTTCACTAACACTGGAATTTATAGGAGATTATGTTTATGTCTATGTTTAAAGACATTTATTCTCATAAAGATATTTTATACGCCACTTACATGAGAACATAAATAAAAGTAAATCTAAATAACAAAATTCATTGTCGTACCTATGTTGTTGAAAAATAAACAACATCAAAAACAGCTATCGACGGGAAAAATCTATACAAATAAAAGAAAAGTTAAATTCTAGTATTCACTATCAGCTTAGCACCACAATACTAAGACCAGGAACAAACCAGTCCAGCGCGCTAAGATAGATATGTTTGCGATTATATGGTTTGCTAGTCGCTTTTTGAATACATTGATCCATTGATTGATCTATTTGATACATTGCCTGATCTCTCTCCCGATCGTGTCGGTTTACCATCCCATCAGATTACGAGAGTGAGGGAATAGAGAGTGCAACTGTGCTTGCGCATACACTTGGGTACTATAATCCTGTCCTGCGCCGATGGCTAGCCTCCGTTGAGGCAGGCCGCCGTGGCCGAAATTCGGTCTGGAGGACATTATTATTATTTGAATACATTGAACTGTGGTACTGTGGTAATTGTGGACCGTACTTTGTTCGAGTTTTAGGCAAAACAATGAAGCTTGCGCGTCGAGTGCAGATGCGTCCAACTTTTTTTCGCTTGGTGAATTGCAGATCCGTGCGGACCTTCTTGTTCATGGATTTGCGAATAAAGATACATGTGCTATAAATGTATAATTGTTTGATATTTATCAGATTCGTTTCTCGGAAAATTTTTTAAGTTGACATTCGGAAATTGTAGTTGAATAGCATTTTATGATTTTATTTTGTAGAATTTGTATTTTTTTAATCTAGTACTGGCAGCGCTTCCCCAGACCTCGATAAGATATAACAGGTGTGGTTTAACTAGGGCATTATATATTGTGAAACGTAGTTTCTGTGGTATGTATCGAAAATTAATCCAAAGTAGGGCGTGAAGTGACATTAATTTGGTTATTAAATATTTAATGTGAACTTTCCATGTCAATCGGGTATCCAAATAAAGGCAAAGATATTTTTCATTAGTTTCTTCTTGCAATGGTGTATTGTTTATTTTAAGAGGTGAGAAATTGTGTATAGGTTTATTTTTTAAATAAAACAAAATCCGAGCAGAAAAAAAAAGTGCCATTCAAGCCCAACTCATGCATATGTTAAATAGACAAAAAAGCAAGGAAAATGGATGAACAAGAGAAACCTTCTAAAACAATTAAGAACCCCTTTTTAGAAAATAAGCCTCCCCCATAGGTTCTTTCACGGGGGGGGGGCGATATTTTCCATAGTTGCCACGCTTATAATAGTTGCACGCAAGCGGGTAGCAGTTTTATTTATTTTAAGTCGTAAATGAAGTAAGAGTAAATAAAATTAAAAACCATTAAAAGTACAGCTTTAATTATAATTCTAATGATTTCGCTGGTAATTATAATAATAGAAACTTGTTACCGAAGAATAGCGGATAAGCAAGCAGTATCGCAAATAAACTAGCAATTTTAAAGCGAATTTAACTTTTTTTTCGTTTTCTTTCCTACAATTCTTCCAGTGCAGTGCAGTTTTATGAATTGAAGTTATAAGTTGGGTGATTGTTTGGTGACCGAATCCGGAGTCAGCAACCAACCCCCGACATATGTCAAATTGGGAGTTTCTTTCCTCTATGAAATGCTTCAAGGTTGAATTCGGTGATCCTAGGGAAGCCCCTATTTTGATTATGAATTCCAATGTAAGCCATTATTGTCCTTGAAGCTTATAACGATTTCGTTATTACTTCGCAAATCGTCACTAATGTAGTATTTTCTGTAATATTTAGCAATATTTATTAACAAAAGTGATGTAATCTTGGCATATGCTTGTACATTATTTATCATCATTTGCAGTCCTTTGCATGACCATTACTGAACATCCTCCAGTAAGGAATGTCACAAAGTACTGTCATGACCCACCTGCATCGAATTCCTAGACATTTTGTGCCAGGTATTAACTCCTTTAGGGATGCACTCTTTTATTACATGCCCGCCTTGTGGGAGCAAGGACGGATAATGTCAGACATACACCGACTAAAATTCTATGGTGTCCTACCTTCGTCACATATTGGTGGGACCACGGAAACGTTTTCGGATACACCCGCGGCCCCACAAGCATCGGCCGCTTCATGGCAGCCCCTACTTCGGGAGGACTTCTCCTCTCCGTTTTTACTTCTTAGGTACGGGGCTCAGTAACACAAGGCACGCATTCCGCTGCCGCATTAATACACTACGTTGAGTGCGGGTGCGTGCCACGAGTGCGGTCAGCGGAGGCCATTTGCTCTCTCTCTCTCTCTCTCTCTCTCTCTCTCTCTCTGTATCAAACGCCATTCAAATTTCAGTTTACACTTCACTAACCAGTACAAAGCTGTCTCCTAGAACCTTTCTTCACCATCGTTTACCGATATTTCAAGCTATGTGGCCAGCCCATTACAACTTCCGCTTACTGATCCGTTGGATTATATCGGTTATTCTTGCACAGAAAAATATAGGGCTATTCATATCATATTTGTTAGATTTTCGGAAACGGCTCTACTTATTTGGATGATTTTGTTTAATTTTAGACTAACGCGCTGGCTTTACCTGAGTGGGATCTATTAATGAGGTGTCATTAAGATTTGTTAAAATAATCATCAAAGATAATTTATTATACTCGTGTCAAATTTTCGACTTTATAGAGAAAAGTTTCACGGATAAAATATAGCGAGGATTCCTCACAGTCGGTTCAGCCATCCTGAAGATCAGCCCGAACTATACACAGAATAAGCCATTTAGTCATGAAAACATAAAATTTACTTAATGATTTTCATAATATTGATCAAATATTGCTTATTAATACCCCCTGGGCTCGATGAAATGAAGATGGAGATAGTTAATTTGATATTTTTTGAGACTGCTTCGTTGGTCTAGTGGTTGTAGTAGTGTGACTTCTGATCATGAGGTCCTGAGTTCGAATCCCGGGTCGGGCCAAAAAATCAATTATCGAGTTTTTCTGTCAAGAAATTCTCAGTAACTGCCCGGAGTCAGGAAGTTGGCGGTGTCTCACCCCTGTGCCTCGGAAAGCACGTTAAGCCGTTGGTCCTGCGCCTGATCTCTCTCCCGGGCGTGTCCGTTTACCGTTCCATCGGATTACGAGAGTGAGGGAATAGAGAGTGCACCTGTGCTTGCGCATACACTTGGGCACTATGATATATCCTGTCCTGTGCCGAGGGCTAGCCTCCGTTGACCGCCGCTGTGACCAAAATTTGGTCTGGGGGACATTATTATTATTATTATTATTTCCCGAGATTATTATTTTCAGAGTTTATATAGATAGATGTTGTCCCTGAAAATTTGATTTTCTAGCTCCGATTAAAGTTTGTTCGCACCGTTTTCTACCGCGTACAACCTCTCTGTGGAATAGTTTTCCACGGGTGATTTTTCTGGACAGATACGACCTTCAAGGAAAGAGCTTAATCCTTTCTAAAGAGGCAGCAACGCACCTGCAATTCCCCTGGTGTTGCGGTTGATCATGGGCGGTGGTAGTCACTTAACATCAGATGAGCTGCATGCTCGTTTGCCCCCTCTTCTATAAAAAAAACCTTGTACTGTTAAAATAAGTTAGCTTGTAGATACAGACTTGAATATAAAATCTGACCTGTTTAAAATGAACGAATGTTTTCACTAATGCGTCTTTCAATAGGAATAACAATCTTTTTGGATTGCTAATTTCCGTTTGACGTATATATTACTTACTATACTACTATACGCAAAGTTAAATTAAAATAGTAATTAATTAAAATTTAGTTAATTTAAAATTTAAATATATGCGACAGTTCAATTTATATTCAGGTTAAATAGAGTCGCATCAACTGTTATTAATTTATTTTATTTATTTTATTTTATTTTATTTTATTTGGAAGACCAACAGCTATCATAATTAGGACAGATAGTACTAATAACAACAGTAAGACAATTAAAGATCCTCACTACTAGATACAAAGGTGAATTTACAACAGTGATAAATACGATTTAACACTTGAAAGTATCCAATACAACATATTTATGTCAAATGAGAGCTAAACTTGTATTATACACATAAAAGACAATCAACTCATACTTAGGACATTCAATAACACTACAAGCTATTTTTAATAGAAAAATAAACACAAATACAAAAGTAAATCATAGTTGTGTAGCAACGCATCAATATCTCACTTAGAGCTACCAAAAATGCGTTGTTAAGTATGCGCCTAGCTGACGCAGCACTAGTGTTAAACAAATCGAAATAAAACTCATTGGCTACCTTATTGAAATTATTGCTCGCTCGCCATATAAATGTATTTTGCCTATAATTTGTAGATGAAAACGGGAGACTTAAAATTTTGTTGTATCTAAGAGGTTTGGCAGGACAGCTAACATGTAGTTGAGATAAAAGCTCAGGACAGTCAATAGCACTACAAGCTATTTTTAACAAAAAAGTGAGGTCAGCAATCTCACAACGCATAACAAGAGGAGGAAGGTGATGTTTTTTATAATAACTAATATAATTATCTGAGGTATAGCGATAGCCATTGGTTCTATAACAGAGGTAACGCATAAACTTACTTTGGATATTTTCAAGTCGGGTAATATATGTTGCATACCTGGGGTTCCAGATTTGAGATCCGTACTCCAAATTACTTCTTACAAGAAAACAATATAGGATCTTTAGAGTTTTAGCTTTAGTGAAGTCCCTAGAGCTATGCATCAAAAATCCAAGAGCTTTCGTAGATTTGGTTATAATGCTTAATAACTGAATGTCAAATATCAATATGAAATCATGAAGAACACCGAGATCTCTAATAATGGAATCCCTTTTAAAATTTTCACTTTCCAATTTATAGCTAAAGACAATCGGTTTATATTTGCGACTATAGGACATAAAGCTACATTTCAAAGGGTTCAAATCTAAGAAGTTTAGGTGGCAATAACACTCTAGATTTGACAGATCTTCTTGTAGAGCTTCAGCATCCTCGATTGATGTTATTTTCAGAATAATGTAAGTTTTTTATAAAAGAGTCCAATTAATGCGCCACAAAAAGAGAAAAGGGTCGCCACACCACCATACGAAAAAAAACAAGATAGATAAAAATAACAAATAATAACGGACCCAGCAGTGAGCCCTGTGGCACCCCACTTGGAACAGTTACCCATCCTGATATGTAGTTGCTGACGACAACAGCTTGTGATTGATTATTTATATAAGACGTATTAATTATGTAATTGTTCTGAATAATATTGTGTTTAATGTGTGCTGTCGCCCATAGAGAGCATGTCTATCCTTGATGGAATACCTCGTTTTCTGTAAAAAAGGGGACTCCGAATTAGTACACCTTAGGAAACCCAGCAGCATTTAGCTGCAATTTAAGCTGTATTCTGTTAGGTCGTGATCCATTCGTGGCAACTGACAAAATATTACTTATTAAAGTCTAAGTAATCAACCCAATATTTTATTTCGAGGCTTTATGTAAAAAAGGATATAAAAAAAACTTCAAAGTCACTAAAGAGTAGACCCGGTCGTCTATGAAATACTACTATCGCCTATAAGCTGTTGTTCCAAAATGCCACCTAGCTGCGTTGGATTTAGAAGAAAGAAATGCAAGCTTAGAAAAAGCTTATTGGTAATATTTGATTTGGTTGAAATCAATCTCGTCAGCATCATGTACAGGCGCATAGAAGCCAGCTTTTCGCTATCAATAACATGTATTTAGGAGAGTTCGTGCAGGAACTTCATACTGTTATTCCCTTCTCTTTTCTCCATCTAGGTTTAGGTCGAGTTAAGTCTTTTTTTCAATATTCCAATAATATTCCACCAAACTGTTTGCTTCGTCCTTCCTAATGGGTACAGCTTAGGAGTGAAATAATTTGGTTGACTTAATGCTGGTGTCTGTTTTTCCGTTCCATTATAATCGGAGTGTCTTCGAGACAAGAGTGAACAGGTTTTTGTTATGTCGTGCGATTTACCACTTACGGCTTTATCACTACTTACCACAAGGTAGGATGAAATGAAACACTGGATTATAGAAAGTAAAACTAAATATAAAGACCCTAAAAATTATGAGGACAAATAACAGATACCGCACTTAAATTTCTTTCCTAATAAAAGAGCTATGTAGGTGCCTATAGGCGTCATTATCCAGTATCCACTAACTATGTTGTGTGTTCGCTTATTTTTTACGCACAAGGAAAGGCGCAATATATGTAATGACGAAACCCGATAACCATTTTAAAACTTCTAATAACATCCTCACATATTTGAAAATTCTTCATGTATATGGAATAATATATAATCATATGTTTATTGGAACGCAAGTTTGAAACGTGTTATGATTAAAACGCTACCACAATATAGGTCAAATTCCTAGTGTATGTGTAGTTTTAAGAAAAAAATCTTTGTGACTCCTCTTTACATCCTATATTTTCTCACCTATCTATTTGATCTTCTTCTGTACCATAAAAACGTAATGGTAGTTGAAGGGAAATCATCTAAAAACTAACCATTTCCGGAAGAAATATACAAATCTCAATTTAATGTTATATTTACAATTAAATAATTGATGTGAGGTAATGGCGTTATAAAATCCATAATCTAATTTTATTTCATGGGTATTATGAGGTAATTTTGGGAAAATACAGAAAAGCTTCATGGTGTAACCATCTCGTATATATCAGATTTGAAATTCCCAGATCAACGACGGGAACCACTGTCAAAGGTGAGAAATGAAAAAAGTTTTGGTAATATGATCAGACATCTATTCTATTCTATCTACTACCTCTTATTGTGCTTTGGATATCGTATATAGGGAAATTGAAAAGGGAGGTGGGCATCTGCATCTTTCTGATAACAACTCGAAATTGTAAAAACTACGATTTACAACCCGCCTGTCAAGCGTAGCATGAATTGCAAAATCCCCTTTTTAAGGCAATCTATGTACATAAATCCTGCATACAGCACTAGACTTTTGTAATAGAATTTTTATTCCATTACAAAGGGAGACTAAAACATTTTAATTGTTGTCACTTCTTACTCAGTTTTATGTTGCAGTTGATTACGTAGACAAGTGGTTCCTTATGGCTACCCCGATCCCAATTTTGACAATCTGGCTCGCATACTTGGCTTTTGTACTGAAAATTGGACCAGAGTTCATGAAGAAAAGGCCACCGTTCAATTTGAATAACGTGCTGGTTTTGTACAACGCAATACAAATTATTATTTCCTGTTTCGTTTTCTGCTTTGTAAGTTATATACAAATTTGTTTTCATTATTTATTTTTTATTATTATTATACACTATTTTTTATTTTCAGTTTTTAATTTATAGGTACTTATTATCATAATATTTTGAATTATTATTGTCAACTCCATTATCGGGGGCAAATGTCTTATTTTCATGTCTATGCAGGAATATTTCCTATTAGCGCAAAATTAAAAATCCTTCAATGACTGATTTAATTCTCTTGTCTACGATTCCAAATCCGATTTTTTTCATTGAAAGGCTATCCTTTGATTTTGCATGACCTTCGCTTAAAAAATTATCCCAAAAGTGACATTATCAACTAAAGTAGTGTAATTATTGTTGTCATTGACAACAAATGAATCTGGGATGTGGTTTATCAACGATGGCCGTGTGAGTAAACTTAAGGTTGCTCGACGAAGAACTAGAGTATATTAACAATTGATCTTACAGGCTTGACTTTAGAGTTAACCCATCTAAATGTAAACTGACTTAAATATGAGTAGGTAGCCATCAGTTATGGAATAATCCAGTACCGCCCAATGTCAGTTGATGGGTAGAAGTGGCTAAAAAGATCAAAAAACCAAGGGCCACTCAAAAGCGAGTCGCCACGATGGCATCACCTTCTGATACTCCGAAAGAGAGGCGAAAGAACAAAAAAATTTGCGTGCCCCAACATCTGCAGCTGTAACAGTAACGATGTCAGAAAGCTCCCTCTCTCTCTCTCCCTCTGTAACTTATGCCAAAGTAGTGAAAGAGGCAAAATATAAAATACGCCTGGCAGAGCTTGGGAATAGACACAATCTGACAAAAACAGGCGATACCCGGAGGACTGCTGCTGGAGAGCAAGGGTCCGGATTGCGGCGTAAAGGCGGATAAGCTGGTGGCCAAGTTGTGTGAGGTTCTCACAGATCTGAA
Source organism: Parnassius apollo (assembly GCA_907164705.1). Lineage (NCBI taxonomy): Eukaryota > Metazoa > Arthropoda > Insecta > Lepidoptera > Papilionidae > Parnassius > Parnassius apollo. The sequence goes on from CAJQZP010000824.1 coordinate 528,390, forward strand.
CGTGCAAATTAATCGCCCAGTTAAAACAAGCGACGTCCGTCTGAGGGACCTCGACGACGCAGTCAGCGCTTTGGAAATTGCGGCGGTGTTGTCTAGGGAAGTGTACTGTGGTAGATGACATAAAAGTCAAGGAAATCCCCCGAAATTCCACTAGATATGGGGACATGCTGTGTATGGTGCACAATCGTGGCTGTCCTTAAGATTGCGGCTGTTGGGCGAGTGTGTGTAGGTTGGGGATCTGCTCGAGCTGAATTACTAGAACTCAGGCCTAGAAAGGAGGCACGTCGCTAGCAGATTCCACGTGAAACTAATAGAGGAGCACGTTGTTACGCATGCTGAGAGCCCGGACATAGGGCCAAATAGTGCACTGAATCAGCACCCAAGTGTTCTTTGTGCTCTGATCTCGGGCGTTCTGCTGGCCACAGATTGGGGAAAAAGTGTATCCCATCTCCCAACAAAAAGGAAGGAAAAGTGAACGGATAATTTCACCCACGAAGGCGGCCACACCGACTTCTGTCGAGGCATTGAGTATTAGCTCGGCAATGGCTGAGATATAAAATTCACTATCCTTAAAGTCCTCCAGGGCAATTTGAACCACTGCCGCAATGCACAGTATTTGCTTATGCAAACCATTGCGAAATAGTGGGTTGCTCCACGCTGCGCTATATTGAGAAGAAGGCAGGGGTTTGTTGCAGTGTAATGGGGCTTCACAGCCATAGTGGACTGCTATATCTCTCCTAATAGGTCCCTTGCCGATTACAAGGCGTACAAAGACGAGGTGGCTAATTGTGTGCGCGAATGTCAACCTCGCCTGTTGATCGTTCTAGGAGATTTTAGCGTTGTCCGCGCGTAGTCCCTGCCTAGTACCCCGGATCGAAATGGTAGCGGGTGCTACGCATATACTGCTGCCCAATTTTGGGGGACCTGTGAATGAAGTACGTAGTATTCGTCGATATACTGGCGGAGATGGATGCGAGGGTGGACGTCCAAATATCCATGCCCTCAGCCAGAGCAGTGGTAGTCTTCTGGTTGAAGAGGCGCTCGAATAATATAAATAGCAGGAACGACGAAACGTTCTGGCGATATGGCACACACGGTTTGAGGAGTGCTATATAACCAAAACGGATGGAACCTCTCGCTGCCAGCAGTCATGTCGGTGATACTGAGCGAGGATTCGGCATGCAGGGCCGTAACAACTTTCTGGGTATCGGTTATGATTCAGAAGGAGGCTGCAGAGCAGGATTGGGAGAGGGCGGATCATGCTCGGAGACGACGTCGCCAAGGCATTCGTTACGGTCCTTTTCCTTTAAACAGTGTTCTCCTAGCAGAAACGGGGTCTCTGGGGTTGAAAACGATCGGGGCGGTGGCCCCGAATGCCTAGAGATGTAACCCCCGAAGAGGATGATGTCTCGGAAGTGGTCCCTAGTTATCGTGATAGCACTGTGAAGGTGCTAGGAACATAAAAATGACCGTGGGACGTGATTCTAATAAAGCAAAGCGAGAGAGGGTACCCGGTTGCGTTCCGAACGGAGATCCCGGGAGCCCTCTATACGCTGATGGTGACCACTGGGAGGTTTGGGCTGGTTTCGTTTCCCCCGCAGCGAAAGGTATCCATGAGGATTTCCCAACGATAAAAAAGGTAGCCATCATATGAAAAAGTACTGATGAATCAAGCAACTTTTCCTGTGAATCGTTTCAAATTTTGGAACTGAGTTGTACCGTAAAAACCTTTATTACACTCTGAGTTGGCAATCCAAAGAAAAAATCCAAATCCAAAAAAAAAACCTTTGAAACTGAAATACAGCAGTGGGTACATTATTGCTAAACGTTGAATAAGCGTAATCAAACGAGATTGACTCTTTATCAAAGACAGATTATCTTGTAAACTTACGCAAAAGTATAATAAGTCTATGCGTTAACTAAGTTAATTTATCTTAAGTCATGAAATGAGTCACTAAAAATGACAGTTTTATATCTTTTATTTTCAGGGAGCAAACCTTTTATTGCAAAATGGATTAATATTACAAAAAAGATGCATAAATGATGGTGACGACTTGAAAATGTTTGTAAGTAGTCTTAAACTATAGTGGTGGTATAAAAAAATTATTAACAAGTTATTACCCGGACAGTGGCAGTGTAGGATCCACTACCCCATATCATTCCGTGGGTGTCGTAAGAGGCGATAGAGAGAAACCAATCAGAAGATGAGCAGTAGTATTTTTCTCATATCAAGTAAAAATAAAGAAACTGCGATTGCCAACCCGATTACCAAGCGTGACATTCAGTGCAAATATCCCTCTTACGAGGAAATATTTGGAAAAGGTCTGTGTTCAGCAGTGGACTTTAATAGGCTTTAACAATATAAACAAGTTCTATATTTATGGATCAAAACTGACTCATATTCACAATACACTCGTGTATTAGCATAGGGCCAGAAAATAAAATCACAAAATCAACACCTGATAGGTGGCGCTGTTTGATTCCATCAAAATTTAGCCGGTGCTACAGTGCCTTCAAATGTGTGACTGTCGATATATCAAAGAGCTGAAGTATTTGTACAGTAGGGCTACGATTGCTGTCCGAGTACAGGACCAGAGTAAGAAACCGATACAGCTGCAAAAAGGTGTAAGACAGGGTTATATCCCCGAATATCCCTGAAACTAATAAATTAAGACGTTACATTCCCGAAATTCTTCACCACTGCATTAGAAGTCGTTTTCAAGCTACTGGACTGTAAAGGATACGGTATTAACATAAATAACTCATTTTTGATTTACCGACGATATAGTCCTTAACGCAGAATCACCGGAGAAACTAAGCACTACGCTCAATGACCTCAATTTTGCCTTCCAACAGATTGGTCTTAAGATAAACATGGACAAAATAAAGTTCATGTGAAACGTCCATACAACATACCTATGCCGGTAGTTGTTGGGAGCATTAAGCTCGAAGTTGTTTATAAGTATGTTTACGTGGGACAAATAGTTCGACTAGCTAAGTCAAACTTCGAACGAGTGGTCAATCGACGGATTTAACTCGACTGGGCAGTGTTCAGGAAATAACGACACATCTTCTCGTCAGGAATGACTCAAAACTTGAAAAAAAGACTGTAAAACAAGTTGTGCGTGTTGCCAGTAATGGGAAAACAGCTTCTCGAGTGTCAGACTCGTACCAGTAGGTGAAGTGTAAGGCGACTCTCCACCAGATGGAGTGACGACCTAGTAAGGACGATCTAGTAGACGACACGCAAGTCGATGGAGACAGGTGACTAAGGACCGTGCTTTGTGGCATTTCTTGGTGGAGGCGGTATTAACAACAATCACTCATTTTTGATTTACGGACGATATAGTCCTTATGGCAAAATGTTCAGCAGTGGACTTGTGAAGGGCTGTAATGACGAAATAATGATGAGTTGGCGCTATAGTTGAGGTATTAATAACTAGTCTCTGTGTTTTATATTTATTATCGCGTAGTGGCAGTTAAGAATATCCACTACCCCATATCTTCCCATGGGTGTCGTAAAAGGCGACAGAGGGAAACAGGCAGGAGATGAGCAGCAGCATCTTCCTGATAACAGCAACTGTACAACAAAAAAAAAACTGCGGTTGCCAACCTACTCGCCAAGCGTGGCAACTATGTCAATATACTCCCCATGAAGAATTACACAAATAGACGGCCCCCAGTTCCCGGCGATATTTACTCTGTAAAAATTCTAGTGTGAATTCGTAGTGAAACTTATCGCGCCACCTACTGAAAATGGCAGAACAACTTCCGCTGTCCCAAATGAACCTTAGTATTTTATCAATCCTTATAGCAAAATATACGTTGCAATAGTGCTGTGGTAGAGCCACGCTCTCACAAAATATCAGCCTAAAATAGCAGCTTGGTGCTGCTGTATTTTATATGGTGAATGTAGAGAACCAGAAACCCTTTTAACTGAATTTAGAAAGACATTTGATTTTAATCCTCAGGGGTGGCAACCTGATTTTTTTTTTCAAATCTAAATTTTGTTTCCTAATTGAGGATAAATTTAGATGTCTATGGGCCACAACATTCACTTACCATCAGGTGGACTGTGTGCTCGTTTCTTACCCTTAATTTAATAAAGCTGCTAGTGGATCTCAATATATAATATGGATCAGAACAAAAAGTTTACTGAGTTAAACAGACTATTTGGCTATTAAATTACCTTTGTGATACCTTGTATCAATGAGGAGTTTAGTAAACATCACACTCACCAATATATATCATAGAATATATTTTAATTCTTCTATAAAATATCTCTTCATTTAGTTGGCGATATTAACTCGCTACATGTAGCTATGGCCTCATAAATTATATATTGTCTATAGATGCAAGGATCGGGGCTGCTCTGGACTTGTGATGAGTTTTAATAATGACGCTGAATAATTACTTATAAGATAAAAATTGCAATGTTTTTTTAACGTAATGGGTATTCAAACACAACGTCAAGCTATTTTCTTATGTATTAATATTTAAAAATATTAAACGATTATTATTTTAATAAAGTATTAAGTATTTTTCATATAAAAGTATGAAGGGGTATATTAAAAATTGTTAAATCATGTTTTATTTATAATTACAGTTAACTACTGGAATTTATTACTACTTCTTCGCAAAATTAACAGAACTGCTTGATACGATCTTCTTTGTCCTTCGGAAAAAGGATAACCAAGTTACATTTCTCCATGTCTACCATCACTCCGCAACATTGCTTTGTAGTTGGTTCGCCTTGAAGTACGAACCTTCATACAGCACAGTGTTTCTTGGTACAATCAACTCTTTTGTACACATAGTTATGTATACATACTACGGATTGTCCGCTTTTCCTGATCTATCGAAGTATTTGTGGTGGAAGAAATATATCACTTCAATGCAGCTGGTAAGATTATTTTAATCAATTCATTTTTAATATGAAAGGTGTCTGAATATTTTTAACCGAATACCTTCATCATATTACATATGTTCTTGTGCAATTTATGTTTTTAATCTGCCCCTACGATACAAGAGATAATCTTAGTGTAGGGGTAACGTTTTTAAAAAAAATATAAAAAAATAAATAAAAAATAATATTCTGTGCAAAAAGATTTATTTACTTTTTATTTAATTTTGCATAAACAAATCAGAAATCTTTAAAAGCCTCTCCATGTCATATATCAAGATAATAAGCTGAGATTTCCTGGCGCAGGCCGTACACTATACTATCAAGATTACTATTGATGATTTGAGGTGTGCGAAAGGCTGGAAATATATCCAATTTTACGGATGGCAATTCACAATGCTGTGTTGGTCCCTATTTTAACGTATGGTAGTGAAAGTTGGGTGTGGCAGAAGAAGCACGAGAGTAGAATAAATGCAGTAGAAATGCGGTCGTTAAGGAGTATGTTAGGCTGAATCTGAATGACAGGGTGAGAAATTGTGTATTAAGGGAAGAGTGTGGTTTGCAAGATGATGTTGTAACCAGGATTAAGAAAATAATGCTTCGGTGGTTTGGTCATGTGGAAAGAATGAATGAAGAAAGAGTGACAAAGAAAATTTATGTTGCAGAAGTGAATGGCAGAGTCGGAAAGGGACGCCCTAGGCAAAAATTTATCGATCAAATTAGCGATTTATTAAAAACGGGCCAAATTAGGAGTACCCTAAACCGACGAGCATGTATGCGTAGGTATATGGATGTGAAGGAGACGAGAGAGGTGTGTCAGGATCGTGCCAAATGGAAGTCTGTAGTCTCTGCCTACCCCTCTGGGTGACAGGCGTGAGTGTTTATATTTATGCGATATAATGTCATTACCAGAGCCAGAGTTTTCGCGTTCATCTAACTGCCTGCCGAGCATTTGTATTTATAGGCATAAAACCAACAGAGAACCTTAAAGTTTTGAATTCGGTGTTCATGGTGCTGATAATATTCACCACCATGTGCAAAAGGGAAGTTGTAAGAAGTTTTATCTTGATTTTTCAGAAACCGATTTAATGATTTGGAAGAAATTTTGTATGTACACAATTATTTACTTAGAAAGTAAATTGACAGGTTTAATCCCTGATAATTTTATTTTCAAATGGGTATTTGAGCTCTACCCATAACTTATAAGCAATTTAAATTAAAATATTGGTCGCAGGTATTTGTAACAGTATGAAATTATTACAAAGATGTATCAAAAATTCTGTTATTCTGCCTCACAATCGTAGAGAGAATGAGGGCAACAGGAATTGCCTCGCAGAATATCAAAGAAGAGACAAAGGTTGCTTTTAGAAACATCTGATCAAGTGGGCCTTGAACTGAAAAGTGACTCTTGCGCTGGTATTAATGCACGCCATCGCCAGTCCGTGTGATTTAAATATTTCTGTTTCAACACAATCTCTGGGTCGCATCATTCATTAGTCTTCATCATACGTAACATGCAAGTGAGGTCAATAATTATTGACTTTTTTATAGTTAGGATGATGAATGAGGAAACAGATCACATGACTGTAAGTGGATAGTGAGGTCCATAGACGACTTCTTATCTTATTCGATTATAACGTGGTAGATCATTGACGCTGTAGCTATATACGGTTACAGCACGAATGGGTTGGCTGAACCGGGAAAGACTACGATCTTACAGAATACCAGCCAGTGGAATAGCAGCTTAGTTCTGCTGTGTTTCTTACCAATACCAATGCATATTAGTGCTGTTCGGATGTCTTACTTTTATATCTTAAGTGTGCTACGGGCTTCCATTTGGCAAGATCCTGACATACCTCTTTCGCCTCCTTTACATACATATATCTACGCATATATGCTCGTCGGTTAAGAATACTTCTAACGTGGCCCATTTTCAATATATCGCTAATTTGGTCGACAAACTGTCTTCTAGGGCGTCCCTTCCCGACTCTGCCGTTCACATCTGCCATATAAATTTGTTTTGTCACTCTTTCCTCATTCATTCTTTCTACATGACCAAACCACCTTTTTTACGATATTTTCAACAACAACCATCATGTACCGATAGTGGCAGTACAGGACTTTGGTACTCTTAGTAAAATTCAAAGATCCTTAGCAACCCGGGGTCAAGGCCAAGAATACAAATGAGTCTTAAGACTAAATATTAAAACAGTATTCTATATGGATTTAGATTTAATAAAAGTATTTATTTGGTTCGAATATCATGTGAAAAGCTCAAACCAATACAGAAGTATTTATAGGTCTTAGGAGATAAGGTTCAAACATTGCTGATAACTCTTCTTCTTATATAAAAGACCTATGAATTCCTATATATAACCTATATAAACCTATATAATACATTCATTTAATTTCTTATTTCAGGTACAATTTTTATTAATGGTGATCCAAGTTACAGTAAACTATAAAGCTTCATCGTGTCGTCCTTCATATGTGTTACTATTTATGATAAATTTCAACGTTTTGTTATTCCTGTATTTATTCTCAGATTTCTATATTAAATCTTACATTAAAAATAATCAAAAACGTATCGAAAATGAAAAACAACGACGCAATGGTTCAAAACATATGAATGGCAGAAATGGAAAAATATTTAAAAAGAGTACTATAAATTAGATTTACACTTACTATTATTCTTATAGTCACGTCACAAACATTATAGTATTATGTAATATATTCCATGTGTATAAATAAAATCTTCAAACAAAAACTTTTTTGAATTACGAAACAAAAACGTTTCGTAATAATCAGTTTCATAATATGTTATTTTTATAAACTGAACTAAGAAGGGAACTAATAAACAAATAATGTGGATCATTATATTTGTTTGTATTTATTCGTAACCTAAATAAAGTTAAAAGTGTTTTAAATTCAAATTACTTTTATAATTAGTAGTCTAGTTATTTTCATTTATTCATTGATTATAATCTATTAAAATTACATTACTGACCGTAGGCCACTATTTGCCTTGTTTACCACTTTTGGCACACGTATGTGGTTTTTATTATTTTCAGATGTTAGCGGGAAGATTTAATTATTTATTTATTATTTATTGCATAAAAGACATTGTACAAAAGGCGAGCTGAGTGCTATATGGTATCCTCATTATATTCATATTGTTGCATGAATAAGTCAACTAGCGCCATCTAGTGTCAGGAACGAGAGCGAGGGGAGCATTGAGAAAATGACATCACAAATCGCTCAACTGACAGCGCCTAGTCGAAACTCGAACGCTCGATACCTTCCGCGTGTTTACTTGAACATTCTGGATATTTCTTTGCTAATTTAAATATATAGGCGCTGCAAGATGCGATGGAGGCAGTGTTGATTTGGGCGAAACAAGCGAAGCTTCGGAGTGGAATTAAGTGAATTAGTGTGTTTAAATTATTAGTGTTTTAACTTTAATTGTGTAAAGTAAATTAAAGTGTTAATTTAGGTAATTTTATCGGCAATTTTTATTGTCACGAACCTCAAGCTCGTAACAATTGGTGTCAGAAGTGGGATAAAATCATGCCGATTTTACCTAAGGAGGAAACGGAGGGTGTCCGTACCCGAAGTCAACGCCAGCAGGAGACGGACCAAAGAAGATTTGGTGGTGCAACGCCGCAGACGTCGGAGGGCCAGCCACCGGCTGAAGGCCCGTCGGTAGCTCCTACATCTGCAGCACCTGACTTAGGTGCTCTGATGGTGATGCTGCAGGAGCAGGCTCGCCGACAGGAGGAACAGGTCCGTCAGTTGAAAGAGCAGCTGCAGAGCGGACAGGAGGGACAGGCCCGCCGATTGGAAGAGCAGCTGCGGGGCGGACAGGAGGAACAGGCCCGCCGACAGGAGGAACAGGCCCGTCGTTTAGAAGAGCAACTCCAACGCGATAAGGAAGAGCAGATGCTCCTCATGAAGGACCTTCACGCTATCTTCGGAAAAGAGATACGGGAGGTGAAGGATAAGGTTGCTCAACATGACAACCGCCTGTCGGAGGCCGAAACCCGAATCGACCAAGTAAACAATCGGGTTGACAACGTAATGGCTGACATGAAGAAATCACTAGATGAACTCAAACTTGGAGATGGAGCTACAGCTCCCGTAGTAGCTACAACACCTTCGCTACGTGGGTTCAAGGTGCCACCGTTCGACGGTACCTCTTCCTGGTCGGCCTACAAAATCCAGTTCGAGGCCGTCATGGAGGCGAACGGCTGGAATAAAAGCCAAGCCATGACTGCACTCACCCTAGGCCTGCGCGACCAAGCCTTAACTGTGTTGGAAGCTCTCGGTAAGAAAGTGACCTATGAGCAGCTTCTTGAGGCCTTGGAAGCGAGATATGGCGACGCTCATCTGGAACACGTCTTTCGCGCGCAGCTTAAAGATCGCGTGCAGCGCAGCAACGAAAACCTGCAGCAGTGGGCCCTTGAGGTGGAGAAGATGGTTCGAAAAGCATACCAGTCTGTACCTGCGCTCATTGAAGGGAACCTGGTTCAGACATTCATCGACGGCATCCGCGACCTTGAAGTCAGAGCTGCTGTGAGACTCGGGCACCACGACACGCTTAAGAACGCCTTGGCCCATGCACTGGAGGTGGAAGCCGTGCGGCAGGATCATCGTTCCCATCGCATCAGGGAGGTTGCAGCAGCTACAGTTCGCGACCGCAACAGAGGATACAGCCCTAGGTGCTATGGCTGTGGGGAAAAGGGCCATCTTCGATCCAGCTGCCCTAAGCGAACCCTAGAAAGGGAAGGTGAACGATCTCAGGAGGGTAGTGCGGCCAACAGCACCGCCCAGCAGCAGCAGGGAAACGAGTAAAAGCCAGAACTGCGGGGCGGGTGCTGGCTGATGTTAAAAGAGCCCCAAGGATCTCGATCTCACAAACCCATGATGGGAACAGTCTAATCATCAAGGGCGAGGTCAACGGAATGCCGTGTAAACTGACCATAGACACTGGAGCCTCTCGTACGGTTGTTAGTTCCCAACTTATAAGCCAGTTCCTTGGGGACTCCGCATACAACCGAGAACGCATTAATTTGGTAACAGCCACCGGTCAGTGTATACCCGTCCGTGGAGAGAAGGAGATGGAGTTGAAGCTAGGCAACGTGATCTACCTGCATAATTTCATCGTGGCTGATATAATGGACGACTGCATCCTAGGCCTAGACTTTATGAGGAATAATTGTTGTGAGATCGACGTTAAGCAAGGTGTTTTGAAATGTGGACAGGAGGAACTTTTTATGGAAGGTGCGTAACCAGGGAACGTGTACAGCATCAAGAAGATTGTTCTTCCGCCGAGATCGGAAACGATTGTTCCGGTTAGTCTTCCACGAAACGCTGGGCAAGCTTGTGTTGTGTACTTGTGGAAAGGGTAAACAATGACCTTCCATGGAAAGTAGCTCGAACCTTGGTCAGGACCACTGACATCTCAGGAGTACGTGTGCTGAACCTTTGCGACCGGGAACAGGTTATAGAAAAAGGTACACTGGTTGGTACTTGTGAGGAAGTGGATTGGTTACGTCAGTGCCAATATATATCGAGTGGGACCCCCAGCAAGGATTCAGAAACGAGAGTGACCACACTTTTGGAAGACTGTCGCAGTGTTCTGTCGCCGAACGAATTGGTGAAGGCGAAGAAGTTGTTACTCGAGTACGCCGATGTATTCTCATCAAACGATGCTGACATAGGAAAGACTGGTTTAGTTCAACACAAAATAAACACAGGTGAAGAGTTGCCTATCCGTCAGCGGCCAAGACGATTGCCGGTAGCACGTGAAAAGGAAGTGGAAACCATGATTGAGGGAATGGTGAGGGATGGTGTTATTGAACCTTCATCTAGTCCATGGTGTTCACCCGTGGTACTGGTAAAGAAGAAGGATGGCAGCATGCGGTTCTGTGTTGATTACCGCCGTCTGAATGACGTTACAAAGAAGGACAGCTATCCCTTGCCAAGAATTGATGACACGCTGGACATGCTTACAGGAGTAAAATGGTTTAGCACGCTGGATCTAAAAAGTGGCTACTGGCAAGTTGAAATTGACCCTAAGGACAAGGAGAAAACTGCGTTCTCGACGGGAAAGGGTCTGTGGCAATTCAAAGTAATGCCGTTTGGGTTGTGCAATGCTCCAGCAACGTTTGAAAGGCTGATGGAACTTGTACTTACCGGGCTAATTGGCGATGCCTGTCTGGTCTACTTGGATGACATCATCATCGTGGGCCGTACGTTTGAGGAACACCTTCAAAACCTGGAACGCGTGCTCATGAAGGTTCAGAGTGCCAACCTCAAGTTGAGTCCGAAGAAATGTTCACTATTCAAACGGCAAGTCAACTTTTTGGGGTATGTAGTGTCGAAAGAAGGTATCCGCACGGATCCGGAGAAAATCACAGCTGTCAAGGATTGGCCGGTTCCAAAAGACAAGACGCAGGTTAGAGCATTTTTGGGTTTGTGCTCCTATTACCGACGTTTTGTGAAGAACTTTGCAGATATAGCCAAACCTCTGCATAAGCTAACCGAGGAGAAGCGACATTTCTGCTGGGATGAAAGTTGTAACATCGCATTCCAGGAGCTCAAGGACCGTCTGTGCAAAACACCTATTTTGGGATACCCTGATGCAAGCAAAGAATTTATAGTTGACACAGACGCAAGTGATATAGGACTTGGCGGTGTGTTGTCTCAACGTAATGGTGACCAAGAGGTCGTGATAGCGTACTTCAGCAAGTCGTTGTCAAAACCGGAAAGGAACTACTGTGTCACAAGACGCGAATTGCTAGCTGTGGTAAAGTCGTTGCAACATTTTAGCAAATATCTTCTGGGACGAAAATTTCACTTACGAACTGACCATGCTGCACTAAAATGGCTATTGCAGTTTAAAAACCCAGAAGGACAAGTTGCGAGGTGGATTGAACTACTGCAGGAATACGACTTTGAGATCGAACATCGCAGCGGGAAATCTCATGGCAACGCAGATGCATTGTCAAGAAGACCTTGTCCTGAAGATTGCAAACATTGTACTAGGCAAGAGAGTAAGGAAGTGGTATCCGTGAGGATGCTCAGGGCAGACCACCTCAGCAACGAGTGGAAGGACAGCTTACTACATGCACAGCAGGAAGATCCGGACATCAAGCCGATTCTGGAATGGATAAAGGCCAGTGCTCCCAAGCCCAAGTGGAGTGACGTCTCAGCGATGAGTTCGACCACTAAAAGCTATTGGGCCCAGTGGGACAGCTTGCTGCTTCAGGATGGAGTTCTGTGTCGTAAATGGGAAAACGTTCGGGGAGACAGCTGTCATTTGCAAATGGTTGTCCCTAAAGTTAAAGTACCGGATGTTCTACAGCTGTACCATAATGATTGTTCAGGAGGCCATCTGGGAGTTAAACGAACTCTACTGAAGATCCGAGAACGGTTTTACTGGGTCCACTGTCGAAACGATGTCGAGGACTGGTGTCGCAAATGTACAAGTTGTGCGGCTGTAAAGGGACCTCAGACTCGTAGTAGAGGTGCATTGAAGTTGTACAATGTTGGTGCACCATGGGAGAGAATAGCCATTGACGTGGCGGGGCCGTTTCCGGAGAGTGAAAGCGGTAACAAGTATTTCATGGTTGTGATGGATTACTTCACTAAGTGGCCAGAAGTCTTCGCCATTCCAAATCAAGAAGCTTCAACAGTTGCAGATAAACTAGTTCATGAAGTCTTCTGTCGTTTTGGAGTACCTTTAGAGATTCACAGCGATCAAGGAAGGAATTTTGAGTCTCAAATATTCCAGGAAACTTGCCGAGTTATGGGTACTCATAAAACAAGAACGACTTCTTATCACCCGCAATCTGATGGAATGGTGGAACGATTTAATCAGACATTGGAGAGGTACCTAGCAAAAATTGTAGACAATCGGCAACGAGATTGGGACAAGCACATACAACCGTTTTTGTTGTCATATCGAAGTTCTGTTCACGAAAGTACAGCAGTGACACCAGCTTTCGCAAACTTTGGAAGAGAATTACGGCTGCCTGCAGACCTGATCACCGGGATACCACCCGATGCTCCACGCAGTATAACCGATTATGCAAATGACTTGCGGGAAAAAATGAATGACGTTTATGAGCACGTCAGACAATCGGGCCAGCAAATGTCTGAAAAAATGGAAACCCGGTATGACCGCAAAATGAACGGGTTCGACGAAGGTTCACTTGTGTGGTTGCACAATCCAGTCCGCAGTAAAGGGAAATCTCCTAAGCTTCAAGCTAAATGGGACGGCCCGTACCGGATTGTAACCAGGATCAACGATGTGACCTACCGGATACAGAAAGGCGCAAGAGGGACTCCTAAGATCGTCCATGTGGATCGCTTGGCGCGTTATTATGGGACCGATAATGCTCGGGACGAGCATGTCTTAGGAGGGGGCAGTGTTGCATGAATAAGTCAACTAGCGCCATCTAGTGTCAGGAACGAGAGCGAGGGGAGCATTGAGAAAATGACATCACAAATCGCTCAACTGACAGCGCCTAGTCGAAACTCGAACGCTCGATACCTTCCGCGTGTTTACTTGAACATTCTGGATATTTCTTTGCTAATTTAAATATATAGGCGCTGCAAGATGCGATGGAGGCAGTGTTGATTTGGGCGAAACAAGCGAAGCTTCGGAGTGGAATTAAGTGAATTAGTGTGTTTAAATTATTAGTGTTTTAACTTTAATTGTGTAAAGTAAATTAAAGTGTTAATTTAGGTAATTTTATCGGCAATTTTTATTGTCACGAACCTCAAGCTCGTAACAATATGCATTCCATAAGGACGATATTGCTGCCTATCTCCTATTTCAGTTTCCCTCTGTCGTCTCTAATGATACTCACGGGATGACATGAGCTAGTGGATATTCTTACATCGTCGCTGCAAAACTTTAAAGTTTCATTTATAAAACTACAAATTATGAACTTACGTGCTAATATCTTGACTTTGCTTATTTTTCTACTACTTATATTACTTGTTTTTTCTTTGACCATTTACAGTAAATGCCTACCGAAGTGAGTTCTTGTAACTTCAAGACACGCCAGGTGGAGAACCCAACTCCAGTGTCATCATCATTACCGCCCTTAACAAGTTCACTGCCGAACATTAGCCTAGGATTGTTTATTGCAACCCCCGATACAGGAATAATCGAAGTGACAAAGACGCAGCGATTTTTCACTATTATTATAATGGAATTATAACGACAGTCACGGTTACTTAAAAATAACACTTTTCTTCAAATCTAGTAAAGAGACTAAATTCTAATAATTTTTTTTTGAATTTTAGTTTTATAATTCTTATAAATAACATTTAAAAAAGAATTGTTCTGAGCACTCTTATCTGTAGTTCTGAGGGGTCCCTTATAAATATTACTATACTACTCGGAGGGTTCTATAAATTTGGCATATTAGAGACCAATGTAGACCACTAGAACTTGACAGAATAAATCATATCTTCTTGCTTGATGAAGATAGGTAATTTTGAAAAGGTATTTGTTTGTTTTGTTGTTATGCGCTGTATTAAGCTGCATTCATGTAATAATTAAATATAGTTATAATTTTATTATAAAATTTAAAAGTTTTTGTAAGATACGGCAGCGTTCACACTGGTTTTCTTGGCCTCGAATAGGGTATTTTTACACCATATAAAAATAATCAATAAATATATATTTATAACAGGTTTTGTAAAAAGTAAACGAGATATATCGATTCCTACGAGTATTCATAAAAATACGTTGTAAATTTTTTCATTCAATTTGAAGAATATTTTTTAATTTGTTCCTCAAATCTTTAAAATGCTCTCCGTCTTATTAGATTCCGTCGTGACGTCACTGGTTAAGCTAACTTAGCTAAAGTGCTATGTTATTTCGAAATTTTTCTAGTAATAATTACGATTGTTGAGTTTTATTCCGAATTTTATTAAAAAAGCATCATGGAAGACGGATTCGTAAAAGCAGGATATATACATACTGCCAAGGATATATACATTGATGGTGACAAATTTTTTTGCACGCAATCCCGATTTTTATTCTGCTAAGCTGAAGAATTTTAAAATGTTATTGTAATACCTATTACCAACTTTTGTTTAAAAATAACACAGTACCAGATCCGAATGTATTTTGATACATAGTTATGTTTATCTATGATTACAATCATTAGCGCATTTATACTTCGGTGGGCATGCTATGCGGTAGGCCATACGGTGGTGTTGCTATACTATGGATAAAGGCTACCCTCCCCACGGTATCTGTAGCGTAGCGTGTAAGTGTAGTAGTGTTTGGCTTCGTGCGGCAATAAAATGTACGTGTATGGATCGTTTTGTAATGTTTTTCTCAGTGTACATGCACACAGATTGTAATGACAATTTAGTAGAGTTTACGAAGTGCTTCAGCGAGATGACAGCAATCATCGAGGACCATGATGTGAAGTCAGTAATTATGATGGAAGACTTTAACGTGCTGGTCTCTGTGAAGAGCGTTATGCACGCAAACGCGTTGTTGAAGCAATCCTGCCGCACTTCGAAGCCTGGATGCATAGACGAGCAGGAAGACTCACTTACAGACTTACACAAATAATAACCGGGCACGGGTGCTCCGGTGATTATTTGTGTAAGATCGGACGTGAAGCGACGGCGAACTGTTTCCACTGTGGTGGGCAGGACCAAGATTCCGTATGGCATACGCTGGCAACATGTCCTGTGTGAGAGCGGGAGCAAACTACCCTGATAAGCCGGATAGTTCAGAACCTCTCTATGGCAGCAGTCGTGTCGGCGATGCTGAGCAGGGACTTGGCGTGGAGGGCCGTAGCCACTTTCTGTGAATCTGTTATGGTCCAGAAGGAGGCTGCTGAGCGAGATCGCGACAGGGTGGATCCTGCTCAGAGACGACGTTGCGAAGACTTTCGTCAGGGGTTGCAGACGTTCCGGGCGCGGGCTTCAAATGCCCCAAGGAGGACGATGCTTTGGGTGTGATCTCGAGACATCTTGATAATACTGCGAAGGTGTTGGGGGCAGAAAAAACTGCCCTCTGGACGTGCTTCCAATATAGTAAAGCGAGAGAGGGGCCCAGGTGGCGTTCCGAACGGAGTTCCCGGGACCCCTTATATATAAGGTGATGGTGACGACCGTGGGGGGTTTTTCCGGAAAAAGTCCGGCATAAACTTTCGGTTGCCCCCGCAGCAGAAGGTATCCAAGAGGATTTCCCCATGATATAAAAAGGTACCGCGCGGCAAGTTTTCGATGCTGGGGTAGACAAATATAAGCGAAGTGTCTATTTCACCACAGAAGAAGTGAAGGTAGCTATTTAAGGTATGGTAAAAGATAAGTCTCTGGGGTATGACAGCCTTAGCATCAAGCACCTGCAACATGCAGGAGTACATCTACCAATGGTTCTCTCTTTGTTTTTTACCTATGTTTAGGGAATTCTTATATACCGGAAGGTCTTATGCATACCATTGTAGTTCCAATCATAAAAAACAAAACTGGTGGTTCGTCTGATGTCGACAAATATAGGCCAATCTCTCCTGATACACTGATTGCAAAAATACTGCACAGTCTGCTCAGTCGCCGGTTGAATAAGCACACATATCTCAATGATGGACAGTTTGGCCTTAAGGCTGATCTTTCCACTGAAATTGCTATCCTATGCCCGAATAAGACTGTCTGGTATTATACAGTAAGGAAAACTCCAGTGTACGCATGTTATCTTGACTTATCCAAGGCTTTCGATCTTGTGTCCTGCGAGATCCTTTGAAACAAGATAAAGTAGAGACTGACTTGCCAAATTAAATTATAGCGCTTCACCACCACCAATGTTTGAATTGAAAAAACTGCTTGAAGAGCGCTATAAATTCAAAAAAATCGAAAAAATAATGTTAGATCGGCCGGTTACCTTTCTGAGGAATACAGGTTGGAGGCCGGGGTAAGGCAGTGGGGCTGAGCTCGCCGACGCTCTTCAACCTATATATGAACCGATTAATCGGTGAGCTCAGAAGCACAGATGTTGGTTGTCATACAGACGGAATCTGTGTAAATAACATTTGTTTGTGATATTAATTATTATTATTACTGCAGTTAGGGCAGCTGGATCTAAAAGGTCCCTTTCCCCGTAGCACGCAGAGCTGTATCCTTTATTGTGATTGCGAACCGTAACTGTTGCAGCCACCTTGACGCGATGGGAATGATGATCCTGCTGCACTGCTTCCACCTCCAGTACATGGGCCAAGGCTCACAGCAGCTCTGACTTCAAGGCCGCGGATGCCGTCGATGATAATCTGCACCAGGTTTCCTTCAATGAGCGCAGGTACAGACCGGTATGCTTTTCGAACCAGCTTCTCCACATCAAGGGCTTACTACTGCAGGCTTCCGCTGCTGTGATGCACGCGATCTTTGAGCTGCGCACAATAGACGAGTTCCAAGAGAGCGTCACCATATTTTGCCTCCAATGAGTAGAGTAGTAGAGTAGAGTTCGTTCAACTCCCAGATGGCCTCCTGAACAAACATTATGGTACAGCTGTAGAACATCTGGTACTTTAGCTTTAGGGACAACCATTTGCAAATGACAGCTGTCTCCCCGAACATTTTCCTATTTACGGCACAGAACTCCATCCTGAAGCAGCAAGATGTCCCACTGAGCCCAATAGCTTTTAGCGGTCGAACTCATGGCTAAGACGTCGCTCCACTTGGGCTTGGGAGCACTGGCCTTCATCCATTGCAGAATCGGCTTGATTTCCGGATCTTCCTGCTCTGCATGTTGTAAGCTGTCCTTCCATTCGTTGCTGAGATGGTCTGTCCTGAGCATTCTCACGGATACCACTTCCTTACTCTCTTGCCTAGTACAATGTTTGCAATCTTCAGGATAAGGAC
Source organism: Parnassius apollo (assembly GCA_907164705.1). Classification (NCBI taxonomy): domain Eukaryota; kingdom Metazoa; phylum Arthropoda; class Insecta; order Lepidoptera; family Papilionidae; genus Parnassius; species Parnassius apollo. The sequence continues at coordinate 546,187 of CAJQZP010000824.1, forward strand.
AATGCATCTGCGTTACCATGAGTTTTCCCGCTGCGATGTTCGATCTCAAAGTCATATTCCTGCAGTAGTTCAATCCACCTCGCAACTTGGCCTTCTGGATTTTTAAACTGCAATAGCCATTTTAGTGCAGCATGGTCAGTTTGTAAGTGAAATTTTCGCCCCAGAAGATATTTGCTAAAATGCTGCAACGACTTTACCACGGCTAGCAATTCACGTCTTGTGACACAATAGTTCCTTCCCGTTTTGGACAACGACTTGCTGAAGTACGCTATCACGACTTCTTGATCACCATTCCGTTGAGATAACACACCGCCAAGTCCTATATCAGTTGCGTATGTGTCAACTATAAATTCTTTGCTTGCATCAAGGTATCCCAAAATAGGTGTTTTGTACAGACGGTCCTTGCGCTCCTGGAATGCGATATTGCAACTTTCATCCCGGCAGAAATGTCGCTTCTCCTCGGTTAACTTGTGCAGAGGTTTGACTATATCTGCAAAGTTCTTCACAAATCGCCGGTAATAGGAGCACAAACCAAACAAAAAATGCTCTAACCTGCGTCTTGTCTTTTGGAACCGGCCAATCCTTGACAGCTGTGATTTTCTCCGGATCCGTGCGGATACCTTCTTTCGACACTACATACCCCAAAAAGTTGACTTGCCGTTTGAATAGTGAACATTTCTTCGGACTCAACTTGAGGTTGGCACTCTGAACCTTCATGACCACGCGTTCCAGGTTTTGAAGGTGTTCCTCAAACGTACGGCTCACGATAATGATGTCATCCAAGTAGACCAGACAGGCATCGCCAATTAGCCCGGTAAGTACAAGCTCCATCAGCCTTTCGAACGTTGCTGGAGCATTGCACAATCCAAACGGCGTTACTTTAAATTGCCACAGACTCTTTCCCGTCGAGAACGCAGTTTTATCCTTGTCCTTAGGGTCAATTTCAACTTGCCATTAGCCACTTTTTAGATCCAGTGTGCTAAACCACTTTACTCCTGTAATCATGTCCAGCGTGTCATCAATTCTTGGCATGGTATAGCTGTCCTTCTTTGTAACGTCGTTCAGACGGCGGTAGACAACATAGAATCGCATGCTGCCGTCCTTCTTCTTTACCAGCACCACAGTTGAACACCATGGACTAGATGAAGGTTTAATAACACCATCCTTCACCATTCCCTCGATCATAGTTTCCACTTCCTTTTCACGTGCTACCGGCAATCTTCTTGGCCGCTGACGGATAGGCAATTCTTCTCCTGTGTTTATTTTGTGTTGAACTAAACCAGTCCTTCCTATGTCAGCATCGTTTCATGAGAATACATCGGCGTACTTGAGTAACTTCTTCGCCTTGACCATTTCGTTCGGGGAGAGAACGCTGCGACAGTCTTCCAAAAGTGTGGTCACTCTCGTTTGTGAATCCTTGCTCAATAGATATTGGCACCGACGTAACCAAGCCGCTTCCTCACAAGAACCAACCAGTGTGCCTTTTTCTATAATCTTATCCTGGTCACAAAGGTTCAGCACACGTACTCCTGAGATGTCAGTGGTTCTGACCAAGGTTCGAGCTACTTTCCATGGAAGGTCATTATTTACCCTTTCCACAAGTATACAATGGTGAGCTTGCCCGGGGTTCCGAGGAAGACTAACCGGCACAATCGTTTCCAATCTCGGCGGAAGAACAATCTTCTTAATGCTGTACACTTCCCTGGTAACGCACCTTCCATAAAAAGTTCCTCCTGTCCACATTTCAAAATATCTTGCTTAACGTCGATCTCACACAATTATTCCTCATAAAGTCTAGGCCCAGGATGCAGTCGTCCATTATATCAGCCACCATGACATTATGCAGGTAGATCACGTTGCCTAGCTTCCAACACCATCTCCACGGACGGGTATACGCTGACCGGTGACTGATACCAAATTAATGCGTTCTCGGTTGTATGCGGAGTCCCCAAGGAACTGTCTTATAAGTAGGGAACTAACAACCGTGCGAGAGGCTCCAGTGTCTATGGTCAGTTTACACGGCATTCCGTTGATCTCGCCCTTAATGATTAGACTGTTTCCATCATGGGTTTGTGAGATCGAGATCCTCGGGGCTCTTTTAACATCAGCCAGCACCCGCACGTAGTTCTGGCTTTTACTCGTTTTCCTGCTGCAGCTGTGCGGGGCTGTTAGTTGCACCACCCTCCTGATATCGTTCACCTTCCCTCTCTACGGTTCGCTTAGAGCAGCTGGATCGAAGATTGCCCCTTTCCCCACAGCCATAGCAGCTAGGGTTGTATCCTTTATTGCGGTCGCGAACCGTAGTTGCTGCAACCTCCCTAACGCGATGGGAGTGAAGATCCTGCCGCACGGCTTCCACCTCCAGTGCATGGGCCAAGGCGTCCTTAAGCGTCTCGTGGTGCCCGAGCCTCACAGCAGCTCTGACTTTAAGGTCGCGGATGCCATCGATGAATGTCTGCACCAGGTTCCCATCAATGAGCGCAGGTACAGACTGGTATGCTTTTCGAACCATCTTCTCCACCTCAAGGGCCCACTGCTGCATGTTTTCGTTGGTGCGTTGCATGAAATCTTTAAGCTGCGCGCGAAAGACGTGTTCTAGGTGAGCGTCGCCATATCTCGCCTCCAATGCCTCAAGGAGCTGCTCGTAGGTCACTTTCTTACCGAGAGCTTCCAGAACAGTTAAAGCTTGGTCGCGCAGTTCTAGGGTGAGTACAGTTATGGCCTGGCTTTTACTCCAGCCGTTCGCTTCCATGACGGCCTCGAACTGGATTTTGTAGGCCGACCAGGAAGAAGTCCCGTCGAACGGCGGCACTTTGAATCAACGTAGCGAAGGTGTTGTAGCTACTACGGGAGCTGTAATTCCATCCCCAAGTTTGAGGTCGTATACCGTTTTCTTCACGTCAGCCGTCACGTTGTCAACCTGATTGTTTACTTGGTTGATTAGGGTATCAGCTACCAAAAGGCGGTTGTCGTATTGAGCAATCTTATCCTCCTCTCGCCTCCTTTATCTATTTCCCGAAGGTAGCGTGAAGGTCCTTCATGAGGAGCATCTGCTCTTCCAACCGACGGGCCTGTTCCTCTTGTCCACCCCGCAGCTGCTCTTCCAATCGGCGTGCCTGTTCCGCCTGCATGCGGCCTGTCCTCCTGTCGGCGGGCCTGTTCCTCCTGCTGCTCTTTCAACCGACGGGCCTATTGCTCCTGTCGGCGGTCCTGTTCTCCCGCTGCTCTTTCAACCAACGGGCCTGTTCCTCCTATCCACCCCGCAGCTGCTCTTCCAATCAGCGTGCCTATTCCGCCTGCTGGCGGGCCTGTTCTGAAACATCATCATGAGAGCGCCTAAGTCAGGTGCTGCAGATGTAGGAGCTGCTGACGGGCCAGCCTCCGTGGTTGGCATTTGGCCCCCCGACATCTGCGGCATTGCACCACGAAACCTTCTCCGGTCCGTCTCCTGTTGGCATTGACTTCGGGTACAGACACCCTCCATTTCCTCCTTATGTAAAATCGGCATGATTTGATCCCACTTCTGACACCAATGTGTTACTAGCTTAGGGTTCCTTACAGTAAAAACTGCCGATTGAATTAAAATTAACACTTTAATTCACTTTACTTAAAAGACACTAGTAATTAATCACACTGATTCACTTTATTTCGCTCCTGAATCTTCGTTTGTCTCGCCAAATTCAATACTGCCCCGATAGCGGGTTGCAGCGGCTTTAAATACACATTTTCCACCGAAACATCCAGAATATTCAAGTAAATACGGGCTCTGACCGACCAGGCTCAGAAAGTTCGAGTGTGGGGCTTCTAGAAAGCTTAGTTCTTCAATTCGATACTAGATGGAGCTGTTGGTTGAAAGATTAATGTCATTTTCTGGAAAGCTCTCCTCGCTCTGTTACCCGACACTAGATGACTCTAGTGACAGACATCAATTTAGGCGCGCAACAATAGCATTAAGCCCCTATTTTACGCTGGTATTCTGTGAGAGCGTGGTCCTTCCCCGGTAGAACCGACCCATTCGCGCTACAATTTAATATAGCTGTAGCGTGGCTCTACCACGTATAAAATACTTCGGGTGTGGATACCCTCTGTGTCGTCCTTAGGTAAAATCGGCGTGATTTGGTCCCACTTCTTATACCAATATTTACGAGCCTGGGGTTCAGGAAAATAAAAATTGCCAAGTTAATTACAAAATTAACACTCTTACTGAACACTTCTTCAAACCATACTAATAACAAAACACAATTTTTCTGCTGATCACTTTAGTTAGCAGTTGTATTGCTTCGAAGTGTTCGCTTGTATAGCAATTCAATGCTCCCCCAGGTCGCGGTATATACGGCTACTACCAATAGTAAGTCATATATGTACATACATAATTATACATACAACAAAAAACAAAAATTTATAATAGCATACTATTGTAACCTAGTTTAATCATAAGTCAAGTTTGTGGAAATAAAGGTAATTTTATTTATTTATTTATTTCATTTATATCGACATTCACGACACCATACGGTACGAAACGAGGCGGCTATTCACGAAAGGCCTTTATAAATGTATATTTTAAATTTTTTTTAGGTGAGGCCAATGTTCAGCAGTGGACTGTTGTAATGTGGTTGAATAATGGTCAATAAAAATTGTGATTGGTGTTGCTAACTTGACCAATTTCTATTTAACTCTGTACCTTATTTTCTACTGTATGTATTATTTTATACTTGATATTTATAAATAAATTTCGAGCATGTTAAATTGATACTTTGGAACCTTTTGCTATCTCTTTTAATTGACAATCTCCATCTGACTTTTTTTTTATAGGATAGGGTGACAAATGAGCACACAGTCCACCTGATGGTAAATGGTTGCTGTGGTGCATAGACATCTACATCTATCCACGATTACGAATCAAAATGCAGATGCGTTGTCCTCCGTGAGGACTAAGAGGGAATGCCTCGTTTCCAGTAAATAGGGTCGCCGATTCTCTACACACCACACGAAACATTGCAGCATTAAGCTTCTATTTTACGTTGGTATTCTGTGAGAGCGTCGTTCTTCCCCGGTTGAGCCGACATCTATTCTCGATTACGAATCGAAATGCAGATACGTCGTCGACCGTGAGGACTAAGATAGAATGCCGTTTCCACTAAAAAGGGTCTCCTCCTCACAATATCATAAATGAACAAGCATCTCTAGATGTACTTTAATGATGTTTGCAATTTATAGTTGCTAATCAATCAATAATTAAATGAACATAGGCCCACACCGCATCTGTCTGTCTGTGTGTTTTTTAGAAAAGGACTTATATTGACGATGAAAATGATTACGGTTGACAATAATAAATGCAGCGATATTATATATTGTGTTTTTATCCTAGCACAGAACATATTACTTGCTATTTATTTTTTTGTTCGTGTTTAATATCCGAATATGTTATAACTCAGTCATTTTGGTACGAATATTGCTTGGGACTATTTTATATTTACTTATCAATTAATAAATATATTATAACACTATCCTGATACCAGACCTATCTATCTGTGCTACTAAAAACGTCTTCGAAAATGATGATGATTTACAATAATAAATGCATTGACAATACAGTGTTTTTCATCCGTAAACAACTAGTTTAAAACTTCTTCATCATTTCATTTTTGTCATTACAGCCCTTCAACAAGTTCACTGTTGAACAAAGGCCTCCCACAAGGAATGACACAAAGCACCGTCCTGAGCCTATTGCATCCATCGACGTTCTGCATGTCTTACCAGGTCGTCACTCCATCCAGTGGGGAGCCGCCCCGCATTTCGCTTGCTGGTATGAAGCTGCCATTCGAGAAACTTTCTTCCCCAACAGTTGTCGCTACAACAGCTATATGGCTTACTTATCCGTTAAAATTTCTTATCATTGTGTAATTTTATAAATTGATAAGTTATAACCTTTCATTTTAGGGTAAGGCTCAAAATTTTGTGCACTCTCGCTGTGGAAATTAAAACGGAATATGTCACAAAGAAAAACCGTTGCAAAACGGAATTTGTAAAGTGTAGTGCACATGGATTATAAATATTTTTGTAAATAATTTATGTGTTTTAATTTCATTAATTAATCAATATTAATAATTAAGTATACCTACGTCACTTACTTTACTTTACTTTACTTATCTTCACGCACAATCCCTAACGGGGTAGCCAGAGAGAACAGATCGCCAAGTGTCACGATCCTTACATACCTCTTTCGCTTCTTTCAGGTTCATTAACTTCTTCATACATGCACGTCTAGGTATCCGAGTACTCTTGACCCTCCCCTCTTCGAGCAATTTGCTCACATGGTCTTCGAAAGTTAGTCTCGGTCTACCTCGACACCTTTAAATATTTAGTTTCGCTCTATATATTTTCTTCACCATTCGGTCTTCACTCATTCGTTCAACGTGCCCAAACCATTGGAGTACGCCCCTATCAATTTTTGTGATAAGGTCATCTTTCAATCCTGCCATATTGCGAATCTCTTCGTTTCGCTTTCGGTTGGCTAAGGTAACGCCACACATTTTACGAAGAGATCGCATCTCCACTACTAACAGGTAACGGATTCCTCCTTTCTAAAAGGCCGGCAACGCACCTGCAATTCCCCTGGTGTTGTAGTTGGTCATGAGCGGCGGTAGTAACTTAAAATCAATTGAACCGCATACTCATTTCCTCTACTATAAAAAAACGGGTAACGGCTATCTAGAATCTACCCCACGAAACATTGAGGGAGATCAATTAAATAGCCCTGGCCTATTATGATAGCATAGTTTTACGTGGTAGTGCCATGCTTCAGTTATATTGGTAGTATAGTTGTAGCACGAATGGGTCGGCTCCACCGTGGAGGGATCACGCTCTCACAGAATGCCAGCGTCAAATAGTGGCTTGGTGCTGCCGTGTTTCGTTTGGTGAGTGTAGAGAACCGGAGACCCTTTTTACTGGAAATGAGGCATTCCATCTTGGTCCTCACGGGTGACAACGCATCTGCATCTTGATTCGTAATCGAGGACAGATGTAGATGTCTATGGGCCACAGCAACCACTTTCCATCAGGTGGACTGTGTGCTCGTTTGTCACCCTATCATATAAAAAAAAATAGTACGAGATTGTGGACCTTATTCCGTGATCCGGACATACTCTGGACGTAAGTAATTAATTACGTACATGATTATTGGGGTATACTATTCAATAAAATGAATACATGCAAAAATCAAAAATGTTTATTAAAAATCAGTCTAAATGAGATACAACAAGTTACTAAATATATCTAAAAACGAAATTTCTGGACGAAATTATTAGATTTTTCACGGTACCTTCGGCACCATACAGCCGCGGACAAAATCGTCTAAAAATATTGATTATTATCAAACGTTGATGTGTTGACGACACAGCACGGGTCTCTAATTTCCATCGTGAATCGTGACAAAGGAGACAATCATTTTTGGATCCACTAGAAATATTAATTAATGGTATTTACACCAAAAAAAGACACCAAATTAAAATAGTAAATGGCCTATAGATTTTTCGAAAATGTAAACGGAATCAAGAAATCTGAAAAAAAAATACATTGTTGTTTTGATATTCGTGTTCTGATCATTGGCTAAGGTATTGGTAAGGTAATGTAATGTAATGTAATATTTAAAAAAATATTGTCTTAGAGATGTGCCGTGATAACTCGGAAAAAAATCGACTCAAGTTGAAATTCAGGTAACTCGATTTTGAGCTCGAGTTACGCAATTCAAATTAGCCGAACGAAGCTGTGTCAATTTGTCACAAATTATTTTTATAATTGTTCTTCCATACAACATAAATATTATTACTACACTTAATAGGTATGCGTAATTTGCGGTATGCGTATCAACAATCTTCATAAAATAATATCACTCTAACGTTATGACGGCTTTTATGCCTTTTACTTAGGTTTAAGTTATAAAAATAGACTTAATAATAAGTTACTTTTAGATTATTTAACAACAGAATATTGCAAAAAATATTGAGAATACAGAAATTTACAAAAACTGCTAACAAGCTGACCTGTGATGAGTTAGACAGGTTATAATATACGTACATTGTCCTTCAATAAATATTACATTTATTCAAAGGGGAGCTCAGATGTATAGTTAAGATATAGATAGAATTTCACTTCAACAGGATTTGTATGGGAAAAAATAAATGATAATGGGTTGAGCCTTTCTTGTGAATATTTTAATAGAAAACGGAACACAAGATAGTGATAAATTTAACCCACTTCGAATAGTATTTCTTAAGTAAGTTAGTAAGTTATAAGATGTTAAACTAAAATTTATTATAAATTAAACTGGAATAGATATTCCAGATTGTTTTCTATTTCAGTCATAATTCTTCTATAGAGCCACTTCTGCTGCAATCAAGCTGACCTTATGTGTATAGCCTCATTTACATTCAGTCACTGCCACTGCTCCTCGCGCTGCCGGCAATACTTCGGTAAATACTGCCGTAGAAGGATCGCGGCAAGTGTGTACACTCTGCCCTACCACTCACATCACTTTCGTCTTTCGCCTATGGCAGACGTCGAAATAATTACAGCGTCCGCGCTGTGTCTTCTTGCAATGCAAAATTATGTTAATAATTTAAAAAGATATCAAGTTCAAAAGAAGATATATAGATAGATAGAAAATTTATTTGCTTATAAACATGGTACATAAGATCATCAATGACGTGGAACTGACATGTTTTGCCATAATTGGCATGCAAAAATGATATGAAATACAGGTAATTACACAAACCCAATGTTAAATTATTGCATTGCTTAAAAGTTAGGTACAAACATTCTTTTTGAATTCAAATATTATGTAAAATTAAATACTTATACAGATCCACTCTATTTGAATTCATATACAGTAAATTGTTCATAAATTATTAATTGAATTATTACATTATTGTTACATAAATAATATTAAATATTATATGAGATTAGTTAAGCTATTGTTATTTTTATAATTACACTACAGTATAAATTAATTCATAATTTTAATTACAATAAAATTATAATTTAAAAATCTCAGGCTATTATGCAAATATAACCATTTAACTTCTTTTACATTTTAATAAATAAATAATCAATATGAGTTACTAATCGTTTTTATAAATAAAATGTCAATGTTCATTAATTCATTAAACTAAATTTTATATTAATATAATAAATTTGACGAATTTATAATTAATTATGTACGTAGGTACTATATTATCCCAAAAAGAAAATTCGTATTCGTAGAAGATGATGAATTGTGGTTTTTATCGTTGAAATCCCATATAGTTTTTTTCAGATTCCAGCAGTTCTAAAAACTTTATTGTATTTTCATTATTCCACTTGAAAAGCATTTTGGTAGATCGTACTTATCAAGACGGCACGCACGTCCGTTCATCCAGAAGGTTGGCGCGAAGTGAGCGATGGAGCTGAATGTGAACACTCACTGCCGCTCGCGCTGCCCGTCCTTTGACTTCCGTATAAAATAAAGATAGTTTATTTTATGTTATTAATTTTAATTTATGATATACAATATCTTCAACATTTTTTATAAAATAAGGAAAATTGCAAATTTTCCATTTATTGGCATTTTAAATTCGTAACCCTGGCTTCAAACATCTACAATTGTTAAGAATGTCTAGGACAAGGAGAGAGTATAATTAAATGGTTAAACGAACTCACCTTAAGTGAAATTCAACCATAATTATACGAAGCTCCTTGTCCTAGACGGTACTCCCGGTCCAACCCTCCCTGGTTTAGGGTTTCTCATCTAATTCCTTTCTTTAAACATAATGAAATTGCATTGACGGACGGGTTGATACAGTGTTGCCATATATACTGCTCCTTAATTTTTTTTTAGCGAGCTTGGATAAATTGTGACGCTGGCAAGAAATACGGCGTACTACAATTGTTAAGAATGTCTAGGACAAGGAGCTTCGTATAAATATGGTTGAACTTCACTTAAGGTAAGTTCGTTTAACCATTTAATTATATATAACATAAATTGATACAACATTATAAACCTACTATTACCTAATATCAATTTATTTATTACATAATATATCAATAAATTGCTCGAATTAGTACGTCGATTTCATCACTAAATTGCAGACAAACACTGCGTTGGCCGTAAGATAAAGATGTGATTCGAGTAGAATTTTGTGACTCGAGTCACTCGGGTTAATTTATGTATGTATGTCTTTCTAGTTGTATACTAGTTTTTGGCTAAATCGACTATTTATAGAAAAGTTTATCACGAGAGTTGAGAGTAGCGATTACTTTAGTAAACCATTTTTAAATATGTACCTTTATAAATAAGTAATACGTGGCAACATGAAATTAAAATTATGTCACAATATCATAAATCAAACTAAGTTCAGGTTTGTTTACAACATACCAGATGCAAGTTGGAATTTGGATGCAACTTGTGATGTCACCCGCAGCGACTTATTACATATACAAGTAAATTAGTGATGTAATATTTATATAGCACCCTCTGAATCTATACGATGCGCCGAGTTAACTCGGTAACTCGCTACTATGTACATGAAACCAGTGAAAATAAAATGTGAGACAACTTTTACATAGTTGAATATCATTGATGTTAATCAATAAATACTGCTTCTGTATTTGATCAGCTGGAGCTGATTAATTCTGTATAATTTATAATAATTTCTTTATTATTTAATATATGAACAGACAGATATAAGAAAATGCTCACAGAAATATGTAAATACAGTTTATTGACATTGAAGTCATAGTCTAATGTCATATCTCTTATTATTAAAAATGTCTTTTTAATTCCTATATAATATAGAAAAAATAATATATTGATAAGAATTATTATTTAGTTAAGACACCTTTACAATTTTCATTAACTTCTTTTCAGGTGGATCGCTTAGAACAAATCTGTATGCCTTGCAAGCTGAATGCTTGCAGAGACAAAAAGTGTATGGATATTGAAGATAACAGTCTTATATCATATCTCTTATGATTGGAAATGCCCTTCTGATTGCTTACACTATCATAAATGTACACGTTACCATCAAGTTATTTTCAAAAAACCTTCATATATATTTAACACTAAAATGTTTCTACCTATGTCCGTTATAGACAAAACATAAGAAACCATCCAACCAATGTCAATGAAAATGTTTGTGTGTTTGGAGGGATCCCTAGATGGTTTATATTTATATTTGGACCCGGTAGATGACACTGTTGTCGAGACCCATAAATGACCAGTGCTGCAGCTGAGCCGCATCGCTAGTAATAAATACATTTAAATTAAGTCTGTGTTTTTGTAATCCTTACACAAACAGTTTGAAACATCTTACTTCCTCACCATTTATCATTGTGTAGTAACATAGATAAGCAAAACATATTAAAACAAGTCTTGATACCGCTCCTGTCTATATCATCAAAGTTCAAAAAATTTATTAAACTAAGTTTGTATAAAAGGGGTTATCATAGTATAAAATAATTTATGGATGACAATAACCCGTGGGTAAAGTGATCGTTACTAATCTATTTCTAATTTGTTCTGTGTTGTTATTTATGACATACATGATTGTAAGCTGGCTTTTTTTTTAAACCCATTGGGTATTTTGCTGGTTCTCTTCAAGTCAGAGGTTTTTTCCGAACCGGTGGTAAATTAAAAATGTGACATTGAATAAGTATTATTTATAATCTAAATTGAATAAAAGGTTTCTGTTTCTGTACCTACCACTGTTAATAGAATACTTAAACAAATTATGATTTACAATAATAAATATTGTTACCGACATTATATTTTGTTTTTTGTAATACAACAAGTTTAAAACGTATTTCTTACTGTGTGTTGGTAATATCATAAATATAAATAGACATTATCCCTTAGCCATCTTAGTATTTAGAATTTGCACTCCCAATCAATCAATACATGTCTAAACTAGAATCCATACGACATTTGTACACAGACAGGCACTATGTTTTGCCGGAACTAGTAAAATGTTTTTCATCGATTTAAAAATATTTAAAAATGCTGAATACCCTACAGCTTAGTTTTATATGTAGTATTATTCAAGTGTGCACTATTTTAACTTATAATACAGATGAATACTACTAGAAAATCGCTTTCAGTTTGTTTTTAGGTTATTGTTAGATTCACATTTTATTTGTTAATTTCTCAGAACTCCGTTTAGATGCAGTAAATATAATATTATTGTAATCTATGGATTATAAGGAATAAATAGACATGCATTTCATTGAAAATCTTTAAAATTTGTAGTGTAGTCATTCGTCGCACAGCGGATCAAAAATTCTAAACCACTTAGCCTCATAAATTATAATTTATGGAATTCACTATAAAGTTAATTCTCATTGATTTTGCAATTAATTACGTGATATAATTAAATATAATTTACTATCGTAACTCAGGGAAACCATTCAAATTTGGAAGATATAACATGCAGCGAGTTCAGACAAGATCGTCCCTCTGACGAAAAACAAAATAGCGGAAGTATACCAGATGTTAGTCGAATTTCATGGGCCTGTGATGCCACTTCAAATTTATTGTTATTCTATAGTAGAATGTAAATAATTCCCAAATTATCGCGTTACACATCGCGTTTGAAATTAATATATTTATTTATTAAAAAAAAAAAAAAAAAATATATATATATATATATATATATATATATACTAGTTCATTTTACTAAAATTAAACCTTTCGTATTCTGTGGACCATAAAATATGCATACTAAAAAATAACATTTTCTTGAAAATTTCGAATGGTGTTTGAAAAGTGTACGCATACAGACACCAACAATATCGATATCGGAACGATGTTTAAATAAAAATAAACACAATGAAAAAATAGCGAACTTCCTTGCGTTGTGAATAAAAATAAGTGTTTTTTATTTTTGATTTTTTTTCTATTCTTTAATTTCTTGGAAGCGCACTTTTAGATAGTATGCGAAAAATTTGATCCCTTACCCTTTAGCTTCAATGATGCTGTTATCTGTGTTTGAATGTAAACATACTTGTCATGTGGAAGGCCTATGTTAGTTTTAATAGACTGCTTTAAAATGTGATGATTGTACTTTAATAAATGCATGTTATTTATATTTTTCGTGTTTAATATCGCAAACGGTTGCTTTTATTCTCGACAGCACTCATGCACACACTTTCTTCTTTTTTTCTTTAACATCCCTTAAAAGTTCAATGGTAAACGCACACATAAGAACCTAAAATCATGTTACTGGTTGCAAATTATATTAGACTCATCAGTTACAATTACTTGAGCATAGTTTTGGCTTATTTTTTGCTTCACTTTAAACTTACAAATTCAAATACAAATTAATTTATTTCAGTCAACAAAGGTCCATGGGTTACATTTTTATACATACATACAGTATTACATTAATGCTTAAAAATTAAGTGTTAGTATTTTGAAAACAATTAAGTTAAACTACATTAGTATATTTAGAATCAAATTAAATCCAACTTAATTAAATTAAATCAGATAAAATTAGACTAAAATAAATTCTAGTTTGTCATGTACCTAAGAAACACTCCGTGTAGTCGATACCAAGAAGAATTATCATCCACTTTACGAGCTATCGCTCGCACGAAGTGCCTTACAATAGGCGCATGCGGAGCATCTGCCACCGTTCTCAGGATGCTGTTGTCACTTCTCCGTAACCTTCCCGTCAGCGACGCTACTTTTTCCGAACTACGGCATGAACACCATCAGTTCGGGTCTGTACAAACATGCCAGATGCACTACAGAAGCGGGGAAGTGCCAACGTGCGTGATCAGTGTTTAGCAATTTTTTGGTATATCCAATCCACAGACCGCCCTTTTACAGACCCTGATAATACACTTTGAATAACGTTATTTTAACCTGATCCGAACAGCAGTCAAATCTAAGGACCAGCATATTGCTACGTTTCGCCAAAGCCCTACGCTCCATCTATATATATATCTAGATCATCTTTAAGGTCGTCGTCAAGAATATGCCCTAGGTATTTAAATTGATAAACCTGCTTTAGCTGCGATTTACTTAAGGTTAATGCAGGGATAGATTAGAGGCACTTGCCGGAAACCCCAAAGACCAAGTATTCACTTTTATTAAAGTTGTAAACAAGATCATGTAAGGCAGCATAAGTCTTACGCAGCACTAAATCTTGATCTGTGTTTTAATTAAGAAAATTATAAATCACCGCCGTCCGTTTATTCGAGAACTATATTTCTGGAGCTACTAAAAGAATTTTCCATCTACCAAGTAATATTTAAGATTTTGACTTTTGACTAACAATTTTTTATAATTTTTATCATTAACATTTCACTATTATAATATAGAATACTGATCAAATCTATTCTATACTATAATAGTGCACGAGATTGCCGTTTGATTTATTATTCTTAGTATCCCTATAAATATGGTAAAATTAACATTAATATTGTAATATAGATATTACAAGCAAAAAATCTACGCGCATTTACTAAGTATCGTCACAATTTGTGGCAGGCCCATTCTCCGAACAAAAAAAAATGTCTCCTTCTAAATTGAATATATCAAAAACAGTGAATATAAATTACATACTGGGTATAAAATGAATGAAATGATGAGATTTATACAAATTAAATAGGAATGAGTGGATATAATTAAAATATATTTATCATTAATATTCTTAATACATAAACTTAACTAAATTAAATATTTGTGCAATATGACATACCTAGTTTGATTTTTCATTGACTGATCCGTTTGCCAAAGAGTTGATACTTTTACTACGCGTATTAATTTTATTTTTATTAACATAAGAGTTGACATAGAATTCTGCAAAAAGATAAACAAATAGTAAAGCATTCAACAGGATTGATGCTAATAAAGTATACGAAGGTGGGCACGCTGAATAAGCGTAGTTCGCTGCCGCGTGTAATATTATGCACATAAACTGCAACTGAAAAAAAGAGAATCCTTTTAAGGTGTCTGTCGGTATATTAAGATGGTATTCGGGTTGCACCGAAAATAATCTATGCTAATCTAAATAATAAATAATAATATAATACAGCGGAAAAATTTTTTTGTTTTTTGCAACACATTAATCTTGATTTAAAAAATTTATTTGTGTATGATAGAAAGATTCATGTGAAATAGTATTATAGCTCAATTAGCATTAAAATACACATCTCAGCTAGCCTAAATATTGATATTTGTAGAGCAAGTCAGAAAAAAATTCGCAGCGCTGGCTTGATCTCTTGATCTGGCGTGATCTTTACTTAGATCATCCAAAAAAAAGTCCGTGACACCGTATGCCTATTTCTTATATTTTAGCAAAATGAGGTATTGAATAAAAAACTATTTTTACGGATTTTATCGCGTTTAATTACTACTTTAACTTATTTTTAAATTCCCGACGTTTCGGGTGCTTTACAGCACCCATGGTCATGAGGGGGGGGGGACTGAGATGTTTGGCATCTCAATGTCATAGTTAGCCTGGCTACCTTGCAGATGTTAGCACCCGTCCATTTTCTCTATTGAAATTAGGATGTTTTTTAATTTCAATAGCCTCGCGTATCACCCTTGGTAGAAATCGGTGTTCTTTTGCGAGGATTTGTGCTTTATCAAATCTGATGTAATGGTGGAGAAGATTTTGAACATGTTCACAGAATGCACTTGCCGGAGCGTCGGTGCTTCACGTTCTTTCAATTATCATCAAGATAATTTTATGAAGATAGACTTTACATCTTCATGTTATTTGGACGCATAGTTTAAGAGATAATGAAAAAGTTTAATAATTTAACACTCAGATCGGCGCGCGAACAACAAAAATAAAAATATGATTTATAAGCGTTATTATTAGGCATGACACCTTACAAACGATATATTATAGATTTCTGTATATCGTTTGTTAGGTGTATTATCGAAGAGAAGTATTTTTAAAGTATTTTAAGCAGTTTTGGCGTGAATCCTGAATATACAGACATCGAAGTTGTTAGAACTTAATTTAATTTAATTTGCTCATTTCCGCGTAAGGTAATACTAAGATGTGTAACTAGCTAAAACTTAGCGAACAGCCTCCGCAGAATCTGGAGGATGCCTCGTGTATAGGTGGAGCACGTGTCGTTCCTAGTATGGTGGTGGTATTGGGAGTGGTGGTGCTGAGAGTGGTGGTGCTGATATTTGTGGTGTTGTGAGTGGAGGTGCTGTGATTGGTGGTGACGGGGATAGTGCACGTATTAGATTATTATAGACAATAAGGTGGATAGGTGATTTAATAACTAGTTAATATTTACGCGAACACTACAAATTGATTAAAACTACTTTTACGGATTTTATCGTGTTTAATTTTACTTTTAATTATTTTTAATTCCCGACGTTTCGGGTGCTTTCCAGCTCCCATGGTCACGGGGGACAGAGGTGACTGACGTCCCGATGTCATTGTTAAACCCGGAGTACCTTCAGCTTTTTTAATCATTGTTTATGGTCTAGGAGATGTTCTATATATACTGTTTATGCGTCGGAATTTTGATAGCGTGATTTAGGCTTCGGTGTGTTTCGCTTGCGGCGTGACGACAGTGCCGCCACACACTTAACTCATACCGATGCCTAAGCTTATCCAAATCTGCTGATAAGTCACTCTTTTGTTAGTCTCTATCATACGCCGCACAACACTGATTATTTCTTCAGTCGTTGCCGTATAAAGCCGTTCCTCACGCAGATCATCGGTCAGATTAGTGCGACCACGTTTAAACTCATTGAACCAGTTGTAAATAGTGGCAAGAGATAGGCTTTATCGCAAAAGGACAATCGAATTCTATCCCAACTTTTTTGTTGACTTAATGACATTGAAAGTAAAAAAAATGAAAAAATGAAATGAAATTTCATTCAATTAAATTCAATTCATTCATTAATTTCAATTAAGTTCACGCTCACGCGACACAGACAATTTTCAATTTGCCGCCAAATCGTAAACAAATGACAAATTGTTAAAATACATATACAATAATATTGGCAATGAGTTTCATTTTCAAAATTTGGAATTATTTTTTTATATTCACCGTTCAAACTTTGCCCTCGTATTATATCTTTTAAATGTTAATGCCATGTTATTCTCTGTGTATTTAATAATTGTATAAAACAATATATTGTAAAATAACTTTATTTAAAATAATATCCCGCTGGGTTTTTTGCCGGTACTTCCCAGGATAGATGTTTTCTCCGAACCAGTGGTAGAAATTTTATATTGAATAAAAATGATTCTATTCTATTCTGGAGCCTTTTCCTGTAACCCTACATTTATTTAATATAAATTATTTTAAAGCTTTTTATGTGACTCTACATTGAAATAAATCTAAGGTCAGAAGTGGGACTGGCCGTTAGTTTGGACATTGCGAAGGCCTACGATCCGGTTTGGCACAAAGCGCTTCTCTCGAAGCTCCCTTCCTATGGGCTTCCCGAGAAATTGTGCATTTGGATCACCAGCTTTCTTGCAGATCGGAGCATCAAGGTCGTAGTTGACGGTGCAAGCTCCGATTACAAGCCTATTAATGCTGGTGTTCTACAAGGCTGCGTGCTATCGCCAACGAAGTTTCTTCTGCATATCAATGACTATGCAGATGACACCACTGGTGATGCTCTGTACACCGGACGTGCCAATATTTTTCGGAAAAACGTCTCAGAGTACCGGGACAAACTTGTGTCTGAAGTCGCGTCTTTGGTGAACAAAGTCTCGGATTGGGGGCGACTAAATCTAGTTCAGTTTAGTCCTCAGAAGACACAAGTTAACCGCTAAAAAGGACCCCTTTGTCGTATGTCCTCAGTTTCAAGGCATTTCCCTTGTTGATTGTGCTCAGCAGAGCGGGACAGTATTTCATGCCGGCACACCGCCTGCAACTTTATAAGGCGCAGGTTCGGCCGCAAATGGAATACTGTTCTCATCTCTGGGCTGAGGCTCCCCAGTGCCAGCTCCTTCCACTTGACCGCATCCAGCGCAGAGCGGCTCGAATCGTCGACGACCGAGTGCTTTCCGATCGGCTCGATTCACTGGCGCTACGAAGAGATGTTGCATCTCTTTGCATTTTCTTTCGCATATACCATTCCATTCCTAAGAGCATTCCTCTTAGGAATTGTTCGGATTAATCCCAGCCGCCAAATTTCGTGAACAAATTACGCTGCAAACGTCCCGATTTCATCCACACCATCTGGATGCTTGACAGTCCACCACTGTACGTTTTCTTCCACGTACGACCTCTCTGTGGAATAGTTTACCACCGGAGATTTTTCCCAACCGATACGACCTGGGGACCTTCAAGAAAAGAGCTTACACCTTTGCAAATTGTCGGCAACGCACCTGCAATTTCTCTGGTGTTGCAGTTGATCATGGGCGGCGGTAGCCACTTAACATCAGGTGAGCCGCATGCTCGTTTGCCCCTCTACTAAAAAAGAAAAAAAAAACATTTTACAATTTTTTTTACAGGAAAAGGGTGACAAGCGAGCACACAGTCCACCTGATGGTAAGTGGTTGATATGGCCCATAGACATCTACATCTATCCTCGTTTGCGAATCAAAATGCAGATGCGTTGTCAGCCTTGAGGACTAAGATGGAATGCCTCTTTTCCAGTAAAAAGGGTCTCCGGTTCTCTACATTCACCATACGAAACACAACAGCATTAAGCTGCTATTTGACGCTGGTATTCTGTGAGAGCGTGGTCCTTCCCTGGTTGAGCCGACCCATTCGTGCTACAACTATACAATTAATATAGCTGCAACATGGCTCTACAACGTAAAACATTCTCTATTATTGCTAACATGAGACACGTGAATTGAAATTATGAATAATAAAACAAAATAAAATCGTCAACTACATTAAAAACTAGTTATTAAATTACCTACCTACCTAATAATCTAACACACGCAATTACGGGAGTGTTAGAGGTGTTCTTCAGTCTGGGCTGGACACTTTTTTTCCTTGTGTGGAAATGAGCACATTAACTTCTAATAACTTCAATATAATGGATTTCTACAAAGTAACGCCTAATTATTTTAATTATAATATACAAAAAAAAACAGAAAAGATTTAGAAAATTTAATAATTAGGCTTTAGTATTCGTTATATTATTGTGCTGCACTTGATTCTTTTCAGCAAATATTAGGATATCAGTATATATTATGGTTGTGAATGGTCGGCTCGACCGTGGAAGCGCACAATACTAGCACAATAATGCTGTGTGTCTTATGGTGAATTTCTAAATTTCTCGGTTCTCTAGAACCGGAGAACCATTTTACTGGTAATGAGGCATTCTATGATAGTTCTTAGGGTTATCAACGTATCTACGCGCTACGACAATTTTTATTCTTAATAGAGGAAAGATGTAGGTATCTATGGGCCAGAATATCCACTTGCCATCAGGTAGACTGTATGCTCGTTTGTAACCGCCTTCTTTTTTACGAAAAAATACAGACGCACATTATCTACAGCTTGTGGCAGAGCAACATAAACTCATATAATTTCATTGATGTCGTTAGAGGCGACATGGGGAAACTGAAATTGGAGATGGACCGCAGCATCTTCTTGATTAAAAACCCGATTGCCAAGCGTGACTAATATGGTAAATATCCACCTATGTGACAATCTACGAGGCACGTCTATGTTTAGCAGCAGACTTATGATAGGATTCGTCAATTCTATTATTATGATAATAAAAGATACTATTTGATGACTACTTACTATTTGCATCAAAGTAATATACTTTTTCCACCACAAATATTTATTGAGATCGGGGAATGCCGATAACGCATAATAGCCATACATGATTATATGAATGGAAGAGTTAATCGTTCCAAGGAATATTACATTGTAGGAAGGTTCATATTTCAAAGCAATCCAAGTGCTCCACATCATCAAAGAATGGTGATATACATGCAAGAATGTGACCTGACGAAAGTTTTTACGCAATACGAAGAATATCGTGTCCATCAACTCCGTTACTTTGGCAAAAAAGTAATAGTAGATACCAGTTGATACCTGAAAAGAAATAATTGACTTAATATGTATGTTGTTTTAATATCAGAGGATTGAGTCATGGGGTAAAATGCAATAACACAAATGTATATTTGAGAATTTTCCAAGGACTATATTATAGAACCTTTCATTCCTATCGTTTGAAAACTGGTAGCTGAATATTTCAATTTACTAACCCATTGGGCTATGTCGGGTACTCTGGTACTACTGTGAACATTCTTATGTCTCATTCTTATATGTCATCATTGGCAACAAGCATGGTTTGTGCACTTTTGTTTTAAGATTTTGAGGAGTAAGTGACGAGATGAGTGGTAATCTCTCAAACTAACCAGCTAAGTATGATTCATCAAATGACCACTTGCTGGAAATTGAATTTTTCTAATCGGACAATTTGTTCTAGGTAAATATACTGTAGTGTTCCTTACAATTAACGGCATTAGTTTTCACCATAGATGTTGCACAAGGTCTTGTTATTTGTCCATGTTTATCTTAAGACTTTTCCCCTAGGGAACACTATTGAGGTCATTGAGCTTTATTTTTATAAAAGCACCTCCTGCAGTCCATTAACTTTCAGCTTACCAACTTCAGACGAAGAAGGCTACATATGGGTTGTTACCTATAGGGACTGAAATGGAATTCCTGACATCTTGTAATAGCACTGGCTCTCTATGTCTCTCCGACTAGAATACAGCAGTGCGAAAAGTGCCATTTGACGTCAGAAATAGAAAGGAAGATAGTGCATACTCAAACAGACACAGAAAAGAAGTCCTATCACCTACCAATAGCAGGGGGCTAAAGTCCTCCAGCGAGCACTGCAGAAAAGACATAGGCTTTTGTCACATATGCAAGGAAAACTGCTCTTTCATTAAGTTCCAAGTCGTCAAGTCTGCATGTTAGTTTATTTTTAATATTTCTTGAAAACGTGGTACGGGAGCGCTGCTCAGGAGAGAAATCTTCTTCTTCTTCAAATAAGTGCTGCAGGCTTTCTTTAAGAATAAGTATAAAAATATAATTCTTCTGCTCCACGCCACCGGAGTAGCACCGAATTGACCAGCTCATGTTTATTATAGTGTGTGAAATAGAATGAATACGGGCTGAAAACGTAGCGTTGCTCTAACATTAATCAGACGAAGCTTGTGCTTGAAAATGAAATATACCATGACTTAACTTTGAACTTTGGTAATAAAATACAACTTACCCTCCATCGAAAGTCTTCTTCATCCATTAGACATGATGAACCCAACAGACCATTAGGTATGATCAGTCTGGAACCCTAAAATATAATCAACAAATTGAGATGACAATACTCATTCATTCATTCATTAGTTCATCGATTACAGCAATACACTACTGAACACAGAATGGCTCCAAGAAATGTTTAAACACGGTTCTGAGCCAATTGCATCCTGTAAGATATTTTTCGTATATAATAAGGGTGACAAACGAGGACAATGGTGTCCACGGGGTAGGATCACGATCTTACAGAATAAAGGATGCAAAAGCAGCTAAATGCTGCTGTGTTTCGTATGGTGGTATAGGGGACTCGATATCCTGTTTATTGTAAGTGAGGCATTCATCTTAGTCCTCAGGGGTAACAACGCATTTTTGCATTTTTAATTCTTAGTTAAGGATAAATGTAGATGTCTATGGACTACATCATCCACTTACTGTCATGCGGATGGCCACATCGTTCGAGAGTCGTGTTTCATGAATGGTTCGAGCCGAACCATTCATGATACATAGCAGCGTGGCTCTACCACGTATGAAGCGTGACTCTCCCACTTATGAAAACCAACAATTGCAAATAATCACAGGATATGTTTAGCTGTGAAGTGGTCCACTTGCTCTAGACTTAGATTAGATGTTATTAACTGTTCAGCTGGAGGAACGTTTCAAGGTGCTTTGTCTCTAAAACAACTTAATTTGTACGTCCTTGAATTGCTGTAACCTAGAAAAGTCATGCTTTTAAGCAACAGTTTCCAGATAAGTAATTTAACAAAGTGCTTATATCAATATCACAAATTCTAGGATGAAATTAGAATTATTTGATCCTCATCCTTACTGTTACCATTACCGCTACAGCATATCAAAAGTCCACTACTGCTCATATGCTTTCCCCATAGATCACCTCATAGGGGAGATATTTGGCACGGTTGCCATGCTTGGCAGGCGGGCTGGCAACCGTGGTTTTCTTTTTAGTTGTAATTAGAAAGACTCTGCTGCCTATCTTCTGTTTTGTTTGCCTCTGTCAACCGTTACCGCAACCACGGGACTAAATGACGTATTCAATATTCTTACGGCGCTACTATACTGTCAATTCTAATACTTTTAATACAGAAATATTCCTTCAGCTACTATATTAATCTAATAATAAAAATGTACTTACTTTGAAAAGTAGAAAACAAGAATATGCAACTTGAAATAAATTGTATAATATTATAGTGCTTCGTAATTTGAACGGTTCTCTTAACTTCATAACTTTAGGCCCAAGCTTAAGTACAAATAATAAGTACGATATTGACAAAAACAGTAATGGTACCGGCGATTTCATTAGAAACCATCCATCAACGTAGTCAACTGAAAAAAATAAAAATTTGGAATTAAAAATATGTATAATATTTAATATTATGTAAAAAAATTAAGAAGAGAATTAAAAATAATACATATCAAAAATTAAATTGTTATTAAATAAAAATATGGCCTTCCTTCTATGGCAGTCGGGTAAAAACAAAATATTTAAAAATTTTACGACCGATTGCCTTGCTGGTCTTAAAACCCAGCTAAGGGAATGATATTTGATTCCCAGGATGACGTTTTAAACATAATTTTTAATAAAACTGGTTTTTACAGACTGCAAAACTGTTAACACGTATAGGATCGCCTGTCTCTAAATCAGATTTGATGGACCACGGTTCCAAGGTTTACATACTTACACACACACACACACACACACACACACACACACACACACACACACACACACATACACACACACATATATATATATATATATATATATATATATATCCATACGGAACTCCAAGTGAAATTAGTCAAAATAGCTTCCCGGGACGTCAAAATGTCGAGATCTGATGAAAACTCGGTTTTAGAAAATGTGGGTAAAACCAATAACTTAAAATAAGCACTAATTAACTAAATTCTATATTCAGTACTCATGTACATAAGCTTACAATAAATAAATCATCTATTTATCAAATAACATCTAATTTAAATATTTCAAATGATATATGTAGTACACGCAATTTGGAACTATCGGATCAATTTAAAAAAAATGTGAAGGAATCATTAGAAACTTATTTCAATTTAAAATCAAGCAGTGTTCATTGGGCTTGTAATTCAATAAATGGAAGTCGACCTCAATAAATCATTCGAAATATAAAAATTCGTATATATTTTAAAATTTGATTACGTGGACAAAGCTTTGGTGTTAAATTTTATGAAAACTGTTCACCATGGTTTAAAAAACTAAAAATTTTAGCATTGCCTTGTCTCTAAATTCTGAAATAAGTATTTTTGTGAAAAAGCATCCCAACTTATTTCCATCACACAATTAAGTGTTGGGAAAAAAGGCAGCTGAATTATAGGTGAATTATATACACCACAATAAAGACTTGATATAAATGGTAAAATAAAACTGAATATAAACAAGTTCGAAAGAACTTTAACTCAGTGACTCCTTGACCGATGTTTTTATTTCGTAAAAGATTTTCTTACATATAAAATAGATCAGATATAAAAGTTACATTATATGAATTCAATTTTTTTTTAAATCTATGAATAAATGAATAACTCTTTCTCTTTCTCTCTTTGCTTTGAACAAGTAACAATAGAGACGGACGTATTTGTTTTAAAACGCCTGTTAATATCAAAAATGTGTATTTAATTAGTATTCTACTACCATTGAAACTTTATTTTCAAGTTATACTTCACCTTCACAAATTGTTAACAAGTGCTGTTATTATTATTAGATTGACTTAATATTATTTTATTGACTTCTTGTCTTTATAACGGCATTGTAAAAAACTAGGAATTAAAAAGGCTCTAAATAAAAAATATTAAGTTAAAATTCAAATATGTATTTTTTACATGAACAATTTATGAATCTTCATCAATTTGTGTCTTTTTACATTTTCGTGAACAAAATAACTGCAAAGAAACTA
Source organism: Parnassius apollo (assembly GCA_907164705.1). Classification (NCBI taxonomy): domain Eukaryota; kingdom Metazoa; phylum Arthropoda; class Insecta; order Lepidoptera; family Papilionidae; genus Parnassius; species Parnassius apollo. Next base: position 570,393 of record CAJQZP010000824.1, read on the forward strand.
AATAATACCGTTGTATGAAAATTTGAAAAATGCAATTAAATTTTCTTACCTTTGCCTTTAAAATCCCAAAAACCATGTTCGGGAAAGGTTCTATTAGTCGTTACGAGTTTTAAATCCATATTGGTTAATTATATCACTGCTAATTTCATCAAGAGTACTTTTCAACACATCAACACTGAGTTAAGTCAAATGTCGTTTACGATAAATATTTTCTGTTCAGCTATATATATATATCATTATATACGAGTAGCTTATGTTCAATGTATACTGTCGCTCATTGTCAAATTGTTTTGTACTTTTTGGTTCTATATTTTTCGTTAATATTTTGATAATTCTGAGTCAAATTTGATTCGCACTGTTCTATCTAAGAAAAAAAAAATAAAAAATTATTTCGTCTTATTAAAAACCATTATATATGTTATTATTTCTACACATGCTTGCCGTTGAAGAAAAACACTCTGAGGAAACCTGCATGTTTTTTTTAAATAGGATAGGATTACAAACGAGCACACTGCACACTTGCTGTGGCCCATAGACATCTATATCTATCTTCAATTACGAATCAAAATGCATATGCGTTGTCATCCATGAGAACTTAGATGGAACGCCTCGTTTCCAGTAGAATGGATCTCCGGTTCTCTTCACTCACCATACGAAACACAGCAGCATTAAACTACTATTTGACGCTGGTATTCTGTGAGAGCGTGGTCCTTTCTCGGTCAAGCCAACCCATTCGTGCTACAACTATTCTACAAATATAACTGCAGCATGGTTCTACCACGTAAAAATGTCTGAGAAACTAAAATGAATATGAGAATGTGTGACCTTGCTTTATTACTTCGGTAACTTACAGAAATGACAAAAGGAGTGTGAACCTGGTTTACTGATAGAGTCCAACGGATACAGTAACGTAAAGTGGGCCGGCTATATATCTAAAAAAACAACCGATGAGGAGAAGAATTCTCGAAAAACAACCTGGTAAGTGAAGTGTAGGGTGGCCCCCACTAGATGAAGTAAAGACCTGGTATGGGATGCAGGGAGTTTATGAATGCTTGATGAGTCATTTCCCTAGGGGAGGATTATGTTCAGCATTGGTCATTTGATAAGGTGTAGTGATAATTTTTCTTTCACAAAATTGAAGTAACAAACCAAGTTACATTCTATCTGATGGTTTTTTTCTAAATCTATGAATTAATGAATAACTTTTTCTCTTTCTCTCTTTGCTTTGAACAAGTAACAATAGAGACGGACATATTTTTTTTAAAACGCCTGTTAATATCAAAAATTTCAACCTTTTATTGGCAGTGGCTACTGCAGTCTGTAGACACCTGGAACTAACTTCGAACAAGAAGGCTTCCAATGTGTTTTCATCTTTGCAGTGAAGAGAGAATTCCTCACATGCTGTACATGGCTCTATATACCTTCGATTCCGGTAATGCTTGACGGTATAAATATGTAAGAGGATAAATCCGACCATGATGAACTCCTAGCCATACAAGAAGTCCCACCACCACATACTAAATATTGATAATAACGAGAAAAAGCAAGTTTAGTTGATATGAAGTGATACAATAAGAAATACTTCAGTTTGTCAGCCAATACGACATAAGATATTACATATGCCAACAGGATGGCGCAACTTAGGATTGAGGTGAAATATTTGACAATTATGTAGCGGAGGAAGGTAATTTGTAAGAAAAGTGCAGATATTAATGTTTCTCTTCGAAATATTTTATTTTAAAAGGAAAAACTTAACAACAGATATTCTGAAAAGTAGAAAAATTTAAAAAATGTGCAAAAAAATTAAAGGACACAGGCTTTGTTTTGCGTATATGCGCACTTCATAAACTGATAAACTTTTATTTAAATCGCAACTTTTCATTTACACATTGTAAACAAATATGTTCACCTCACTCCCAACTAGCCACATTTGGGGAGCGTAAGATTGTAAGCTCTCATTGGCGACACCAAAAAAAGTAAGATCTTTTTGTATTTTATGACAAATGTTCAGTTTTGGGATTGTTGGTGATACGAGAAAGTTATACTAGTTTCTTATTCGTTTAGTTACAAAAACTAACAAAAATTTTTGATTATCTACTGTATTTTTGGTTTCTTTTTCAATTTCACGTTTTCGTCGTCAGCATTGTTTTCATATGGTTAGTGTAGATACCACACGACCGGCGTCTTTAGGCTACAGCAAAACTTTATGATATAATATTTTACTGTGTTTCAATAAAAATGACTATCTTCATAAAATATTTAATAAAACTGAGACCGATGTGGAATAAAGCTTTTTGGCCGCATATCCGTAAGCTCTTATATGACCTTTTTGTGACTCTTGTCGACCTGACAACGTTGACCGTCGAATCGATCACGTATAAGTATGTTGGAAAAAGTTTGTATTATTTTGGTAATTTAGTGATGATAGGTAATTACCAGCTGTGAAATTGTATAAACAATTTTCAGATTAATAGGTACTGATTGAGCTGTTTAACTTAATTGAAATCTTCTTACCATTCTTCTTCTTACCACATGGTGACTAATTATAAATTCTATTTTATTTTTGTTAAGAACTATCGAACGAATTACAATAAACTAATGGCAGGTCGTGGACCACGAACTTAACAGGTCATAGGTTCGAACTTTCTATTCGACTGCTGTTGTGAACCATTGCTGGTACAAGCATTAGAAGCTTAATACCTATAACACTTCATCCTAGGACACAATCAGCAACCTACGGTGTTGGGGCCACTATTGTGTACCTCGCCTATGATGCGGTTCAGCTACAGGATCTTCTTGCTGGCGTAGATATCGTTTGCAATGCTGAGATCACTTTCGAAAAGGCCAAAGAGCTCGCCAAACTCAGACCCGAAGTCGTCATAGCGCCTTACAAGACCCAGGACCTATGGTTTCATAAATTACCATGAGGCGGGGAACCAACAGAATCGTGCGTCCGCGTGGGTGAGTCTGAAACCAGAGTGGGGTGGAAGCCTGGTCCCCGCCTAATCCAGCAGATCTAAAGGGTAACGGGTGCTATGCATATACTGCTGCCCAATCTAGGTGAAAGACGGAGGAAGAGCGTTGCCTCTATGCGGGAGTTATACGATCCGTAACTCCATATGGAGCGCCTGTATGGGCAAAAATGCTAGCCATTCAACGCTGTAGAACTAAAACCTACGGTGTCCAGTGGAGGATGACCATGCGGATCATACGATGATACCGCACTTTATCCTTTGAGGTGGCGACAATCTTGGCTCACTTTCCACCACTAGATATACTGGCGAATATGGCCGCGAAGATGTACGTCTGGATCTGTGCCCTCCGCCAGAGCGGTGGTAGCGAGCCTAAAGAGGCGCTCAAATTAATTACTGGCAGGAACGACAAAACACTCCGGCGATATGGCGTTCTCGACTCGAGGAGCTCTATGAATGAAAGCCCATCATTTGATTAGCCCTGCCGGTTTTCAAAGCCTGGATACAGTGACGAGTAGGAAGACTCACCTACTGACTTACACAGATAACATCGGACACGGGTGTATGTATTATATGTAAGATCGGACGCGAGGTGAACGGTGAACTGCTTCCATTGCGGTGGACAAGACCAGGATTCCGAGTCCCACACCCTCGCATTATGTCAAGCATGGGCGGACAATCCTGACAAACCAAATTATTTTATAATACGCGGAACCTCTCCCTCTCAGCAGTCATGTCGGCGATGCTGAGCGAGGATTTAGTGTAGGGGGCCATAGCCACCTTCTGAAACTTCGTTATGTTCAGAGGGAGACTGCTGAGCGGGATCGGGAGAATGCGGATCCTGCTCGGAAACGACGTTGCCAAGGCGTTTGTCGCCTCTTATAAAGGGTGTTTCTCTACCAGAATCTGAGCCTCTGGTGTTGCAGATGCTCGAGGAGGGGGCCCCAATTGCATAGAAATATAATTCCTGAGAAGGATACTATCTCGGACGTGGTCCAGAGACATCGTGATAGCACTGCGAGGGTGTTGGGAGTAGAAAGAACTGCCCTACGGACGTGCTTCCAATAAAGCAAAGCGAGAGAGGGTCCCCGGTTGCATTTCGAACGGAGATCTCGGGACCCCGCTATACGTTGATGGTGACCACCGTAGGGTTTTAGCCGGCAGGAGTCCGGCATAACCTTCTCGATGGCCCCGCAGCGAAAGACATCCATCAAGGTTTCCCAATGATAAAATAAATAGACCTGCTCACCAAGTGCAAAGACCTTTTCGAGCTAGACTGGAAGGGATACGGTATTAACATCAACTCATTTTCGATTTACCGACGATATAATTGTATTGTAATGCAATAATATATAATAATTGCTGGAGGATCTAAGCACTATGTTTAATAACCTCAATAGTGCCTTCCAACGGATAGGTCTTATGGTAAACACACATAAACATGGACAAAACCAAGATCATGTGTCACACTGCGCTTGCTAACCCGCTTGCAAAGCGTGGTAACTATAGCATCCCCATATGAGGAATTATATGGAGAGGCCTCGGATATTTACGCTGTTTAAATTCTAATATGAATTCGTAGTGAAACTGTACTCGCCACCTACCGAAAAGGGTAAAACAGGGTAACAACTTCCGCTGTCCCAAATGCACGTTAGTATTTTATAAATCCTTATAGCAACATATATGTTGCAATATAGCTGTAGTGGAGCAACGCTGCCGGTATATTATGGTTTTAGCACAAGTGGGTCGACTCGACCGGGGAAAGATCACGCTCTCACAATATACCCGCGTAAAATAGCAGCTTAATGCTGCTGTGTTTTGTATGGTGAGTGCAGAGAACCAATAACCCTTTTAAATGGATAAAAATTAAATTTTAGTCCTCAGGAGTGACAACGCATCTACATTTTGTTTCCTAATTGAGAATAAATTCAGATGTCTATGGGCCACAGCATTCAATTACCATTAGGTGGACTGTGTGTTCGTTTGTTACCCTTAATCTATATTAATATAGAGTAATAATACGTTATTCTTTTAACTTTAAAAATAGTTTAAACGTGCATTATACCATCACAGTGTCATAAAGACGATGATAACACATCAATAAACGACTGAACACGTTTTAAATGATAAATATGAACAATTTGTAATAAATAAACTATAAAATATATCTACCCATTATTAAAGTGAGTGAAATAATTTAAAGAAGTCCAAAGAAGTGATAATAAAGAACAAAAATAAAATTAAAAGTGAAAAATATGAACACTCTGTTAATCACATAATACGTATAAAAGTTGATTTTTTTTTAAATTTTAATGCAATAACAACTATGACGGTTGACAAATAAATGTTGAATACAAATCAAACGGTATCCACATGTACCTAAATCCTAAACATAGTATAATCTTAAGCAGTACTTCATAATTTCAAACTCTCAAAGACTCTGTGATCTGGCAGTCTAAGCTGTGTTCTACACTACGAGTCGCATCTTCAAATCTGAGATCATCATTATATTTTTGTGAATTGTTAGAATAAGTATACATATTATGGATGTTTTTTTAAATTATTTTTTAATTATAACTAATCATCCCGCGGTGTAAGTGCTCCATGCCGGAGGTGCGGTTCACACAGCGCTCGGTTCGCAAAGCACTCCTCTCCCTGGACATCCACAAGTCGAGTGGTCCTGACGGAATTCCCCCAATTGTGCTGAGGACGTGTGCTTCAGAGTTGGCACCGATTTTAACGCGTCTTTTCCGTTACTCCTACTCACTAGGTGTAGTCTTAAAATCATGGAAGACGGCTTTCGTCCACCCGATCCCTAAAAAAGTCAACCGCTCAGACCCGTCCAACTACAGGCCAATCGCCATCACTTCCTTGTTCTCCAAAACAACGGAGTCCACCGTAAACTGTCAGCTCATGAGGTACCTTGAAGATCACCAGCTGATTAGTGATCGCCAATACGTTTTTCGTCGTGGTCCATCAGTTGGTGATCTTCTAGTCTAATTGACTTGTAGATGGGTGGCGGCAGTAGAGTCCAAGGGGAGGCATTGGCCTTTAGTTTGGACATTGTGAAGGCCTTGTTTGGCACAAAGCGCTTCTTTCCAAGCTCCCCTTTCTTCCGAGGTTTCCCTAGAAATTGTGCAATTGGATCACCAGCTTTATTGTAGATCGGAGCATCAAGGTCGTTGTAGACGATGCAAGCTCTGATTATAAGCCTATTAATGCTGGTATTCCACTAGGCTGCGTGCTATCACCAAAGCTGTTTCTTTTGCATATCAGTGATATGTTGCAAACCTGTAACATTCATTGCTATGCGGATGAGCACTGGTGATGCTCTGAACACCGGCCATGCCAAAATTTCTTGGGAAAACGTCTCCGAGTACCGGGACAAACTTGTGTCCAAGAAAAGAGCTTACTTCTTTCTAAAAGGCCGGCAATCACCGCCAATTACTCTGGTGTTGCAGATGTTCATAGGAGGCGGTAGTCACTTAACAACAAGTGAACCGTATGCTCGATTGCTCCCTGTTCTATTAAAAAAAAAAACTAAGGGAATTACGTTACTTTTAACATGTCATTCCCATTGTACCTTATAACTAAATATCATAATTAAATTTATTAAATTACTTATACAAAATACTTACTAAATGAAACAACATTTGAGCAGCATTCGATTCAGAGAGAATGCTTTGATATTCACATATGTTACATATTACTTTAATTTTAGTTTGGGCGACTAGTTATTTCCTTTCATGATGGTTTTTGGACCTTTCCGGAAGCAAATGTTGTATATATTCTATTGTCTTGTATGTTTCGTAACTTGGAGATAGTTTCTTTTTCATCATGAAAGCAAACTTGTTACAAGGAATGTGTCCGGAATTAATTCGCACTGCTAATACAACAGATTTTCTATTCAAAAGACATTGATAAACCACATACCTTCTACTCTTCACAAAGTGACCGACACGGCAGTCAAAGGCTTAACTAAGGCACTTTGGAGGCTGACTCTGGATAGTTTTGTACCATATCCCTTTTTCTTATGGCTTATTACCAACATATTCTTCCCAAAGTGTATAACATTTCTATTTATATTTAATTAAAGTTTCTGAATAATCGAAAAAAATGGTTCTAAATATTCTCTTGATATTTTAGCACGACAGTAATGCTACGGCATCTTCGGAAGAGCTGCTAAAATCTTTTCAACATGTTGGTGGTCATCTACTTTCTCTGGATTTCTGCGATTACTGGTTGAAGTAGAGAAATCGGGAGGCATAGCAAAGTCTGTTTTGTCAGCCAATATCTGACAAACCAATCTTTATTGCCAAGAGTGGCTAAAAACATTTTTTACATACTTGGTGACGTACATTATCAATCGTCAAAACGTAAGTTCGACTATTAGTTCTTTTGGATGATTCTGGATTTTTTGTTATTTTATTTGGTACTTTATCAACGTGAGAAGTTATAAAAGATTTTCGCTGCTCGCAGATCATGTTCTTTCAGAAACAAATATCAAACAAATATCGCCGCGGTTGTTCGTTTATGTTGTCACATGATCTGAGTTTAGATTTCTTGCAAAACGTGCACGGTGGTTTTATGGATCTTATAGTCTTAAGTCCCTCATGTTTCACTTTAAACTTTTCATTAGTCTTTGCTTTTCTGTCTCTTCTATTCACCTTTCATCCGTAATTCTCTATTGACAATACGTTTATATTTCATTGGATCTTTTGTCGCCTTGTTCTGTCGTTTTTTATGACTTAACAAATCACCGTGATATGGAACATTAAGACCACTTTTAAAGAACACGATGGAGTAGTAGGGGCACTAGATTGCTGCATATTTTTCTTGGTTATATTATTTTTATCTGTACATTGAGTATTGTTTCCACTATCAATGGCTAAATCTAAATTGAGTCTTGAGTATTCATAGTAACGAGAATATTTTGGCTTGAAGTAGGGAATATCTTGGTTCGTAGTAGTAGGGTTCATTTTATAAAACTTATATTATTGACAATATTTCCTAGTTCTTGCACAACGTTCTCTCTGCACTCTCTGCACTGCCGTATGCTCTTTTTATTTTAAAGTGCTTACTCGTACTTTTAAAAATAAAGAAAAATATTTGAGCGTTGGATTGTGTGTTATGTAATTTACTTTAAAAAGATAAATAATCATATACACTCGTAGCTGACACTTTTTTTTTCAAAAGTAAAACTGAGGTACAAACGTACTTACGTACGTACGAAGCCTAGCCCGATTGACCCTTGAAACTCTTTATAAATCACTTAAGATCTGGTCTGACACACCAGGCATAAAACATTCTAAACCCTTAATCCGGGCTTTTGATCGTAAATTCGCTTCAGAAGGCCTGGGATTAAGTAAAAATAAATTGCGCATTCTGGCAAGAGCCCTAACTGGACACTGTTGTCTTAAAAAGCACATGTCCATCCTGGGACTAAGCAACTCAAGGAGTTCTGGTCCATAACGGAAGAAACGCCTCTACACACCCTAAGTGATTGCGGACCCTTAACGCGCACTCATCTGGGAAACTTTGTACTCCACCCAGAAGAAGTGAAATTGCTCACGGCTAAGCAACTCCTATTCATTGAAGACATAGGGCTTAGCCGTGAACTATAGCCATAGCAGGGATCACAATAGATCTTATACGTCGCAGTGATACTGGTCTCTTTCTCTAGACCTGCATAGTTGCTCGTATATAGTAAAAAAACAAAAATAAAAAAACAAACGTACTTACAGTCCCTGATCGTAAGTGGCTACTACAGTTCATGTAGCTAACTTTAAACAAAGGTAGCTACAGCCTGTAATTTTACTGGCTCACTATACCCTGCAGAACACATAACACAGTGCAGGCACTGCTATGTGACAGCAGGATTAGTTAAAAGGGTGGTAACTATTCAGGCGAAGTTTTAACCAGAAAAGTAACCCTAACATTTAGTAATAAGTGCAATGTTAAAAATACCTATGAACAACGATCTTAAAATTGTGTCGTGCGTGAAAATCATAGCCACCTTCACGATTTACAAGTTTATCTCTTTTTATTTTATGTTTTTAGTAGTAATAATGTATGTGTCGAACGTAATTGGAACTTATCAGTATTCGAAACTTGAAATTGTCTATTAGCTGTCTTCCTAAAATTACAAATTAATATCCATACATTCTTTATCTATTACAGCCTCTCAGAATCCTAGTGCTGACAAAGCCTTCCTCAGAGAATGCCATGAAGTACGGTCACTATACCCATTGACCTCCTGCAAGCTTTAACAGGATATTACTTCAAATTGTAGGAGGCTGCCTTTTTATCGTGGGAATATCTTCATGGAAACCTTCAACTGCGGGGGCAACGGAAACTCTCCAATGGTGACCCTAGTAAATGTACGTTCCGATTGTAGCACGAATGAGTCAGCTTGACTCCGGAAGGACCACGCTCTTATAGAATAGCGTAAAATAACAGCTTTATGCTGCTGTGTTACGAGTGGTGAGTGTAGAGAATCGAGGACCTTTTTTACTGGTGACAACGCAATCTGCATTTTGATTCTATCTATTCTATAAAAGAAATGAGGGGTCCCGGGATCTCCGTTCGAAACGCAACCTCTCTCACTTTGTTTTCTCTAAAGAACTGCTCACAAGACGTGCTATGATAGAGATTTGTATTATCGAAATGTTCTTAATAGGCAAAGGAACGTTTTTTATGGAGCCTTGTTCAATATAGTTTTTTATTTTTTTATTTTAAGGTTCCGTTGCGAAATATTCTGCTAATCCTACGAAAAAAATATTTTTCTAAAGGAATCAGGTTGGAAAACGAGCACAAAGTCCAGCAGAGATAGCAGATTAGTACAAAATATTGATATTCGATAAAAATGATTGAACAAAATAAATTGAGAAGAATTCACTATATGCAGCAAGTACTTTATAGAAATATACTTTAAATATTTTTGTGTCACTGTGTAGTGGTAGTTAGAATATCCACTAACCCATACTAACCACGTATACCAACCCATAATAACCACGGACGTCGTAAGAGTCGACAGGGGGAAATAAATCAGGAGATGTTCAGCAGCGGCTTTCTAATACCGACTAAAAATAAAAAATACGATTTTTTTTATAGAAGAGGGGGCAAACGAGCATGTGGCTACCGCCGCCCATGATCAACCGCAACACCAGGCGAATTGCAGTTGCGTTGCCGGCCCTTTAGAAAGGAGTAAGCTCTTTTCTTGAAGGTCCCCAGGTCGTATCGGTCCGGAAAAATCGCCGGTGGTAAATTATTCCACAGAGAGGTTGTACGCGGAAGAAAACTCCTTTTGAAACGTACAGTAGTGGACCGCCAAGCACCCAGATGGTGTGGATGGTATCGGGACGTTTGCCGTGTAGTGCGTTCACGAAATTTGGCGGCTGGGATTAGTCCGAACAATTCCTCAGAGCACTCCCCGTGATAGATGCGATAAAATACGCAAAGAGATGCAACATCTCTTCGCAGCGCCAGTGAATCGAGCCGATCGGAAAGCACTCGGTCATCGACGATTAGAGCCGCTCTGCGCTGGATGCGGTCAAGTGGAAGGAGCTGGTACTGGGGAGTCCCAGCCCAGAGATGGAAACAGTATTCCTTGAGCGGCCGAACCTGCGCCTTGTAAAGTTGCAGGCGGTGTGCCGGCATGAAATACTGTCCCGCTCTACTGAGCACGCCAAGCTTTTTTAGAGGCAAATTTGGCCTTGCCTTCCAAGTGACCACGAAACTGCACGTCACTCGATATGTCGACGCCGAGGATTCCGATACTGGCTGAGGCAACAAGGGGAGTGCCTTGAAACTGAGGGGAAACGACAAAGGGGTTCTTTTTAGCGGTTAACGGGCAAATTTGTGTCTTCTGGGGGTTAAACTGGACTAGATTTAGTCGCCTCCAATCCGAGACTCTGTCCAGCAGAGACTCGACTTCAGACACAAGTTTGTCCCGGCACTCAGAGACGTTTTCCTGAGAAATATTGGCTCGGCCGGTGTAAAGAGCATCACCAGTGCTGTCATCTGCACAGCAATGAATGCTACGGGTTTGAAACATATCATTGATATGCAGAAGAAACAGCGTTGGCGATAGCACGCAGCCCTGTAGAACACCAGCATTAATAGGCTTGCAATCGGAGCTTGCACCGTCTACAACGACCTTGATGCTCCGATCTGCAAGAAAACTGGTGATCCAATCGCACAATTTCTCGGGAAGCCCATAGGAAGGGAGCTTCGAAAGAAGCGCTTTGTGCCAAACCCGATCGAAGGCCTTCGCAATGTCCAAACTAACGGCCAATGCCTCCCCCTTGGACTATACCGCCTCCGCCCATCTGTGAGTTAGGTAGACCAGAAGATCACCAGCTGACCTACCACGGCGAAAACCGTATTGGCGGTCACTAATCAGCTGGTGATCCTCAAGGTACCTCATGAGCTGGCAGTTTACAATGGACTCCATTGTTTTGGAGAACAAGGAGGTGATGGCGATAGGCCGGTAGTTGGACGGGTCTGAGCGGTCGCCTTTTTTAGGGATCGGGTGGACGAAAGCCGTCTTCCATGATTTTGGGACTACGCCTAGGGAGTAGGAGTACCGGAAAAGACGCGATAAAACCGGTGCCTACTCTGGAGCACACGTCCTCAGCACAATTGGGGGGATTCCGTCAGGCCCACTCGACTTGTGGATGTCCAGAGAGAGGAGTGCTTTGCGAACCGAGCGCTGACTGAACTGCACTTCCGGCATGGAGCACTCACACCGCGGGATGGTCGGTGGCGTAGTCCCCCGTCATCGAGAGTCGAGTTAGACGCAAAGAAAGAGCCTAGAAGATCGGCTATCTCCTTTGCGGTGTGGGCCAGTGAGTCGTCCTCCCTGTGCAGAGATGGAAGAAATGGCTGACAGAAATTCCCCTGGACAGCCTTGGCGAGAGACCAGAATGCACGGGTTCCAGAAGGAAGGCGAACTAGTCTCTCACCAATTCTGCCTATGTGCTCTGACTTTGCTTTGGCAATGACTCTTTTGAAGGACCTAGAGGCGGAATTATACTTCTTTTTTAGAGCGCTGGTGTTTACATACCTGGACGCTGATGCGTCAGCCCAGGCTTGGTAGCACTCCTGCTTATAGCATGATGCTATTTTACAGAAGCGACCAAACCATGGCTGAGATTTGCCTCCAATGGGCACCACAGAGGAAGGAATAAAAAATTCCATACCCTGAAGTACCGCATCAGCGACAGAATCCGCAACAACGTTGGGATCGTCCGGCGAGAAGCAAACCCGCCCCCAAGGGTAGGATGCAAAGAAAGACCGCATCCCATCCCAATCGGCTGACCTATAGTGCCAAACACGGCGGCAGCCTGCAGAATGCAACCGCGATTTCAGCGTGAGTGGCACCAGACTCCGGACAAGACAATGGTCCGAGGAGCCTAAAGGGGCTTCGACGGAAATCTGATATCCGTCCGGGTGAGAGGTCAGCAGAAGGTCCAACAGGGAAGGTGCATGATCCTCCACATCTGGAATCCGCGTAGGCGAAGTAACCAGTTGTGTCAGACCATATGCCAAGGCAAAATCATGAACAGATGTCCCCGCATGATCGGTTAAACGTGAACCGAGCCATTCGGCGTGATGGGCGTTAAAGTTGCCGAGGATCACGATCTCTGCGGAGGGGATCTGCTGTAGCAACGAATCTGCAGCCATTTGGACGTGGTCGAAGAGTCGGTCTGTTTCGGCATTACCGCTATGGGACCTATAGAGGCACCCGTAGACGCGCGGATGGTCGTCGCTGTCTACGCGTAGCCAAAGGATGGACAGGTCCGAACCTTCAAGTCTGCCGAGGCGTCGAGAACAGATGTCTTCTCTGACGTAAACGCAAACTCCAGCCCGAGGCACAAAGGAGTGTTCCAGTTTGTACCCCGGGCAGGAGAGATACGAGACATCAGCCGGAGAGGACACCTGCGTCTCGGTCAGAAAGAGCAGAGCCGGCCTCGCCGTCTCGAGATGGTAGTGGACGGCGTTTAGGTCAGAGTGAAGTCCCCTGATATTGCAGAAATTCACGGACAGGTCCTGTTGCTCCGTTTGCCCCGAGCAGTTTTTGTCTTGAGCGGAATTTTGCAGCCCCCCCCCAGAATACGCGGGGCAGCCTGAGCACCCACGCTCAGAAGTGGAGAAGCATGGTCGTGGATGCTCAGCGAGGGATTCTCCAGGGGTGCTGGTACCCTCCTGGGGTAGTCTATCATTTAATTCCGCTACCATGTTGATGGGGGGGGGGATTAGGGCCTCCGGCCATCTGCACTCACCAGACGAAACGCGGAAGCAGAGCTTCCACTTCACGTCGGTATTCTGTGAGGTCGTGGTACCAACCCGGTTTGAGCCGGCCCATACGTGCGACAGCAAAGCTGCCGCGTGGCTCTACCACTGTCGAACCAACCCGCTCGTCAAGCGTGCTATAAGATAATCTATTAAGAATGCCTATGTTCAGCAGTTGGCTTTAATAGGCTGTAACAATAATATAGAGATGCATTAAGGAAAATCTACAACACATTTAACCATAAACACTTATGATTAAAATAACATATTGAAATTGTATTATTAGAATAAAGTATTTATCTTTTTTTTTAAATAAGGGCGACAAGCGAGAACACAGTCCACCTGATGATGTAGCACATGGACATCTACGTCTATCCTCAATTAAGAATTAAAATGTTAATGCATTGCTACTCCTGCGTACTAAGATGGAATGCCTCGTTTCCAGTAAAAAGGGTATCCGGTTCTTTACATTTATCATACGAAACACAGCAGCATTAGGCTACTACTTTACGCTGGTCGTCTGTGAGAGCGTGGTCATACTCCGTTCGAGCCGACCCATTTGTGCAGCAACAATAAAAAAATTGCAACGTGGCTCTACCGCCTAAAAGGGAGAGCTCATAACATTATTAAAATAAATTAGTTATCTTTAAAGTAATTAAACACAACCACAAAGTACACTTAAAATTTGCTATTTCGGTTTTATAAAAAGAATCTTAGCTTACGAATTCTGATATGGTTAACTTTTTATAACAAGTATTTTACTGAGTTACAGCTTTTATTGGACGACAAGATATATAAGTATTTATTTAATTAGTGTAGCCGTAGAGCGAGGAAATGCAGCCAGCGTTTTTGGCACGATACCACGATGAGTAAGACTGTATTATCATTATATATCATATCATATTATTTTAAAAACATACATAGAGGAGAATGTATTTTAATTATTTATTATATGTCTGCCATAAGCCACTTTGTTAGTTTTTATGTGATTTCAAGCAACTTGAAACCTGCGTAAAGTACAAAATTCTATTAAAGACTTCTAGTTTGTCAATATAAGATGAGTGGTTTAGAAGATCTGATGAGACAGATGAACATACATACATACATAGCCTTTTAAAATTGTAATCATTTTTTAGGTTTCACCGCAGTTGGGTAAATATATTCGCTTACATAATTTACGTCACATCAATCGATAATTATCGATACGAATCGATAATTGAAGTTCAGGCAGGTGGTGCATGGTGCAGCACTATTTGTTACCCACACGTGCACATTACACGCACACTGCTGTATTTTGATTTTTGGTCTCAACCTAATCACTCCATCTTCAATCTGCAGTGTTGTCATAGATTACCAAGAATTAGTAATGACCAAGGAAATCCAAACAAAAATTAGAGCAGAAATGAGAGCGCGATTGATTACAAAAACAAAAGAGTACACAGAAATTAAGTAATATCCTTAAAAGTACGCAGATCTCAAGGCAAAAGAAGGAACAAGATGCCATAAAAGGAAATAACAGAAAAAAAAGTAGTGCAAAAGTAATTATGAGGAGAAGAAATGGAGAGTTAGTTTGAAACATCATTATGAAATAAAAAGGAAATAAAAAGCTATTCAACAGTTGTAACTAGATAATTCTCCACCAAATAGTTAACCTGAAGTACCTACTTCTACCTGAATAAGACCCTCTCATTCAACCAGCTCTGAATCCTACACTTCCAGTATATATCCGGTATAGATAGAAAGGTAAATCCAGTCTGGAAGAAATATTGGGGATGAAGAGAAATAATGAAAAATAACGATATAAGTATAAATACAAAGAAAAACTCTACGAAGTAGCGGTATTGCCATGCCTGAAATATGGTTGCCAGATGTGGTCACTGAGAAAAGGAAACGAAGAAAGAATTGCTATACTTATATCAACGTAAAACGGAAAGAAGCATATTTGATCTAAAACTACCACATACGGTTAACAACTTCTGTACTATTATAACCTAGATTAATCACAAGTCAAGTTTGTATTGTGGTAGAAATAAAGGCTATTTTATTTATTTATTTATTTTATTTATGTCCACTTTCACAACCCCATACAGTACGAAACGGGTTGGCAATTGACGGACGGCTTATATTATATAATAATGCACATTTTATATTTTATTCAGGGGAGGCCAGCAGTGGACTGTTGTAATATTCATGAATAATTATTAATAAAAAATGTGATTATTGTTGTTTCCATGACCTATTTATATTTTACTGTGTGCCTTATTTTTTGTTTTAAGTATTATATTATACGTGTAATTTATAAATAAATACCGAGCACGTTGAATTGATGCTTCGGCATCTTTTCTTATCTCTTTTCATTGACAATCTCTATCTTATTCCAAACAAGATTATAAATGGACAAATATTTCTGGATATACTTTAATGATGTTTGGGATTTATACTTTCTAATCAATGACAACACCGCATCTATCTGTCTGTGTTTTTTGGGAAAGGACTTATGATGACGATGAAAATGATTACGATTAACAATAATAATTACAGTAATATTATATATTGTGTTTTTTATCCTAAACACAGAATGTCTTACTTGCTATTTATTTATGTATTCGTGTTCAATATCTTAATATTGTTACGAGCTTGAGGTTCGTGACAATAAAAATCGCCGATAAAATTACCTAAATTTAAACTTTAATTTCCTTTACACAAATTAAAACTTAAAACACTAATAATTAAGCACACTGGTTCACTTTATTTCGCTCCGAAGCTTCGCTTGTCTCGCCAAATCCAATACTTCCCGATCGCATCTTGCAGCGCCTATTTATATAAATTAGCAGCGAAATATCCAGAATATTCAGTTATTATTCAGAGTTCGTGTTTCAACTTCAAGAAGTTTAGTTCTTCGGTTCGAGACTAGATGGCCCTAGTGCCGTCGACTTGAGCGCGAAACACTGCCCCCTCCTAAGACATGCTCGTCCCGAGCATTATCGGCTCCATAATAACGCGCCAGGCGATCCACATGGACGATCTTAGGAGTCCCTCTTGCGCCTTTCTGTATCCGGTAGGTTACATCGTTGATCCTGGTCACAATCCGGTACGGGCCGTCCCATTTAGCTTGAAGCTTAGGAGATTTCCCTTTGCTGCGGACGGGATTATGCAACCACACTAGTGAACCTTCGTCAAACCCTTTGTTGTTCATTTTGCGGTCGTACCGGGTTTTCATCTTTTCAGACATTTGCTGGCCCGATTGTCTGACGTGCTCATAAACGTCATTCATTTTGTTCCTCAAGTCATTTGCACAATCGGTTATACTACGTGGAGCATCAGGTTGTATCCCGGTGATCAGGTCTGCAGGCAGCCGTAATTCTCTTCCAAAGTTTGCGAAAGCTGGTGTCACTGCTGTACTTTCGTGAACAGCGCTTCGATATGACAACAAAAACGGTTGTATGTGCTTGTCCCAATCTCGTTGCCGATTGTCTACAACTTTTGCTAGTTATTTATTTATTTATTTATTTATTTTATTCTTTATTGCATCCTTAAACAAAAGAATACAAAGGGCGGACTTAATGCCTTGAGGCATTCTCTACCAGTCAACCCATGGAGTGGTGAGAATTTGATGTAGGTGTGGCAATAAGAGAACACTATACAAATGATAATTAACTACATAATATATACAAACTACTAATAAATAAACTATACATATATGATCTATCCTTACATATATACAAATATATAAATAAATGGGTATACATACAAGTATATATATATATATTTAAATACATACATAATTAGTATATACAATTAATGACTATGAATATATACGTCTGTTTGGCAATACATATTAACTTGATGAGTGATGTAAAATGCATTGTCTTTAAGAAATGATCACGGACCAACTTTTTAAAAGCGTACTTATTGGGAGCTTTTCTGATGTCATCGGGTAACCTCTCCAATGTCTGATTAAATCGTTCTACCATTCCATCAGATTGCGGGTGATAAGAAGTCGTTCTTGTTTTATGAGTACCTATAACTCGGCAAGTTTCCTGGAATATTTGAGATTCAAAATTCCTTCCTTGATCGCTGTGAATCTCTAAAGGTACTCCAAAACGACAGAAGATTTCAGTAGTTCCTAGTTCCTAGTTTATCTGCAACTGTTGAAGCTTCTTGATTTGGAATGGCGAAGACTTCTGGCCACTTATTGAAGTAATCCATCACAAACATGAAATACTTGTTACCGCTTTCACTCTCCGGAAACGGCCCCGCCACGTCAATGGCTATTCTCTCCCATGGTGCACCAACATTGTACAACTTCAATGCACCTCCACTACGAGTCTGAGGTCCTTTACAGCCGCACAACTTGTACATTTGCGACACCAGTCCTCGACATCGTTTCAACAGTGGACCCAGTAAAACCGTTCTCCGATCTTCAGTAGAGTTCGTTTCACTCCCAGATGGCCTCCTGAATAATCATTATGGAACAGCTGTAGAACATTCGGCACTTTAGCCTTAGGGACAACCATTTGCAAACGACAGCTATCTCCTCGACCACTGTCCCATTTACGGCACAGGACTCCATCCTGAATCAGCAAGCCGTCCCACTGGGTCCAATAGCCTCTAGTGGTCGAACTCATCGCTGAGACGTCGCTCCACTTAGGCTTGGTAGCACGGGCCTTCATCCATTCCAGAATCGGCCTGATGTCCGGATCTTCCTGCTGTGCATGTTGTAGGCTGTCCTTCCACTCGTTGCTGAGGTGGTCTGTCCTGAGCATCCTCACGGATACCACTTCCTTACTCTTTTGCCTAGTACAATGTTTCCAATCTTCAGGACAAGGTCTTCTTGACAATGCATCTGCGTTGCCATGAGATTTCCCGCTGCTATGTCTGACAGTGAAGTCGTATACCGGCTGCTGCTGGGCGGTGATGTTAGCCGCACTTCTCTTTTGAGATCGTTCACCTTCCCTTCTAGGGTTCGCTTAGGGCAGCTGGATCGAAGGTGGCCCCTTTCCCCACAGCAATAGCACCTAGGGCTGTATCCTTTATTGTGGTCGCGAACTGCTGTAACCTCCCTAGCGTGAGGGGAATGATGTTGCTGCCACCGCCAGGCGATGCCGTTAGCTGCACTACCCTCTCGAGATCGATCAACTTCCCTTTCTTCAGTTCGCTTAGGGCAGCTGGATCGTAGATGGCCCTTTTCCCCACAGCCATAGCACCTAGGGCTGAATCCTTTGTTGCGGTCGCGAACTGTAGCTGCTGCAACCTCCCTGACGCGATGGGAACGATGATCCTGCCGCACGGCTTCCACCTCCAGTGCATGGGCCAAGGCGTCCTTAAGTGTCTCGTTGTGCCCGAGCCTTACAGCAGCTCTGACTTCCAGGTCGCGGATGCCGTCGATGAATGTCTGCACCAGGTTCCCTTCAATGAGCGCAGGTACAGACCGGTATGCTTTCCGCACCAGCTTCTCCACCTCTAGAGCCCACTGCTGCAGGTTTTCGTTGATGCGCTGCACGCGATCTTTAAGCTGCGCGCGAAAGACGTGTTCCAGGTGAGCGTCGCCATATCTCGCCTCCAAGGCCTCAAGGAGCTGCTCGTAAGTCACTTCCTCACCGAGAGCTTCCAGAACAGTTAAGGCCTGGTCGCGCAGGCCTAGTGTGAGAGCAGTCATGGCCTGACTTTTATTCCAGCCGTTCGCCTTCATAACAGCCTCGAACTGGATTTTGTAGGCTGACCAGGAAGAAATCCCGTCGAACGGTGGCACTTTGAACCCACGTAGCGAAGGTGTAGTAGCTACTACGGGAGCTGTAGTTCCATCACCCAGTTTGAGGTCGTCCAGCGTTTTCTTCACGTCAGCCACCACGTAATCAACCCGATTGTTCACTTGGTCGATTTGGGTTTTAGCTACCTTGATTTGGGTTACAGCTTCCGACAGGCGGTTGTCATGTTGAGCAACCCTATCCTTCACCTCCTTTATCTCTTTCCCAAAGGTAGCATGAAGGTCCTTAATGAGGAGCATCTGCTCTTCCGACCGACGGGCCTGTTCCTCCTGTCGGCGAGCCTGTTCCTCCTGTCGGCGAGCCTGCTCCTGCAGCATCACCATCAGAGCACCTAAGTCAGGTGATGCAGATGTAGGAGCTACTGACGGGCCTGCAGCCGGCGGCTGTCCCTCCGAAGTCTGTGACGTTGCACCACCAAATCTTCTTTGGTCCGTCTCCTGCTGGCGTTGACTTCGGGTACCTCCTTAGGTAAAATCGGCATGATTTTATCCCACTTCTGACACCAATTGTTACGAGCTTGAGGTTCGTGATAATAAAAATCGCCGATAAAATTACCTAAATTAACACTTTAATTTCCTTTACACAAATTAAAACTTAAAATACTAATAATTAAGCACACTGGTTCACTTTATTTCGGTCCGAAGCTTCGCTTGTCTCGCCAAATCCCATACTTTCCGATCGCATCTTGCAGCGCCTATTTATATAAATTAGCAGCGAAATATCCAGAATATTCAAGTAAACACGCGCTAGGTACCGAGAGTTCGTGTTTCAACTTCAAGAAGTTTATTTCTTCGGTTCGAGATTAGATGGCGCTAGTGCCGTCGACTTGAGCGCGTAACAATATGTTATAACCCAGTCATTTTAGTATTAATATTGCTTGGGATATATATTGACCTATCAATTGATACATATTATTACAATATCCTGATACCGCACATATCTGTCTGTGCTACTTTAAAGAAACGTTTTTGAAAATTATGATGATTAACAATAATAAATGCAGTGACAATATGGACTCAAGTTATGCAGGGGCCGGAGGACGTTTTAAAATACTAATTTATTAATTAAAAGTGGTTTAATCGCTACAATAACTCGCTTAAGACTTACTTAAAATTATATTCTTAAAACAAAAGTGCATGAGTGCATGTTACTCGACTCCACCGAGTCAGTAATTCATTCTTGGGGCGATGTATACGCTTTTACAACAAAATCCCAGAAAATATACAAAATTTGTCGTACGCAAAGTTCAAAAATTTTATTAAACTAAGATTGTATAAAAAGGGTTATTATAATATTAAGGAATTTATGGATGATAGTAACCCGTGGGAAGGGTGATCGCTACCAAGCTATTTCTAATTTGTGTTGTGTTGTTAATTGTAAACTTCCCCCATGATTGTAAGCTATTATTTGAAAAAAAAAAGTCCCGCTGGGTTTCTTGCTGGTTCTTCCCAGGACAGAGGTTTTTTTTGCGAACCAGTGGTAAATGAAAAAATTGACTTTCAATAAGTATTGCTTATAATCTACATTGAATAAAAAGGTTTCTGTTTCTGTTTCATGAGTTTCTCAGCATACTCAGCATTTCCCGTGGTCTGCAATCAGAATATTCTGCTGATATGAACATCGTTCGAATCTCTCATCAAATTCGAAGTTCTCGTTTATAGGGGAACTTCGTTTACAAAAATTAAAAAAGTTTAAATGATACTTATGAACTAAAACACAGGTTATAATAATGATCTACAGTCCATACAATAAAATTGTTAATAGGCTAACGCTTTTAATCACCAAAGTTGTATTTTCACATTCACTTTTTTTAATTTTACTTTTTCTTAATCTAGTTGATAGGAGTTTGAGGTCTGTAAGATCTTTGCCTTCTAGGTTCTGCTGCGCCGGGGCTGACAACTCAAGAGATAAGTTTATTGCAGGCAGGTTAATTATAGGTAATTTAGGAGGTGAAATATTTTTCATTTCCATAGGATAATTGATAGAATTAGGCGTTACTTTGCGGAAATCCATTATTATAAAAAAAATTAAAAAAATTATTACGGCGACTGACCGCTTAGCGGTTAAGTATACCGCGTCTTGTAGTAAAAGAAGGAGTTATTAGCTCAAGCTTATTTACAGTTAAATTCTAAATATATTCTACTTCCATATTGTTGCGAGCCTAAGCTGACGTCTGGTACCTGGCACTAGCGCCATCAAGTGTCGGAGAACAGAGTGAGGAGGGCTTTCTAGGAAATGCCATTTCTGGAAATCTCCCAACAGCGCCATCTAGTAACGAATAGAAGAATTAAGCTTCCTAGAAAAGTCCACTCCCGAACTTTCCGCATTTGGTCGGTTGGAACCGGTATTTGCTGGAATATTCTGGATGCTTCGGTAGAAAAGGTGTATTTAAAGCTGCTGCAAGCCGCGATCGGGGCAGTAATAAATTTGGTGAACAAGCGAATCTTCGTAGCGAAATAAAGTGAACTAAAAGTGATTAGTGTGATTAATTATTAGTGTTTTTTTTAAGTTTTAATTGGTCTTCTCTAATAAAAGTGTAAATTTTGGTAACTCAATCAGCAGTTTTTAGTGTCACGAACCCTAAGCTAGTAACAATATTAACATCTACAAAATTATGTGAAAAATTCTTATTTAATATACCTTATTTCGTTCGGAAGACCTCAGCACATTGACTTTTACATCCTCAGTAAATGTTTTGAGGTTTATTATTTTATCAATGATTCATTTATTATAACTGATGACAGCAGTTCCTTGCTTCACGGGCAGTATTCCAGAATTGCTATTTAGCTCCTGAAGTTGAAGGGCCTTGAGGCTTGTCACCGTGGCGTACTAGGACGAGCAGTAGGTGCCTGTGAAGGGCGTTTTACATTCTTTAGAGGAACTTTACTATCATGTCCTTTAATGCTTACGGGAATAATATTTCTACTAATAGTATCTGTTAATTTTTACTTACTTTGTTTTTTTTTTTATAGAAGAGGGGACAAACGAGCATGCGGCTCACCTGATGTTAAGTGACTACCGCCGCCCATGATCAACCGCAACACCAGGGGAATTGCAGGTGCGTTGCCGGCCCTTTAGAAAGGAGTAAGCTCTTTTCTTGAAGGTCCCCAGGTCGTATCGGTCCGGAAAAATCGCCGGTGGTAAACTATTCCACAGAGAGCTTGTACGCGGAAGAAAACTCCTTTTGAAACTTACTGTGGTGGACCGCCAAGCATCCAGATGGTGTAAATGGAATCGGGACGTGCGTTCACGAAATTTGGCGGCTGGGATTAATCCGAACAATTCCTCAGAGCACTCTCCATGGTATATGCGAATAAAATGCAAAGAGATGCAACATCTCTTCGCAGTACCAGTGAATCGAGCCGATCGGAAAGCACTCGGTCGTCAACGATTCGAGCCGCTCTGCGCTGGATGCGGTCAAGTGGAAGGAGCTGGTACTGGGGAGCCCCAGCCCAGAGATGGGAACAGTATTCCATGTGCGGCCAAACCTGCACCTTGTAAAATCGCAGGCGGTGTGACGGCATGAAATACTGTGTTAACGCGCAAACTTGTGTCTTCTGAGGGTTAAACTGGACTAGATTTAGTCGTCCCCCGATCCGAGACTCTGTTCAGTAAAGACTCGACTTCAGACACTAGTTTGTCCCGGTACTCGGAGACGTTTTCCCGAGAAATATTGGCACGTCCGGTGTAAAGAGCATCACCAGTGCTGTCATCTGCATATCAATTAATGTAACGGGTTTGCAACATATCATTGATATGCAGAAGAAACAGCGTTGCCGATAGCACGCAGCCTTGTGGAATACCATCATTAACAGACTTGTAATCGGAGCTTGCACCATTTGCAACGACCTGGATGCTCCAATCTGCAAGAAAGCTGGTGATCCAATTGCACAATTTCTCGGGAAGCCCATAGGAAAGGAGCTCCGAAAGAAGCGTTTTGTGCCAAACCCGATCGAAGGCCTTCGCAATGTCCAAACTAACGGCCAATGGGGGAACGGGGAGGCCCTTGGACTCTACTGCCTCCGTCCGTCTATGAGTTAGGTAGAACAGTTAACTTTTACATGCGTTACGTGAATTTATGATACTGGCTATGATTTGGGCAATATTATGCCAAAAGTTTGAGCGTTTAATATACAGTAGGGTTTCTTTAATACCATGATGGCAGGTTTTTCACACATAATATTTCTTAAGTATGTCTCTTTGTTCTTTCTTATTATTTACATATACGACTCTTTTAGTGCATTCAAAAAATTGTACAAGTTCCTTTTTAAACAAGAAAATTTCTAATGCCGTGAATTGTTTACGGCGTTCGAAAGTATGATACATAACAATAAGAAGTAAATTAAGTATTTAGTTTTATTCCCAATATATTCTTTCAGAATTTTTTTTACTAAATCTGATCGGTTTAAAGGTAAGTGTACTTCTAGCATTCTTTGTTTTTTACAGATAATTTGTCTATATTCCAGCTGAACACTAAAATTTGATTGGGTTTGGTGTCGAACGCTTCATCTAAGATTGAAATTTCCTGTGATTCAGTGTCTTGTCCTAAATGTGCAGTTAATATACTAGAGTTTTGTCAGTGGCTGTTAATGTGCACAAAGCGTACGAATCGAGTTATAGGGTTTCATCTGAATCTGTATCCTCTATAACGATAGCCTTCTCAGAGTCTATCTCTGAAGTAGAAATAGATTCCGGAGGTGGTTGTCTAAATATCCTTTTTTGCAATTCATCTAATTTTTTAATGTCTTTTGTTAAGTTCTGAATTTACTTATTTTGTCTTCGTCTTTATCTACATTTGCATGAGTGGATTAAATTTCCTTTTTATCTAGGGAATTAATTCTAATTTGTGGTAAAGCATCCGCCTTAGAGTTCTGCTTAACGCTTTTGTGAACAATGTTAAATTCGTATTCGTCTAGTCATAAGCGCCATCTGGTCAATCACCTATTGGTTTCTTTAAGAGAGCTTAACCAGGCAAGAGGTTTATGATCGGTAATAATCGTAAACTTTTTGCCATAAAGATATAGACGGAAGTGTTTTATAGCCCAAAATATTGGTAGCAGTTCCTTTTCAGTTACACTGTAGCGTATTTCGGCACAGTTAAGAGTTCGACTAGCATAAGCAATAGGTTTGTCTTGTCCTACTGGTCTTTGTGAAAGAATGGCACCTATAGCAAATTTTGAGGCACATTGATTGTAAAAAAATTTTGGAAATGAATTGTATGTTTTAATTTTATTTATGAATCAGTATTAATATTAAGTACACCTACGTTACGACTAATGGGTAACGGCTATCTAGAATCTACCCCACGAAATATTGAGGGAGATCAATTACATAGCCTTAGCCCACTACGATCGCATAGCACGAGATGGCGGACCTGATCCCGTGATCCGGACATACTACTACTCAATTACGTACATGATTATTGAGGTATTCTATTTAATAAAATTAATATATGTGTGGCCGTGGAGGGAAAAGGAGAGATCTCCCGCCGGGCAAGGTGTTCTGCCCGGGGAGTGGCCAACACTCCGAGTTAGAGAGAAGAGAGAGAGAGAGATAGTTCGGAGATGTTCTATATATTATACTGTTTACGATTCGGAATTTTTGATAGCGTGATTTAGGCTTCGGTGTGTTTCGCTTGTGGCGCGACGATAGCACCGTCACATCATCCCCCTGGTCAGTGAGTGACATACAGTGAGCTCCGACACGATTATCAATCTGAAGCAAAAACAAAACGGCGAAAACATACAGAAGTTAGTCGAACTTCATGGGCCTGTGTTGCCACTTCAAATAAATTGATATTCCATGGTAGAATTGTAATAAATCCCAAATTATCGCGTTATACAACTGAAGTGTCACAATTGATTGAAACTTAGGATATTTTGAAACTAATTAATATATAATCAAAACGCGTTGATAATATAATTAGTTTAATTTACTAAAATTAAAACTTACATATTCTCCAGGCCATAAAATATGCAAACAAAAAAACAGCGGTTTCCTAAAAATTTGGAATGGTTTTTGAAAAGTGTACTTATTAAAGCATATCAAAAAATTGTATGGAAGGAAAATATGGACCCTTTTGTTTTCAATTATAAAATAGTGACATTATCAGAATAAAGTTTAAATTAAAAACAAACACTATAAAAAAAATAGCAAACTTCTTTGCGTTATGAATAAAAATAAGTACTTATAATTTTTTTTGTATTTTTACTCTTCAATTTCTAGGACAGCGTACTTTTAGATGGTGAACGAAAAATTTAAGTCTTACCCTTTACCTTCAATGGTGCTTTGAATGTAAACCAGCTTGTCATGTTGGAAGCCTATGCCAGTTTTAATAGATCGCTTTAAGAATGTGATGATTTTACAATAATAAAAGCATGCTATTTATTTTTCGTGTTTACAATCGGAAATGGTAGCTTTCATTCTCATTATGCACTCATGCACACACTTTCTTTTTTTTTCTTTAACGCCCAAAGTTCAATGTAAAACGCACATATATGCATCTAAATCCATGTTACTGGTTACAAACTTATATTAGACACATAAGTACATGGGTGCCTGTTTTACAATTAGTTGAGCGTAGTTTTGACTTATTTTTTGCTTCACTTAAAACTTACGCAGCGCTTATGTATATTGATCTGAGTTTTAATTATGAAAAAAGATAAAAGAGTCAGTACGTACATATAAATCACCGTCGTCTGTTTATTCGTGAACTGTTTTTTCTGGAACTACTAAAAGAATTTTCCATCCATCAAGTAATATTTAAGATTATGAAAAAGCTACAACTTTTAATACTTTTTATTATTAACAGTGCACGTTTATAATATAAAATAACTATCAAATTTACTAGACAGTCTCTCGTGTGAGACTTTAGGTTATAGTGAGATTGCCGTTTGATAGGTTATTTCTAAGTATCTCCTTTAGATATGTTTTAATCTAGAGATTATAAGGAATAAATCAACATGCATTTCATAAAAGTGTGGTCATAATTTGCGGCAGGCCCCTTATTCATAAAAAAAGAAATTGTCTCCTCCTGAATTGTGTAAATAAAAAATAGTGAATACATAATACCTTTTCAAATTTACAGGAACACTACCATGTTGACTAAAACTATATATATGGAATATATACGGATTCTATCGCGTTTAATTTACTTATCATAACATATTTTTAATTCCTGACGATTCGGATTCTTTACAGCAAACATGGTCATGGGCGGGGGGGGGGGGCTGAGATGTTTGACGTCTCAATGTCGTAGTTAGTCCGGCTACCTTCAGTTTACTTCAGAATACTAATTTTTGGTCCGATACACGCAAAACGAGCTTATAGTATCATGAAGTCTTGCATTGGTATGCTTGGTTTTGGTTTTAATTTTGTTAATTATAGGATCCCAAGCAGATGGCAGCACCCGTCCATCTTCTCTACTGAAATTAGGATGTTTTTTTTTTAATTTCAATAGTCTCGCGTATCTTCCTTGGTAGAAATCGGCATTCTTTTGCGAGGATTTTTGGTTTATCGAATCCGATGTAATGGTGGCGATGATCATGTTCACAGACTGCAGATTTCTGCAAGATCGATATAAATTACATACTGGGTATAAAAGAAATTTGATGAGATTGACATAAGTGAAATAGGAATGGGTGAATATAATTAAAATCTACGAATCATTAATCTGTTTATTACATAACCTTAAACTAAAGCTCATCTAAATTAAATATTTGTGCAATAATACATATCTAATCTAATTTTTCATTAACAGATCCGTTTGCCACAGAGTTGATACTATTACTACTTGAATTAAGTTTATTTTTATTAACATAAGAATTGACATAGAACTCAGCAAAAAGATAAACAAATAGTGAAGCATTTAACAGGATTGTTGCTAATAATGTATATGAAGGTGAGCACCCTGAATAAGCGTAATTCGCTGCCGCGTGTAATATTATGCACATGAACTGCAACTGAAAAAAAAGAGAATCATTTAAAGGTGTCTGTCAATATATTAAGTTGATATACGGGTTGTTCCGAAAATAATCCATTCCAATCTTAATAACAAATACTAATATAATACGGCGGAAAAGTATTTTTTTGTATTTGTTTAAGCACGCTAATCTCTAAAACTATTAGTCCGATTTCAAAAATTTCTTTGTATGTGATAGATAGATTTATGAGAAATCGTATAATATGCCATCTAGCATTAGGCTACACGTATTAGGTAGCTATTAACCTTAAAATTCATTTTTTTGAGTGGGTCAAAAGAAAAAGCGCTCTCGAAATGGATTATCGGCGTGCGCTGGCGTAATGGTTAGTGATATGTTAATATAGGTGTATACAAAAATATAGATCTTTACTTAGATTATCTAAAAAAAGACATATGCCTATTTCTTATACATTAGATAAAATAAGGAATTTTTTGACAAAAATAAAATTGAAAACTAAAATGCGATTTACAGGCATGACATATTAATACTTCGAACGAAATCTTCACATTATCATGTTATTTGGACGTATAGTTTAAGAGATAATAAAAATTTTAATAATTTACTCTCGGATCAGCGCGCGGAATTAAAATATGACTTATAAACTTTATTATTAGACATAATATATTAATCCTTACGAAACAATATATTATAGCTTTAAAAGCATTTTTAAAGTATTAGTATTATTAAGATAGTTTTGGAGTGAATCCTGAATATATAAACACTAAAGTTGTCAGAACTTAATTTGCTAATTTCAGAGTAATAAAATACTAAGATGTGTAACTAGCTAAAACGTGTGTGATGGTGTTGGGAGTTGTGGTGCTGGGAGTGGTGGTGCTGGAATTGGTGGTGCTATGAGTAGTGGGGCTGGGACTGGTAGTGACGGCGATAGTGCACGTGTTAGAATAAGAAGGATAGGCAATTTAATAGCTAGTTTGTAAGGTAGTTGATATATTTTACTTTACTACCTACAGAAAAATAAGATTGTTAATACTTAAGATTTAAATGAAGTTTGTATCATGTTATCTACTTCCAGATCTTGGTTCACTAGCTTATCTAAAAACTAAGCGCTGACTTATTGTTAAAATAATTACTGTCATTTGTTGGATTTATTAGATAAATTAATAAGAATAAAAAATGGCAAATAAATAGCAACAACTGACGCCGTAAGCTTTTGAACTTCCGGCGAATCTCCATTAATGTTATAGATTGTGTATA
This sequence comes from Parnassius apollo, assembly GCA_907164705.1. Classification (NCBI taxonomy): domain Eukaryota; kingdom Metazoa; phylum Arthropoda; class Insecta; order Lepidoptera; family Papilionidae; genus Parnassius; species Parnassius apollo. The sequence continues at coordinate 598,626 of CAJQZP010000824.1, forward strand.
AAGGTTATCTGTGATGAATAGATCAGTCTTGCGCCCTCCTTTCTGCCAAGGGGGGTCGCATCCGTATACGGCTTAGAAATCTCTAGTTAGACCGTTAAGCCAGTCCCTAAAAGGTGGGGTTTAGTGGGTAAAAGTCTCCACATAACCACGCAGCCGGCTGCGTGGTATGCTATGAGCATTCCCCACCTCCCTCCCCCGCTTTCCGGAGGGTTGCCCATATTTGCTTCGGACGCAAAAAAAATAGATCAGTCAGTTGTCTTATAATCCTCAACCAGTGAACAAGTGAAAAGGGTACCTCGGTGAATCCGCTCCAAGGAGCCGAAAGGCTAAGTAATCCATTTTATTGTACCGGAAAACTTACGCTAAGTCAATTTCTATTTTGTTATTATACTATATCTTTTAAATATTAACGTCATGTTGTTATATGTGCATTTAATTATTGTATAAAATAATATATAGTAAAATAACTATATTTTAAAGAAATGTCCCGCTGAGTTTCTTGCTGGTTCTTCCCAGGATAGAGGTTTTCTCCGAACCAGTGGTAGAAGTTCTATATTGAATAAAATGATTCTATTCTATTCTTAAGCCTTGTTATGTTAACCTATATTTAATTACATATTATTTAAAGCTTTTTTATCTGACTCTACAATTAAATTAATCTAACATCAGAAGTGGGATAAATTCCCTATTATCACTAACATAGGGTAGGAACGTGAATTAAAATTATGAATAATAACACAAAATAAAATATCAACTACCTTACAAACTAGTTATTAAATCACTTAACCAACTTATTGTGTTGCAGATGCTTTTCAGACTGGGCAGGGTACATTTCATTTGTAGAAATGAGCAAATTGAGTTATAACAAATTAAATAAAATGGATTTCTTCAAGGTAACGCCTGATTATTTTAATTATAATATACAGATAGATAGACAAAAGGAAACAATAATTTATGGGCCCACTAGAAATATTAACGTTACTTTATGGTATTTAAACCAAAAAAGACACCAAATTATAATAGTAAATGGCCTATAGATTTTTCAAAAATGTAAACGGAATCAAGAAATCTGAAAAAAATTTAGTTGTTGTAATATTCGTGTTCTGATCATTGGCTAAGAAAATGTAATATTTAAAAACTTATTGTCTTATATATAATGATAATTCGGAAAAAATCGACTCGAGTTGAAATTCAGGTAACTCGATTTTGAGCTCAATTTGTCACAAATTATTTTTATAATTGTTCTTCCATACAACACTATTTTTATTACTATACTTAATAGGTAGTTATATATATATATATAATGTTATTTTTGGTATGCGTATCGACAATCTTCATAAAATAATATCACTCTAACGTTATGACGTAAGTCTTAATGTTATTAATAATTTGACTATAACAAAGTATATATAATCAATTTATATTATATATAACATACATTGATACAACATTATAAACATATTACCTAATATCAATTTATTTATTACATAATAATTCAATAAATTGCTCGAATTAGTAAGTCGATTTCATCACTAAATTGTAGACAAACACTTCATTGGCCGTAAGATAAAGATGCGATTCGAGTAGAATTTTGTGACTCGAGCCACTCGGGTTAATTTATGTATGTATGTGTATTATAGTTGTACATTAGTTTTTGAGTAAATCAACTATTTACAGAAAAGTTTATCACTAGAGTTGAGAGTAGCGATTACTTTAGTAAAACCATTTTTAAATATGTTCCTTTATAAATAAGTAATATGTGGTAACATGAAATTAAAATTATAAATCAATATCATAAATCAAACTAAGTTCAGGTTTGTTTACAATATGCCAGATTCAAGTTTGAATTTGGATGCAACTTGTAATGTCACCCGCAGCGACTTATTATATATACAAGTAAATTAGTGAAGTAATATCTATATAGCACCCTCTGAATCTATACGATGCACCGAGTTGACTCGGTAACTCGGTAAAATTTATTTTCTATCGATTATCGAGTTGAACAAATTAACTCGATTTACTCGTGTGAGATAAAACATGGTTGGAGTCGCATAGTTATGGTAAGAACAAAATGAAGTTTTTATTTACAAGTATTACTAGACTAATGTTTAAGAAAATATGGATATTATCAATTATCAGGAAGGTTAGCCAAATATTAATTGACACAGTACTTATGTTTTTCTCTTTTTATTTTTTGTGGTAAAATTCGCAAATAAAACTGACGAGTTTAGGTTAATTAATGTAAGAGTTTATTAATTTACACCTATTCTATGTTGTGAAAATCTATTATCAAGTTGGTAGATTTTAAAAACAAATATAAATAACAAACAGGTCGTTGAACCTTATTAGATTGCTAAAAGTGACAAAGTATTGAGTTTATCTTATTAGTAGAATCTAAATTAAATAATAAATAGATAAATGCACAAAAGAAGTTATTATAATGTTAAAAGAAAATTAGAATCTTTGGGTCGAGTGACTTAAATAGGGTAATGAAGAGCAATTCATATAACTGCATTTGTGTACAAATAGGTACCTTATGTATTCAGCAAGTTGCTTAATACTAAATGGTTTTTTTTTTGTTAAGCCAGACACAGATCCTGAATTTATACCAGCCATCGTATATAGCAAAAAAAAAAACGTGGATCGCTTAGAACAAATCTGTATGCCTTGCAGCCTGAAATCTTTCAGAGACAAAAAGTGTATGGATATTGAAGATTCTTATTCTTATTCTTAGAACAGTCTTATATCATATATCTTATAATTGTAAATGCCCTTCAATCAGAAGGGCTTACAATATTATAAATGTACATGTTACCATCAAGTTATTTTCAAAAACCCTTCAGAAATATATCTAACACTAAAATGTTTCTACCTATGTCCGTTATAGACAAAACATAAGAAACCATACCACCAATTTCAGTGAAAATGTTTGTGTGTTTGGAGGGATCCCTAGATGGTTTATATTTAGATTTGGACCCGGTAGATGACACTGTTGTCGAGGCCCATAAATCACCAGTGCTGCAGCTGAGCCGCATCGCTGGTAATAAACACATTTAAATTAAGCCTGTGTTTTTGTAATTCTCACACAAACAGTTTTAAACATCTTACTTCCTTACTATTTATCATTGTGTAGTAACATAGATAAGCATGTTAATTCCCAGTTATTTTATTATGATGTATACTACTTACTAATCAACCAAAACATATTAAAACAAAGTCTTGACACCGCTCCTGTCTATATATGTCAGTCAATCATCAAAGTTCAAAAAATTTATTAAACTAAGTTTGTATAAAAGGGGTTATTATAGTATAAAGGAATTTATGGATGACAATAACCCGTGGGTAAGGTGATCGTTACCAAGCTATTTCTAATTTGTTCTGTGTTGTTATTTATGACATACATGATTGTAAGCTGGCTTTTTCTTAAAAGACCCACTGGATATTTTGCTGGTTCTCTTCAAGTCAGAGGTTTTTTCCGAACCAGTGGTAGATTCAAAAAGTGACTTTCAATAAGTATTATTTATAATCTAAATTGAATAAAAGGTTTTTGTTTCTGTACCTACTACTGTTAATAGAATACTTAAATAAATTATGATTTACAATAATAAATAGAGTTACTTACATTATATTTTGTTTTTGTAATACAATCAGCTTAAAACATATTCCTTACTGTGTGTTGGTAATATCATAAATATAAATAGACATTATCCCTTAGCCATCTTGGTATTTAGAATTTGCACTCACAATCAATCAATACATGTTTAAAATAGAATTCATACGACATTTGTACACAGACAGGCACTATGTTTTGCCGGAACTAGTAAATTTTTTTTCATCGATTTTAAAATATTAAAAATGCTGAATATACCTACAGCTTAGTTTTATATGCAGTATTATTCAAGTGTGCACTATTTTAACTTATAATACCGATGAATACTACTAGAAAATCGCTTTCAGTTTGTTTTTAGGTTATTGTTAGATTCACATTTTATTTGTAAATTTCTCAGAAATCCGTTTAGATGCAGTAAAACTAATAATATTATTGTAATCTATGGATTATAAGGAATAAATCGACATGCATTTCATTGAGATTCTTTAAAATTTGTAGTGAGCCCATTTTTCATAGAAAAATTTGTCTCCTTTATGAAATTCAATAAGTAGGTTTTTAGTATCCGTTATATAATTGTCCTGGACTTGATTCTTTTCAGTAAACATTAGGATATCAGTATATATTCTGGTTGTAGTATGAATAGGTAGACTCGACCATGGAAGCGCAAAATACCAGCACAATATTGCTGTGTTTCTTATGGCGAATGTAGAGAACTGGATAACTTTCCTGGTAACGAGGCATTCTATGTTAGTTCTCAGGGTTGTCAACGAATCTACATTTTTTATTCTTAACAGAGGAAAGATCTAGGAGTCTATGGGTCAGAAAATCTTTTTACGATCAAGTAGACTGTGTGCTCGTTTGTAACCACCTTTTTCTTTACAAAATAAAATACAAACGCAGGTTATCTAAAGTTTGTGGCAGCGTAACACAAACCCATACGAGTATAATTCCATTGATGTTGTTAGAGGCAACATAGAGAAACTGAAATGGATATGAATAGCAGCATTTTTTTTAATTAAAAGCTTAATAAGAGTAATTAGCCCTTGTCGTCAACCCGATTGTCAAGCGTGGCAACTGTGGCAAATATCCGACTATGAGGCAATCTACGGGGGAAGTCCATGTTCAGCAACAGACTTTCGGAAGTTATTAAGCTATTGCATAGCTTCTATCGCGGGCCTTGAGCGCGGGGACCGAATCCAGAAATTCCGTAACGAAAAAAAACCTCACGCTCCCCACTCCGACGGGCACGGAGGTGTGGCGTTGAAAGCCGTGCATCGTCTAACGTCGTTTCAGTTCGGCAGACTTCGGCACTCGGCAGAGTTCGGCACGGTGTTTGTGTGCGTCTATTAGACGTATGCGTGTACACTAGCTGCCAACTCAATGATAAAAATTCCTGAATAACCTACATGTATTGTAAGATATTAAAAATATTTTAAACAATATTAACTTCTCATTTATTCAATAAGAGAAAAAAAATTGTTTTCTTATCGGTCACCACGCTCAAAAAGTGTAACTTGATTTAATATCAAAGACTTAACTGCATAAATAAAATAAATAAATAATTATAATTGCATAAGTTGATAAAAAATGCTATGCAATAGCTTTACCGCGGCAGTCACCGAGTGCCACACGTATTTTTTTATTATTATAATAATAAAGCTACTATTTGATGACTACTTACTATTTGCATCAATGTAATATACTTTTTCCACCACAAATATTTATTGAGATCGGGGAATGCCGATAACGCATAATAGCCATACATGATTATATGAACGAAGGAGTTAATGGTCCCAAGGAATATGACACTGTAGGAAGGTTCATATTTCAAAGAAATCCAAGTGCTCCACATCATCAAAGAATGGTGATATACATGCAAGAATGTGACCTGACGAAAGTTTTTACGTAATACGAAGAATATCGTGTCCATCAACTCCGTTACTTTGGCAAAGAAGTAATAGTAGATACTAGTTGATACCTGAAAAGAAATAATTGACTTAATATGTATGTTGTTTTAATATCAGAGGGTTGAGTCATGAGGTAAAATGCAATAACACAAATGTATATTTGAGAATTTTTCAAGGGCCGTGGGTATATTGTAGAACCTTTCATTCCTATCGTTTGACGGTTGGTAGCTGGGGAGGCACTGAAAATTTCGGGAATCAAGGAAGTGATACAACATTACTATTTAAAAATATATTTATTGCTTTTATTGCGAAATTTGACACATTTTTCCATACGATGGAACCAATCATTGAAGCAACCATTCCATTCTGAAGTTGGGGTCTCCAAAATGGCCGTTTTGTAGGCGTCCACAGCTTCTTCAGGCGATGAAAATCTCTGCCCACGCAATTTATTCTTTATTTTAGGGAAACTATAGAAATCACTAGGGCTTAGGTCGGGGCTGTACGGCGGATGGTCTAATAATTCTATGTTTTCTTGCTCTAAAAACTCTTTTGTTCTGTGTGCGGTGTGAGAACTCGCATTGCAGTTCTCTTTACGGAGTTCAGAAACGAGCTGTGGCAAACAAATGCTAGAATATCATTCTGCATTAACCGTTTTTTGTCCCTCAAGAGGAGTAACATGGCTGGTTTTGGAGACAAACGTGGCCACCATTTTTTTTTGCAACACTCCGTGAACGAACAATTTTTGTTGGCTTTAACTCATTTTCGAACACCCAAACTCGTGACGGGTTTTTTGTTTCAGGTTCGTACGCATATATCCAGGATTCGTCACCTGATACTGATAATATTGTATACAGCATTTGAGGATCCTTTGTGGAATCTTTCGAGAGTTCTGACGCACCAAGTAACGCGAGCCGCTTTTTGCTCTTCACAGAGCGAATGCGGTATCCATCGGGAAAACAACTTTTTTACACCTAATGGTTCATGCAAGATTATTTGCATTTGATCTCATGCCAATGTCTAAAGTTTCCTGAATTTCGCGGTATGCCTCATGTCGATCTTCCTCAATCAACTTTTTTTTTTATAGAAGAGGGGGCAAACGAGCATGTGGCTCACCTGATGTTAAGTGACTACCGCCCCCATGGCAACACCAGGAGAATTGCAGATGCGTTGCCGGCCCTTTAGAAAGGAGTAAGCTCTTTTCTTGAAGGTCCCCAGGTCGTATCGGTCCGGAAAAATCGCCGGTGGTAAATTATTCCACAGAGAGGTTGTACGCGGAAGAAAACTCCTTTTGAAACGTACAGTGGTGGACCGCCAAGCATCCAGATGGTGTGGATGGTATCGGGACGTTTGCCGCGTAGTGCGTTCACGAAATTTGGCGGCTGGGATTAATCCGAACAATTCCTCAGAGCACTCTCCATGGTATATGCGAAAGAAAATGCAAAGGGATGCAACATCTCTTCGCAGTGCCAGAAAATCGAGCCGATCGGAAAGCACTCGGTCGTCAACGATTCGAGCCGCTCTGCGCTGGATGTGGTCGAAGTGGAAGGAGCTGGTACTGGGGAGCCCCAGCCCAGAGATGGGAACAGTATTCCATGTGCGGCCGAACCTGCGCCTTGTAAAGTTGCAGGCGGTGTGCCGGCATAAAATACTGTCCCGCTCTGCTGAGCACGCCAAGCTTTTTATAGGCCAATTTGGCCTTCCCTTCCAAGTGACCACGAAACTGCACGTCACTCGATATTTCGACGCCGAGGATTCCGATACTGGCTGAGGTAACAAGGGGAGTGCCGTGAAACTGAGGGGATACGACAAAGGGGTTCTTTTTAGCGGTTAACGCGCAAACTTGTGTCTTCTGGGGGTAAACTGGACTAGATTTAGTCGCCCCCAATCCGAGACTCTGTCCAGCAGAGACTCGACTTCAGACACAAGTTTGTCCCGGCACTCGGAGACGTTTTCCCGAGAAATATTGGCTCGGCCGGTGTAAAGAGCATCACCAGTGCTGTCATCTGCATAGCAATGAATGTTACGGGTCTGCAACATATCATTGATATGCAGAAGAAACAGCGTTGGCGATAGCACGCAGCCCTGTGGAACACCAGCATTAATAGGCTTGCAATCGGAGCTTGCACCGTCTACAACGACCTTGATGCTCCGATCTGCAAGAAAACTGGTGATCCAATCGCACAATTTCTCGGGAAGCCCATAGGAAGGGAGCTTCGAAAGAAGCGCTTTGTGCCAAACCCGATCGAAGGCCTTCGCAATGTCCAAACTAACGGCCAATGCCTCCCCCTTGGACTCTACTGCCTCCGCCCATCTGTGAGTTAGGTAGACCAGAAGATCACCAGCTGACCTACCACGGCGAAAACCGTATTGGCGGTCACTAATCAGCTGGTGATCCTCAAGGTACCTCATGAGCTGGCAGTTTACAATGGACTCCATTGTTTTGGAGAACAAGGAGGTGATGGCTATAGGCCGGTAGTTGGACGGGTCTGAGCGGTCGCCTTTTTTTAGGGATCGGGTGGACGAAAGCCGTCTTCCATGATTTTGGGACTACGCCTAGGGAGTAGGAGTACCGGAAAAAACGCGTTAAAACCGGTGCCAACTCTGGAGCACACGTCCTCAGCACAATTGGGGGGATTCCGTCAGGCCCACTCGACTTGTGGATGTCCAGGGAGAGGAGTGCTTTGCGAATCGAGCAATGAGTGAACCGCACTTCCGGCATGGAGCACTCACACCGCGGGATGGTCGGCGGCGTACTCCCCCCGTCATCGAGAGTCGAGTTAGATGCAAAGAAAGAGCCTAGAAGATCGGCTTTCTCATTTGCGGTATGGGCCAGTGAGTCGTCCTCCCTGTGCAGAGATGGAAGAGATGGCTGACAGAAATTCCCCTGGACAGCCTTGGCGAGAGACCAGAATGCACGGGTTCCAGAAGGAAGACGAACTAGTTTCTCGCCAATTCTGCCTATGTGCTCTGACTTTGCCTTGGCAATGACTCTTTTGAAGGACCTAGAGGCGGAATTATACTTCCTTTTTAGAGCGCTAGTGTTTACATCCCTGGACGCTGATGCGTCAGCCCAGGCCTGGTAGCACTCCTGCTTATAGCATGATGCTATTTTACAGGAGCGACCAAACCATGGCCGAGATTTGCCTCCAATGGGCACCACAGAGGAAGGAATAAAAAGTTCCATACCCTGAAGTACCACATCAGCGACAGAATCCGCAACAACGTTGGGATCGTCCGGCGAGAAGCAAACCCGCCCCCAAGGGTAGGATGCAAAGAAAGACCGCATCCCATCCCAATCGGCTGACCTATAGTGCCAAACACGGCGGCAGCCTGCAGAATGCAACCGCGATTTCAGCGTGAGTGGCACCACACTCCGGACAAGACAATGGTCCGAGGAGCCTAAAGGGGCGTCGACGGAAATCTGATATCCGTCCGGGTGAGAGGTCAGCAGAAGGTCCAACAGGGAAGGTGCATGATCCTCCACATCTGGAATCCCCAGTTGTGTCAGACCATATGCCAAGGCAAAATCATGAACAGATCTCCCCGCATGATCGGTTAAACGTGAACCGAGCCATTCGGCGTGATGGGCGTTAAAGTCGCCGAGGATCACGATCTCTGCGGAGGGGATCTGCTGTAGCAACGAATCTGCAGCCATTTGGAGGTGGTCGAAGAGTCGGTCTGTTTCGGCATTACCGCTGTGGGACCTATAGAGGCATCCGTAGACGCGCGGATGGTCGTCGCTGTCTACGCGTAGCCAAAGGATGGACAGGTCCGAACCTTCAAGTCTGCCGAGGCGTCGAGAACAGATGTCCTCTCTGACGTAAACGCAAACTCCAGCCCGAGGCACAAAGGAGTGTTCCAGGTTGTACCCCGGGTAGGAGAGATACGAGACATCAGCCGGAGAGGACACCTGCGTCTCGGTCAGAAAGAGCAGAGCCGGCCTCGCCGTCTCGAGATGGTAGTGGACGGCGTTTAGGTTGGAGTGAAGTCCCCTGATATTGCAGAAATTCACGGACAGCGTGGCAGGGGTCGCCTTGGTCTTGTTGCTCCGTTTTCCCCGAGCAGTTTTAGTCTTGAGCGGAATTTTGCCCCCCCCCCCCAGAATACGCGGGGCAGCCTGAGCACCCACGCTCAGAAGTGGAGAAACATGGTCGTGGATGCTCAGCGAGGGATTCTCCAGGTGTACTGGTACCCTCCTGGGGTAGTCTATCATTGAATTCCGCTACCATGTTGATGGGGGGATTTGGGCCTCCGGCCACCTGCACTAACCAGACGAAACGCGGAAGCAGAGCTTCCACTTCACGCCGGTATTCTGTGAGGTCGTGGTATCACCCCGGTTTGAGCCGGCCCATACGTGCGACAGCAAAGCTGCCGCGTGGCTCTACCACTGTTAAACTTACGCACAATCAAAATCAAAAACTATACTACTAGAATCAAAAACTTACGCACATCATCAACGTTTTCTTAGGTAACTGCACTTTTTGGACGACCTTGACGGGGATCATCACTGAGCTTGACACGTCCACGTTGAAATTCAGAAAACTAGCGATAAATTGTGGTTTTGGATGGGGCTTCATTCTCCATCAACACACTGTTTTTGTGTGAAACCACTTCGAAAATTAATATTAAATCGCTGCTCTTGAATTTTCTCGAGTCAATTCCATTTTCTCAACGACTAAACAAGTTTGACAAAACCTTGTTACAAGACCGAGAATCTTTTTTAAAATAAATAAATGGTATTCAATTTTTAAAACCAAGGAGTTTTCAATTATAAAGATTTTAATATGACGGGAACAGTGGAAATATTCCATTCCCGATACTTTTAGTGCAGTCTATGTACTATAGCCGACCCAAAGCTACTTAAATTTACTGACCTATTGGGGTATGTCAGTTACTCTGGTTCTACTGAGGATATTCTTATGTCTCATTTTTATATGTCATCATTGGCAACATGGAAGGGTTGTGCACTTTTGTTTTAAGGTTTGGAGGAATAAGTGATGAGATGAATAGTAATCTCTCAAACTGCCGAACTGAGTTGGATCAATGACGACTTGCTGGAAGTAAAATTTTCCTGATCGGACAATTTGTCCTAGGTAAATGTGCTGAAATGTTCCTTACAATTAATGACATTAGTCTGCTATGGATGTTGCACAAGGTCTTGTGGCTTGTCCATATTTATCTTAAGACTTTTCTGTTGGGAGACACTATTGAGGTCATTGCGTATTATTTTTTTAAGAGCAGCTCCTGCAGTCTATGGACTTGCAGCTTGTCAACTTCAAACGAAGAATGCTACAGATGGGTTGTCACCTATACAGCGGTCAGCCGTCGTAGAAGTCTACATCACCTGAAGATGCCTCGTGTAGAGGCGAAACACGTGTCGTATTATCGTCGATGGTGTGTCTTTCCTGGAATAGTGATGTTGGGAGTAATGGTGCTGGGATTATTGGTGACGGGATTAGTGCATAATGATTTCTTATATTTACGCGAACACTACACATTGAAATAATACTAGTTTTTACGGAATTTATCGCGTATATTTAACTTTTTAAATACCCGACGTTTCGAGAGCTTTACAGCACCCATGGTCACGGGAAGGACTGAGATGTTCAACGTCCAGCTGTCATAGTTAACCGCGGTTACCATAGATTAAAATTTAACTTTTGTTCCGATCTACACAGTATGAACTTATGGTATCATGGAGTCTTGCAGTTGTATGCTAGGGTTGGGATTTAATTTTATTTATTATAGGATCCCAAGCAGATGGTAGCACCCAGCCATCTTCTCTATTGAAATTAGGATGTTTTTTGATTTCAATAGCCTCGCGAATCATCCTTGGAAGGAATCGGTGTTCTTTAGCGAGGATTTGTGGTCTATCAAATCTGATGTAGTGACGGGGGCGATCCTGTACATGTTCACATACTGCAGACTTCCCGGAGCGTCGATTCTTCACATCAGCTATATGTTCTTTGACACGGGTTTTAATTGATCTTTTAGTTTGTCCTATGTAGGAGAGACCACATTCACAATCAAGCTTGTACACTCCTGCATCTTGCAGAGGGACGTTACACTTGACTGATGGTAAAAACTGACCAATCTTCTTCGGCGGCTTGAAGTATGTTTTGATGGAAGCGCGCTTCAAGATGTAGCCAATCTTGTCAGTGACTCCTCTAACATAGGTCAGTAAAGCAGGTACACGCTCGACTGTGGCGCCACAGTCGAGCATGTACCCTGTCCAAAAAAAGTGAAGAATCGACGCTCAGGGAAGTCTGCAGTCTGTGAACATGTACAGGATCGCCCCCTTCACTACATCAGATTTGATAGACCACAAATCCTCGCTAAAGAACACCGATTCCTTCCAAGGATGATTCGCGAGGCTATTGAAATCAAAAAACATCCTAATTTCAATAGAGAAGATGGCTGGGTGCTACCATCTGCTTGGGATCCTATAATAAATAAAATTAAATCCCAACCCAAGCATACAACTGCAAGACTCCATGATACCATAAGTTCATACTGTGTAGATCGGAACAAAAGTTAAATTTTAATCTATGGTAACCGCGGTTAACTATGACAGCTGGACGTTGAACATCTCAGTCCTTCCCGTGACCTTGGGTGCTGTAAAGCTCTCGAAACGTCGGTTATTTAAAAAGTTAAATATACGCGATAAATTCCGTAAAAACTAGTATTATTTCAATGGGATTAGTGCACCTAATTGAGGGAGGGCGGGAGGTGTTCTTCAATCTAGGTAAGACACATAATTGTATTTAATTAAGCGGATGGTTGCAAATTAACTATTAATATCTTTACTATAATAGATTTCCGCAAAGTAACGCCTGATTCTATCAATTAGAAGAGAAATCATTATATAGTTCTTCATTTAAGTGCTGTAGGCTTTAAGAATCTTTAAGAATAAGACTTCTTCTGCTCCACGCTTCCGGAGTAGTGCCGAATTTAACATCTCATGTATATCGTAGTATGATATAAATAAACTGATATCGACTGAAAATGTAACATCTCTCAACACCAATGATACGAAGCTTGTGCTTAACTATGAAATATACCACGACTTTACTTTGAATTTTTGTAATAAAATGCAACTTACACTCCATTGAGAGTCTTCTTTATCCATTAGACATGATGAACCCAACAGACCATTAGGTATGATCAGTCTGGAACCCTAAAATTTAATCAACAAATTGGGATGATAATACTCGTTTATTCATTCATTCATTCATTCATCGATTATAGCAATCTAATACTGAACGCAGGATGGCTCCAAGAAATGCTAAAACACGGTCCTGAACCAACTGTATCCTGTAAGATATTTTTCGTATATTATATGGGTGACAAACGAGGACACAATCCACATAACAGTAAGTGGATGATGTAGTCCATAGACATATTTATCTAAGAATTAAAAATGCAAAACTGCGTTTCTACTTGAGGACTTAGATAGAATGCCTCGCTTACAATAAACAGGATCTCCAGTTCTTTATACCACCATACGCAGCAGAACTTAGCTGCTAGTGCACGCTGAATTTTGTGAGAGCGTGGTCCTACCCCGGTCGAGCCGACCCATTCGTGATACATAGCTGCAACGTGGCTCTAACACGTATGCAACGTGACTGTACCACTTATAAAAACCAACAATTGCAAATAATCACAGGATATGTTTAGCTGTGAAGTGGTTTACTTCCTCTAGGTTTAGAATAGATGTTATTAACTGTTCAGATGGAAAGAAACGTTTCAAGGTGTTTTGTCTCTAAAACAACTTAATTTGTACGTCCTTGAATTGCTGTAACTTAGAAAAGTCATGCTTTTAAGCAACAGTATCCCGATAGGTCATTTACCAAAAAGCTTATATCAATATCACAAGTTCTAGGATGAAATTAGAATAATTTGATCCTAATCCTTACTGTTAGCGTTACCGACTATCAAAAGTCCACTACTACTCATATGCTTCCCCCATAGATCACCTCATAGCAGGGATATTTGGCACGGTTGCCATGCTTGGCAGGCGGGTTGGTGACCGTGTTTTCCTTTTATGTTGTAATTAGGAAGACTCTGCTGCCTATCTTCTGGTTTGTTTACCTCTGTCGCCTCTTACGACAACCACGGAACTAAATGGCGTAGTCAATATTCTTACACCACTACTATTCTGTCAATTCTAATACCTTTGATACAGAAATATCCCTTCAGCTACTATATCTAATAATAAAAATATACTTACTATGAAAAGTATAAAACAAGAATATGTAACTTGAAATAAATTGTATAATATTATGATACTTCGTAATTTGAACGGTTCCCTTAACTTCATAACTTTAGGCCCAAGTTTAAGAACAAATAATAAGTACGATATTGACAATAACAGTAATGGAATCGGCGACTTCATTAGAAACCATTCGTCAACGTAGTCAACTGAAAAAAAATTATAATAGTTATAATATTTTACATTATTTACGAAAATAAATTATTACTTTTTTATTATCAATAATGAATTAATAATAATTCATATCAAAAAGTATACCAAACCCTCGACAATGTCAATAGAGAAGATAGCTGGGTGCTACCGTCTTCTTAGAATCCTATAATTAATAAAATTAAATTCCAAACCAAGCATACAGCTGCTAGACTTCAAGATAGACTATAAGTTCGTACTGCGTATATCGGAACTAATCAACTATGACGTTGGGACGTCGAACACCTCAGTCCCCCAGTGATCATGGGTGCTGTAAAGTGCTCAAAACGATAAAACCCGTAAAAACTAGTTTAAAAACATAAGAAATCACCATAATTTGGTTGCGATTATGATATTATAAAATATCGCCGTGTGGTGGTGACATAAGAGAAACCATGACCCGCCATAATCTCGTGGTATCGTAAGATGCGACAAATGAAGACTGAAACAGGAGATTGGCAGCAGCAACTTTCTTATAACAGCTCAAAATTATAAATTTGTGTGGAAAATTTGAGACCATCTTTAAAGAAATCAAAGCATTTCATCTCACTGATTAACCACATAATTGGCGGATCGCCCATACGGTGAGGAGGCGGGCGTGGGCGGGAATATCGGTGCACACGTAGTTAATTATCCCATGATAAATCTTGCGATAATGTTCGATGGACGCAATATGAAACAATGGAAATTTATCTTATCTCGCTATGTTTATTTTTACTTTAAGCAGTTGTGGGCTGTAATATAAAGTGGGTTTGCAACATAATATTTTTTTTATAATATTTAATGTATTTATTGTGTATATGTGACGGTGTGAGTGTGGTGGTAAATTGTGCAATATTTTTTTGTTAATTTATTAAAATTTTGGATAATAATATTTTGTGGTAGTCTCTGGATTTACTTTTTGATTTAAATATTAAAAGGGCTCTATTGATGAAGCCACCATAGCCTCCAGAATGGACAATAATTAAACGTTGTCCTTTGCCAATATGTGACAGCACTCCTCTTTGCTTGCACTGCCCACATTATGAGAAATTTAAGGAGGAATTGACGAAGAAATTTGCTCTGATCTTTCCTATCGCATTCAGATCTCCAGTGTCAAGATACTATATTTGGTTGTTCAATAAGTTGCTTTTTTACTGACATTTATTAAATCTAAAGCCAAGTTTATGCAAAAATATTCTCAAATATTCTCGCCTTCAATTATTAATTCCGTCTTCTTTAAGATCAGCATTTAAAGTTTTTAATGTAGGAATCTTCCTAAAAATAGTATAAAATTGAGTTACCCTTCGTCTTATTATGGCCTTTTTGAAATTATCTATTTTAATTTTTTTGTTCCGGTTATTTTGTTTTTTGTTGTCAACTTAAAAACGGCACTATTCTGTTTACGTTTCATATCGTAGCCTTCTGTAATAATTTTACTTACAGTAGACAATGAGAGTCTAACAATGTTTTTCACGTTTCCGTCTTGTAGATACTCCGAAGAACTTCAATCTTGCTTCCTATCTTTAAAGTAAGAATAATAAACGTTGTATGCCATTTATTTCACTTGTCAGCTAATTTGGTACAAAAAATCTGAGGGCGATTCATCTTGGCATTGTTATGGTGTTTTAATCTCGTGTGCTTTTTGTTCCAAGTGTCTGTGACCGATATAATCAACTTTTTACTAAGAAATCCGCAAGTGAACTGCCAAACATGAAAAATGCCCCCCTCCCCCCCCCTCCGCCTGACTGCCCTGTAGCGCCTGTACATTACTCCCTCTCACAAATTTCTTATCCCGCGGACGATAAATAACCGTTAGTATATTAAATAACTGTTAGTATATTAAGTTGTTTTTGTATAAATCGATAAGTACTAATACCTGTAAAGACTAATACCTGTTCTAAATGTAACGGAAGTCATTCAAAGCGAAAACTGAACAAAACAATAAAATTATTTGAAAGAACCCAGTAAAGACATAAAATAATAATAATAATAACGTCCTTCAGGCCGCATTTCAGTCACGGCGGCCAGTCTCAACGGAGACTCCATCTACGCACGGCAGGATTATTGCCCGAGTGTATGCGCAAGCACAGGTGCATTCTCACTCTCATCGTCCATCCATCGGTAATCCAGTGCGACCGTAGAAAGATCAGGTGCTGGACCATCGCATTTACGTTATTTCCTAGGCACGCACTTTCACGTGCACACTGCCTGTTGTTGGCATATCTATAGATTGCCTCATTGGTGACACGTTCCATAGTTTCTGCACTTGGAGAAATTGGTAACTGCAGTTTTTTTTATTTAGCATTTAGTAAGTAGGTGTTGCTACCATCTTTTTGTATGTTTTCCTTTGTCGCCTCTTACGACACTCACCCACGGGACGATAACTTGACTTCCTACGCAAATCGAACTACTAAGGAAAATCGAACAATATAGTAGTACTTGCTTATTATTGTTTTCTATACTTATTATCGTTTTTAGTGGCGAGCTCATAGAATATGCGGTTGTTTTAATGCGCTTTCAACGCATTAACATAATTGTAATAGGTATAAATAATAATAATTTCTAAAACGTTTATAGGTTAAATAATTTTATTAATTATAATATATGCAGAAATATTTGGAAATGTAAGTTTGTTTTTACAAACGCATTTTTAAGGAAGTTAATCTAACAATATATTATACTATTCTAAAAAGTAAATGTCATCTGCAGCCCTAAAAATATTATAAAAGATGAGTGTCCATTATAGGAAACAAACGAATACTTTCTAACGTTTCTAAAAAGTTCTACCTTCAAAACACAAAAAAATTGCGACGCATTGAATAAAAAATACACTCAGATAAATTTTCTTCCGACTCAAAAAAAGTTGTTTTCGTAAATAAAAATAATGCATTTCAATGTAAAAATAACTTCAATACGGAAACTCTTTGCCACCAAAACAGCAGGAATATTATGTAAGTTAGAAATGTTTAGTTAGCATTGGTTGAAAAGCAAAATCTAATATTTATAGCATATTTTTAAGGAAGTTAATCTAATAATAGATTATACTATTCTAAAAAGTATATGTCACCTGCAGTACTAAAATTATTATAAAATATGAATGTCCATTATAGGAAACAAACGAATACCACAAAAGTGCGCTATACCGTTCTACTTTCAAAACACAAAAAAATAGCGACACGTCCAATAAAATATACACTCAGATAAATTTTCTTCCGACTCAAACAAAAGTTGTTTTCGTAAATAAAAATAATGCATTTCAATGTAAAAATTACTTCATACTGTAACTCTTTTCCATCAAAACATAGCAGGAATATTATGTAAGTTACAAATGTTTTAGTTAACAATGTTTCAACTACTCACTTGCATAAGTGAAATAGATGTGATTTGCTTAAAGTGAAACGATCATAAAGCTAAGTTCATACTTCATTGCAAATGAATCGATGAATACTGTCGCAATATACATTAGTTTTGTATTTTTCCACAGAAAACAAAAGACGTGGAAGTTACTTTCATACTCCTGAAAGCCACCTCAATTGGATTACAATATTTAGTTATTAAGAATTTAGCTTGCGCACACTATTTTGAATGTTGTGGCAAATAACTTTTGAAATACAGTCTTAATATTGTCTACATTTATCGTATGCCAAACTCAAAAGTGAATTCATTTTTTGATTGGGTTGGACTTTTGTTACACATCATTACATAATAATAAAAAATGGTATATATATATATATATATATATATATATATATATATATATATATATATATATTAAAAAATACAAAATAACTTAATTCTATATTCAGTAATCATAACTAAGTTACTCATGCATATTAACCTCAAAGAAATGTTATTTATTGATCAAATAGAATCTAACTTTAATATTTCAAATGTTAGATGTAGTACACACTATTGAGCAATATCGGATAAAAAAGTGATAAATCAATAGAAACTTATTTCAATTTAGGCGTATCAAAGAAAATCTTAATAAAATCAAACTGTGTCTATCGGGCTTGTCATTCAATAAAGTTTTATAAGGAAGTCGACCTCAATAAATCATTCGAAATTTAAAAATTCGTATATATTTTAAAATGTTGATTACGCGGACAAAGCATTTGAAATCAATAAAAATGTATGATAGCATTACGTCTTCTGTATCTTGACAGTTTTCGTAAATTTCACGAAAACTGTTCACCATGGTTTAAAAAGTAAAAATTTTAGCTTTGCTAACATAATAGAAATAGAAATACTACATACTAGAAATGCTACGTACTAGAAATTATTATTATTGTGAAAAATCATCAAAAATTATTTCCATCACTCAATGAAGTATTGGGAAAAAAGGCAGCTGAATTATAGTTAAATCATATACACCACAACAAAGACTTAATTTATACAGGCTGTTAGTGTAAACACCGTTATCCTTGAAACCAGTGGTTTGGTTTCACTTATATAACGTAAATTCAATGAATTAAAAAAACGCTATTTTCTTTCATAAAATTTAAAAAGTTTCTGTCCGACACCGTCCGTAAATTCATGGATACCCTATGCGCCCGAGTGATGTAATCACTGTAAAGATCACCGCCCGCGCTAGCCAACTACACTATACATTCCAATAAAAACACAATAGGTACACATAACCTGTGATGTATCTTTTCCTTCATACTTTCATTCTGGCTTAGGACAGACAAAAATTGAGGAACTACGGAAAAATTGAGATTTTACAAAAAAATGTTGTTATTTTTAATTAAATTTACGTTCTATAAGTGAAACCAAACCACTTATTTCAAGGACAACGGTGTTAACACTAACAACCTGTATAGTAAAAGTTGTTTTTGTATAGCTACTTAAATATTTAACAAGCTATCAGAGAATGTAAAAACTATTGAATATTAACAAATTTAAAAGAACTTTAACTCAGTGACTATATATATATATATATATATATATATATATATATATATATATATATATATATATATAATTTTTTTCTAAATCTATGAATTAATGAATAACTTCTTTACTTCGAAAAAATAAAGTAGAGATGGACATATTATTTTTAAAAAAACGCCTGTTAATATCAAAATGACAATGTTTTTCTTATTTCAAATGTATTTAATTACTATTCTACTGCTATTGAAACTTTATTTTTGAGTTATAGTTCACAAATGGTTAATATGTGCTATTATTATTATTATTAGATTCACATAATATTATTTTATTGACTTCTTATCTTTACTGTGGTATTGTAAAAAACTAAGAATTAATGATTGTACTATTTGTACTTATAATGCAACATCTTACTGTATCATGTCTCTAAATAAAATAAATAGTGAAAATTCAAATAAGTATTTTTTCATCCGGAACAATTTATGAATCTTCATTAATTTGTGTCGTTTTACATTTTTTTAAACAATATAAGTGCAAAGTAACCAAATATTACCATGATATGAAAATTTGCAAAATGCAAATAAATCCTCTTACCTTTGCCTTTAAAATCCCAAAAACTATGTTCGGGTAAGGATCTATTATTTGTTACGATTTTTAAATCCATATTGGTTAATTATTTCACTGCTATTTTTATCAAGAATACTTTTCGACACATCAGCACCTAGTTAAGTCAAATGTTGTTTACGATAAATCTTTTCTGTTCAGTTTTAAAATACGAGTAGTTTATGTCTTTTATACACTGTCGCTAATTGTAAAATTGTTCTGTTCCATTTGTTTCTATATTTTTCGTCACTATTTTGATAATTCCGAGTCTAATTTAATTTGCACTATCTTATCTATTACAAAAATTACGAACGAAAATTATTTCGTTTGCTTCTAAATGTAACTTACCTACATTTGAGACCTGTTATCATATTTTTTACATCAACATTTAATTGAGGTCTTGTGCATAACTGATTGAATGGCTGAGCTGTTGTTGTCTGCATGGGCTTTCTGCATAGCTGGTATCGGGCCTCGCGGTATGCCCCTTTACCCGGACATTCCTCACGGCACACTACAGTGTGCCCGTCCTGGGCGCCTTTGATGGTAAAGGCGTTATAATGTAAGTAACGACTTTTCGACGCAGTCAGGAAATGTTGTCAAGAAAAAGGAGCTTGTTTCGTTATTTGTGTTTTACACAAATATTATGTCTAAGTTGGCCTTTCTGTGGCATTGTCGGATTTACTCGACTCCCTAATATACTCGTATATATACGAAGGAGTTCTCTTGGATAGGGTCGCCCGTCCGGGGGTCGTGAGTGCAACGTTGAGGTTGAGTATTGAGTGAAGTGAAGCCGTTGAGGTGTTCATGTGGCCCGTTGTCGGCGCGGTCGAATATACCGCGCGCCAGCCGGATCACGAGTTCTTGTAGGCTCTCAATCTTAAGGTTGGCCGCTATGACGTCATTCCAGACGTAGCGACCCGCACCGACTATGGTTCGTAATGACAAGTTCTGCTGGGCCTGTAGTCGCCGCTTCTGTTGATCGCTCAGGAGCGCATACCAGGCCGGAGCAGCGTATGTTAGCAAGGGTCTTATATACATTTTGTAGATGGTCAACTTCGACTTTGACGGTAACTTGGATGCCAAGACAGGACGGAGCATCGCCCGCGCACATCGAGCTTTGCGGACAACAAAGTCGACGTACGCAGTCATGCGCAACATCCTGTCAATCCGACATCCAAGGTAGGTCACGGCCTTCTCATATGCGATCTCCTGGCCTCTGAGGGTTAGCGGTGGTGGTAGGTTTCTATAACGGCAAGTGAGCAGAGCGGTTGTCTTGCTAACATTGACACTCATCCAACCATGGTGGCAGCAGGTTCAGCAGACGTTGCATCCTGGCAGTGGCGATATGGGCTCTTCTGGACGAGGTGAAGTAGGCGCTGTCATCCGCAAAAAGCGCCAGTTCGACGTCGTCCTCCCATTCGTGCAGATGCCCTGCCAGGCTAGGAATGTCATTGGTGTAAGCCGCGTACAGGACTGGAGACAGACGGCTGCCTTGTGGCACACCGGCTGTTATGGGTTTTATTGCGGACTCGGCGCCCTCTACACAGACGTAGAACTTCCTATCTACGAGAAAAGACGCCACTAGCCGCAATATAGCAGGGGTGACACTGGTCTGATCGTCTAACTTATAGAGTAATCCTGGGTGTTGGGTACACATCCTATCGAACGCCTTCTCGATATCGAGAAAGATGCCCAACGATGTGCGGCCGCGGTTGTGCTCGACCGCAAGCAGATGCAGCACTCTGGTCAGCTGTGTTGAGTGGTCCCTTCTGAATCCATGCTGCTCCTCCTGAAGTTGGATGCACGGGAGAAGACGTCTGAGCAGTATTCTTTCAAACAGTTTAGCTATATGCGGTAGCATCATGATCGGCATGAAGCTGGCAGCTCTACGCCTGTCCTTCCCGGGTTTCGGCAAGACGATGATTTTGCCTTTCTTCGAGTCCTCCGGGAAGTGGGATGTCCACAATATGCCATTGTAAAGTCGACCTATCTCTACAAGGACTCTATTGGGCAGCTGTCGTAGTGCAGCGTTGGTAATCCCATCGTGCCCCGGCGTCTTCCTCGGTTGCAGGCGGGTTGCTGACCTCCGCAGTTCAGCGAGGGAGATAAACCACTCTCCTGCATGCGGTGGCGCGGGCGACGACAGGAACTCCTGCACGCGGCTCTCCTTCCGGGTGTGAATTTCCATGAACTCCGCACTTGCTGGGTTCGGCATAAATTGCTCCTCGAAGTGCTCAGCTAGGATATCCGCTCTGCCCTTGGCATCATAACGTTGCTCGCCCGCGTTGTTGGTCAGCGGGCATACGCTTTCAGCGGGCGGGTTTTCGTTAACTGCCGGTTCAATGTGTAGAGCGACGCTTGATGTTAATCAGCCTTCCAAATGTGCCGCTCCCAGGCCTTTCCTCTGTGGGCCTGTATTGCAACCACAGTTCATCCGTTAAGGTGTTCAGCTTCGTTTTTATTCATGGGCAGCGAGTGCGCGCCCAGAGCTTCCTCAGCGCTCTTTTATGTCTCAGCTGTACGCGTATCTTTAGCGGCAGCTCTTCCTTCTACCCGAGAGAGGGACGATCGTAGAGGCCGCGTTGAGGGCCTCCTGGATGCTCGCGTTTATTCTGGTTGCAGCGGCTTCTACGTCGTCCGCTGAGTGGATCGGTGCGTGGACTGGAGGTCTCTCCTGGAGGTGTTGGTGGTAAAGCCTCCAGTCGATCTTGGTCTTAACGGCTCTGGGCGGCGAAGTCACTGCCTTGGTACCAAGGGTAATCAGAATCGGGAGGTGCTGTGTATTTAAGTCGTACAGCACCTCTACCACTACCGGGTAGTTGACGTTCCTAGTGAGCACGATGTCCAATACATCCGGACGCTTCCTAGGGTCGGTAGAGATGTGCGTCGGTTCCTTGGGACCTAGTACGTCATAGTTCTGATTTTCTGCATCGTCATAGAGTTCACAACCCGGCGGGTTGATCAATCTTGACCCCCACGCCGAGTGTTTGGCGTTCAGGTTCCCGGCGATGATGGTGGGTGTCGTACCTTCCATAACCGTTCGGATGTCTGAGGAGTAGAATGGAGTCCCTGGCGGGCGGTATGCTGGGAAAATCCTTAGATCCTCGCCCGCCGTCTCCATTTTTATGCCAATTGAACGCATCGCCTGGAAGTCTGATAGGTCCGGTTCTTGGTGGACGATGTTTCTCCTCACCAGAATAGCTGTCCCTCTGTAAGCGATCCCTTGAGGGTTGACCTCATCCCTCCTGTAGATGGTGTAATTTGTCAGCTTTACATGCGTTGATGGTCTTATTTTGGTCTCACCCAGCAAGATCACCTGGATGTCCTGCTGACGGGCGACCGTGCGGAGTTCATGGATCCTTTGTTGAATCCCGTCCGGGTTCCAGTAAAGCAGACGCAGGTTACTGTCCTCCGTAGTGCCTAGCCAGTAGTGTTGGCAGCGCCTTCATAACGGTGGTTACAGGATCTGTCCCCGCCCTTATATCGTCCAGGACTTGTGTACCGACCTCGATAGCTATGCCTACCAATCTGTGGATGGCATCAGTTGTCTCGAGACCGGACGTTGGTGGTCTACGTTGTTGTGAAGGCGCTGTTCTCGGGGCATTTATGGTGGTTTCTCTATGTGTAGAGCGGGCTCTACTTTCTGGTAGAGCCCTTTCTGGCGCTCTACCCGTCATGTTTTTCGGTGGTGGTCTCTCAGTAACCTGCGCCTGTGAGGCTATCTGTCCTGTTGTTATAGAGTAGAGGTAACCACAGCCTGAGGAGGGGGCTGTTCAGTCTTCCTGCTCCTGTTCCTCCGCCTCTTCCTTTGGGAAGGTTGCCTCTCCGTGGCATTATTGGCAGGAGGTTGGAGAGTCGCCCCGATGGTTGCCCTTTGCGCTACGGGTTCCACCGTTTCCATTGGTATTGTAGGGGGGGGCTGGTTGCCGACCCTTCCCTCTGGTGATTATGGCCCACCCATCCTCCTGGATGGTAACAGCCTTTCAGCGACTCTGGGGGGATCCTCTTTGGGTTCTCCGGGAGTAGCCCAGGCAGAACGATCCCCTGTTTCCTGGCAATCCTCCTCAGGACTGGGCAGCGGCGATCGTTGGCCGTATGGTTTTTTGCACAATTTGCGCAATTTGGCTCTTCCTCTCTACCCCTTGGGCAAAGGCTAGCAATATGCTCCCCAGCACAGCGAACGCATTTCACTGTCCTGACGCAGTTTGCGGAGGCGTGGCCAAAAGCCTGGCAACGGTGGCATTGTGACGGTCCCGTCTTCCTCTGCCAGGCTTCGATGACGACTCCTCTCATATAGAGGAGCTCTTCGGTCCGGTAAAGGTCTTGTAGCCGCTCCAGGCTCAGATGGTCCAGCTGTGCATAGTAGAGGCAGCCCGGTCTGCCTCTACGTGGTGGTATGGCCTTTACATAAGTGATGGGGAAGCCCGGATAGCCTTCTCAATCATTTTGGGATCCGTGCCCACTGGCAGGCCCTGGATGCCCACTTCAGTGGGCTTCTCTTCAGCCGGGGTATAAAAATACCACGACGTGGTTGGTAGTTTCTCGGATAGTTCGACCATATATCTCTGTATAGTTCGAAACTCCTCCGGACTCTGGGGTGCGAACCTTACACCGTTCCCGAACGGACGGGCATTAGGAGGGTGGCCCAACGTTCTATTGAGCTCCACGAAATGCCTGTTTCAGTCCGGGAGGCATTCAGCAACAATCGGCGGATATCTCGCTTTCTCCTCCTCTTTTTCGGTTTTCTGTGGTTCTTCCGCCGCTTGCGGGCGTGTTATTGCGGGGGCCGCAGCCATGTGGGCATAGCTTATTAACGGCTGCTGTCCATTATCTTGCGATAACCCGGACGGGTTGATAATCTGTACCGGGGATGATCTTCCGGCGGATGCAGCTAGGGTTGCATAAGTTGTAGAGCTCCAGCTGTAGGACTCCTCACCTCCTTGTTCATATTGGACCGAGTCGTGGCTACGTCGGTCCGGTGAGATGGATGGTGATTGTTGCGGTGGTAATGGCGATTTAGGAGGTGAGGTATGGACCTTATTCCTACCCGCAGGTTGGGGCTCCTCATCATCTGATGATGATGGTGATGATGATTCCGATAAAGTTGGGTCGTGAGAACCGATGCGCTGCCTCTTCTCGTGGGGGGAGGCATCGGTCTCAGGTGGAGTGTGCCTTCGTGGCGTTTTCTTTGCCCGCTGTTGAAGGGGCAACGGTTCACGCCCAGTCGTACACTCAGGTACGATGGGCGAGAGCGCGGCCCTCGGTGCGGACTCTTTACCCGGCGACGAAGGATTTCTGGTAGGGATTTGGGAGTAGGAGGACACTACTCTAGTCCGTTCCGGGTTAAATATATCCCTATAGGCGATTGGCCCCTCCAAAACGCCAGGGCGGTCCGGTGGTTTTCTTGACTTAGGGGAGGGGGCTCCCCCTTATCCTTACTTGACATGTTGGTGACCTACCTAACTGAGTCAGTGGTAATCTAAGGCGCTATCTAAATAACCAGCCGATCGGTAACAACTGGTGTTGCGCGACGCGGATGGTAGTGATGACAAATTATAGGCTTCGACACTATGGGCACTGCCACACTGGTGGCACTTTAAACACGCGACTAGGCACAGTAAACACGGAGCGCTTTAAAGTGCCTAAGGATCTGCCTAGGGGCCGGTGACCTCGACGCCTCACGGAATCAGCGGACTCAACGATCGGCGGAGTATGTCGTACCGGCGGTTGTATGTGGTCACTGCTAACCACAAACAACGCACACCTAGGAGACCCTTGATTGAATAGAATTCTTTAGAGTGATTTACCACATGCTTGCCGTTGAAGAAAACCATCTTGAGAAAAGCTGCATGTCTGAGAAACTACAATGATTATGAGAAAATGTGAACTCGCTTCATTACTCCGATAACTTACAGAAATTAAAAAAGGAGTGTGAACCTGGTTAACTGATATAGCACATTGAATACAGAGGGGTAAAATGGGCCGGCTACATATCTAAAAAAACAACCGATGGGAAACTTACAAAAAATTTGATTGTCTACTGTATTTTTGCTTTTTTTTTCATTTTCACGTGTTGATTGCCCGCATTGTTTTTCCTATGGTTATTTTAAATACCCAGTGACCCAGCATTTTGATTCTTATAACTATAATATGTACATAGGTGTCTTTAGGCTACAGCAAAACTTTATCATAAGGACAGACCATTATCGTGCCTTACTGTATTTCAATAAAAATAACTATCTTCATAAAATATTTAGTAGAACTCGGACCGATGTGGAATAAAACTATTTGGTGGCGTATCGATGAGCTCTTATTTGACCTTTTCGTAACGCTCCTGTCGACCTGACAACGTTAACCGTCGAAGCGATCTCATATGCGTATGTTGAAAAAAGTTTGTATGATTTTGATGATTTAGTATGATAGATAGATGTGTGATAGATAAATAATAGGTAATCATTAAGCTGTTCAACTTAATTGAAATCTTCGAAGTTTGTAGAAGGTCTTAGGTTTACCGTCACTTTCAAGTTATCATGTGGTGACTAATTGTAAGTTTTTTTTTTTTGTTAAGAACTATCGAACCAATTACAATACACTAATGGCAGGGCACGGACCACGAACTCAAAAGGCCGTGGGTTCGAATTCGCCATTCGACTACTGTCGTGAACCACTGCTGGCACAAGCATGTTAAGCTTATCATTAGTGGTTAAATGAAATATAAGTAATGTTAATAGCATTACTAGTATTTCTTTGTAAAATTAAAAAAAAATCGTTACAAGTACAACAGCTGCAAATAAAATTGACTTTAAGACGATACTATCATTTTTCTGCTCCAAATGTGTGACTTTGACCGTGATGCATTTTGCTTACGTACTAACGTTAAAAACACAGATGGAGAACCTTCTAAAACATAACGAGTGCAATTACAGTCTAAACAAATATTGCAATTATGGAAAGTCCCCTTATAAAGAAGGAAGTCTATGTCCAGTATTTCATTTTTACAATATGATGATACAGTAGATTAAAATACTAAGCAACAAATTGGTGACGGACACTTTAGTTGTCGTAGTTTAAAGAAATATTTGTACTAAAAAAAGTGGAATTCGACCTCTGTTGCATATTTTAAACCTCGTTTTCGGTTAATATGATATATTATGCTCGTACTTTCATTTCATACGTTCATCATACTTCATTTCTACTTTAAACTGATATCATACTTTCATTTTTACTTCAAACGAGTTTATACGGATTCTCCCTCTAATTCGCTGCAAACTCATGGAATGTTGCATGCCAATTTGTGCCGAAACAGATCATGGTATGTAAAAGTGTTATGAGCAGGGACCTTTATAGATTTCTTTTACAGATTAAGGGTGACACACAGATCACCTGATGGTAAATGAATACTATGGCCCATACACATCCTACCCAATTATTCAACTCTTTTTATGCGAAAATTAATATATTTTATTATTCCCTATAACTTTCTGATCGGGTGCCCGTATTTATTTTGTTAAATTTATTGTAAGTTAAAATTTAAATAAGCATTTGATCAATTTTGAAGACGGCCAAAATTATCTGAACTTTTTGCCAACATTGCCCACGTTGTTTTTTTATACAAATACAGTCCGTAATAGACTTGCAATAAACATCACTACATAAATGTGAGAAATCCTGACGTTGGTTTCAAAACTTTATTAGTAATGTTAAACTTTTACAGAAAAATGAGTGGGTAATGTTAACTGAGTGAGTGAGTCAGTGAGCTATTTTCGCACTTTTCCATACAAGCCGCATTGAGAGATTTGAAACTGTAAGGGTTGTTACATTCAAGTAAATGTCAAGGCTTAGAATATTAAATAAATATTACTCAAAATCAAATTTTTATTTAAGTTTTGTTCTTTCTTATTTCTAAATTTAATTTACAACCCCGAAATCAATAAAAATTCATTTGGTTAACAAAATAAAAAGTTGAATTAGTCAAAAGTAAATGAGGCAACTTATAGGCAGGGGATGGCTGTTAAAATCCAAATACTTTTAAATTATCGTTGAGACAGTGAATGCGTAATCTTTCAATGTTCAACTTAAACTTACAAAATAATAAGCAATTTCTTGTTTGTCTTTCCTGTCTTTTATTTGCACGTTCTTGTTGACCCTTTTCGGCTCCAACTTTAGAAATATTTCATGACGTTCTCATGCTTATTTCATCTATGTCTGGCTTTCTATCGTGAACAAATGTTTTCAAGATTTTTTAAATATTCTTGAACCAATATCTTGAGATCAAATTTAGCAAGCGGAGAGCCAAAATCACTAGAAGTATGCTCATGTGCATTTTATAGGTGATACACTCACAAAGTTTACAATTTAATCACCATCATCATCATTACAGCCCTTCACAAGTCCACTGCTGAACATAGGCCTACCCCAAGTAATGCCACAAAGCACGGTCCTGAGCCACCTGCATCCATCGACTTCCTGCATGTTTTACCAGGACATCACTCCATCTAGTGGGGGTTCACTCTACACTACGCCCTAGGCGTAGTGCCTACCGGTACAAGGCTGCCATTCGAGAACCTTTCTTCCCCATCGCTTATCGGTTCTTCGAGCTATATGGCCGGCCCATTGGCACTTACAATTTAATAGGACTCCTTAATCGTGAGCTAGTTACGCTGCGGTATCGAGAACTCATGATTTAGGATTTTGGTTGAGTTCAAAATCAGACGGCCAATCATGATAAAATGCTTTTCCAAGTACTTCTAAACTAGAATATCACTCTCGAAAGTTATTAATTTAAAGAAAATTTATGTCAGTACATCTAATATGGAAGTAATCAAAAGAATTACAGTGACTACAATTCTTCATAAGTTAAAAAATACGTAAAAATAACAAATAATTTAGAAACGAAAAAATCAATCTAAAAAAATAAAACAACGGACAAGCGTCAGTATTTTTTGATTGCGGGCAATATTGACATTTTTGAGTCCGAACATTATTGGGTAACTTTACCCACCATCACAAGTTTTGATTTATAAAGTCTCTAAATAAACCAGTTACACACAATAAAACAAATAATAAGTTACTTTGTGCAATCAAAAACAAATGCAATACTTAGTGCTGCCACAAATATAACCGACTTTCCACTAAACTAATCAATTTTGCCGTAAATATGAAATATTTTCCTTAAACTAGGGATTTGTTTATAATTTTTTTTTGGGCTAAGATACCTCAATAGGCAAAGTTGTCACATTTCACGGTAGCCGTGGCTTATTCACCCGCGGTGAACTAAGAGAGACACACATGGCTAGCCCGAGGTGTAGGGCTGGCCCGAGGAGGCCACTCCGAGTGGGCTTGATAAGCCCACTTCGGATGTGTCTCGGTGGGTTGCGGCGAGAGGGGTGCCATCTCCCCCTAGCATGTGTGTTGGTGGGCTGTGACGAGAGGGGTGCTCTCTGTCCCTACCGCTGCTGTCGAGATGGAGTCGCGTAGGAAGAGGAGCATTAGTACAGCGATGCGCCACTCACACTTTTTTTACGTGGTAGGCCATGATACAACTATATTAATAGCATAGTTGTAGCACGAATAAGTTGGCTCGATCGCGGAAGGACCACGCACTCACAGAAGACTAGCGTAAAATAGCAGCTTAACGCTGATGTGTATGATATGGTGAGTGTAGAGAACTGGAGAACCTTTTTACTGGAAAGAAGGCATTCCATCTTAGCCCTCACGGGTGACAACGCATTTTCATTTTGATTAATAATCGAGAATAGATGTAGATGTCTTTGGGCCACAGCCACCATTTGCCATCGTGTCTTGTGTGCTCGTTTGTCTCTTACTTCTATAAAATTAAAAAAACATTCTCTGCGACATTGACGGGACCACAGCATTAATTGATGCGTTGATTGTGGAACTACGGGGGAAGGGTAGTGTCGGGATTGTGAGGCGCCGCTCTCCCTATCTTGCCATAGATTACATCCGCAGCTGGGAAGGCTAGTGCTTCTGAGTGATCGTTTTTCCTGGCCACGGGGGCGTCTGTTGCTTATGTTAATTTGGAGGCTGAGAAGGAGGGTGCGTCATGTGTTCTAGTGCGCCTTACCTGAGAAAGAAATGGGGGAGGAATAGTCATCTCCCGAGGAGGGGCCGTCATGAAGCAGCCAGCTCTGGTGGGGCTGCGGGTGTGAGCGGAAGCTTTCTCGTGCCTCTTCCAATATGCGATAAAGGTGGAACAGCACGGGGCTTTAGTCAATGTGAGTTCAACATAACCCATCCTTTCCCTCGCGAGACGGGTGTGGTAAAAACGGTCTCCAGTTCTCTATATTGATCATTAGAACCACGACAGCGCCAAAAATACTTAAAGTTAGTATCCTGTGAGAGCGTGGTCTCACGCTACTATGCTTCTGTATGGCACAAACGATAGAAAAAAGGGATCGTCGGTTTTTTTAATTAGTTACGTAGGTAATCATGTTATCGGAGTTTGCTTCGCTTTTGAAATTATATTATTATTATGCAAGTTAAGAGATTTTCCCTTTATAACTTGGTATTAAGATAACAGCATTCCCTACTTCATTTATCTTAAATAACTACATATAATTTGGCCAAGTATGGGAATGCGATCAATAGTTTTCCATGCTGCAGATTATCGATAAGGCTTTTTTCAAATTAGAGCGTATTGTTTACATACAAGTGTTTGCTCTGAACAGATTTTGAAATATTATCCACATAATAATGTTGTACAAAGACAATGTTAAAGAATGTTACAGAATTATCAGCCCATCTATTTTCTGAGCCACGTCTATAAGTTGTTTGCTAGGGTCATCATGAATCGGCTCGCACGGAGACTTAATGAATTTCAACCACCCGAACAGGCTGGGTTTCGAGGAGGCTACGGCACTATAGACCTCATTCACGATCGACCCTTATGAATTGTGTGCGTGCGCAGTTAAATCATTAAAATAATGCATTACCACGCATTTTGAATTTAAAAGATTAAAAGGACAGAATGTTTGAGTTATTTATTGATTCATTTTTTTCACCATTTCTTTATCAATTAACAAAATTATCAATTTTACTTATTCTGAAATTTCTCTGCAAATGATCTCATGCGTAAAAAATAGCCCTGTATATTTATTACTCATGAGCTGTGTACAAAAATGCATGGAATACAAATTTTATTTTTGTGCCTAGTGCAATTTTTACTTTAATAAATTAAAATATTTTTATATTAATCTATTATGTAATGTTTTATTTGGTTGTATTTAATCGTTAAATAATTTCTGAATAAGACTATTAATTTGCATTAATTTTCAATGTACTGCAGTAATCTATTATAACCTTCACCTTTGGTTGCCTTTGTTACGTCTTTCCTGTATGCAATTAAATATATTAATGACGTATATTTAGATTGCGCGTGAGCAAGGAAACTGACATATTTAATGGATGCTGTAAAAACCTGTATATCACTCTGAATTTAAATTAGTAGTTATCCAGCGTCTATTATATAATAGGGTTAGACTCTATAAAGCTACAGAACTCAGACTAATAAAAAATGACTGAGTACTGCATACATTTCAAGTATCACAAAAACCAAACTTATTGTAAGAACATCCTTGTACATACACATATGCATCTAAAAGCAATCAACCAACAACAAATTATTTGTGTCCAAGAACATGGTTTTTAGATGTAATTGTTTGCGGCCAGCAGTGGACTTTCAGGTGCTTTAAAAAAAGAAAAAAGATGTGCGTATATCAAAGCCAAGAAGGGTGGTTTTTGCTTCACTTAAAATTTACACATTGCTCCGTCTATCTTTTATTTTTAGTCTGAGGCTAACAGTGAAAAATCAGTGGAAATCATCGACCTGCCACAACTTTTTCTGCCGTCAAGGTGGTGCCACTCAGAAATAAAATGAAATAATCTACAGATTTCGTTGCAGGATAATTAAATTGTTTGAAATGTATAAAACTATTCATATTCCTAAAAAAAAATATTCAAAGAAATGTGTAATTAAATCAAGAGCTGCGGCATTGTTTAGGGTACATACATTCACTAAAAACCGAAAAACTTTTATTTAAAAGGCAACTTTTAAAAAATATTACAGTGACAAATAACTTTACCTCAAAAACAACTAGTGACATCTGGTGAGTGGAAGATATTAGTCCTCATTACTGGCATATTTACTATGGCAGCATTTTGGTTTACACTGGAAATTCGGAAACCATACCAGATGCACGGGCTAAATGATAAATATCAAAAATAAATTAAATATACGTACATAGTAGAACCACGCTGCAGCTATATTATGGTGTAGCTCGAATGGGTCCGCTCGACCGGTAAAGGACACAGGAAGGTTCCCACAGGATGCAAGCGTAAAATAGCAAGTAGCGGGTACCCTTTTCGCTGGTAGCGAGGCATTCCATCTTAGAATTCACGGGTGACAACGTATCTCTAATTTGATTCTAAATCCCGGATAGATATAGATGCAATATAGATGGGCCACAGCATCCACTTTCAGATTTTTATAAATAAATATTTTTATAAAAATTACAGATTATTACTGCTTTATTAATTGCATTCTTAGAAATTATTTCGAACTCATTAGGAATAACTGCTACGGTGACATCTAAGAACAAGAATAAAGTTAAAAGCTTAAAAATAGTATTTTTTAAAATTTTTTATTTAAATTGTTTTCGGGCTATGGATCATAGGCGACCGTGCTTTATGGCGTCCCGCGGGGGAGGACTGTATTCAGCAGTGGATTTGTGAAGGGCGGTCATGATGATGATGATATAATATTACAGTTGACGTAGGTATAAAAATAAGCAAACTTTTCATTGTGTATAGTAATTATTACTTGTTTTATTTTTTTAATTTAATATAATAATTTGTATTAATATCTAGTTTTGTGAAACGTGTTCTTAAGTGGGCTTGATCACGGAGGCGCTTAATTAATTAAAAATTGTAAGTTTTACATTGTTGCTATAAGTGGCGCAAGTAGGTAGGGCAAAACAAAAAAAATGGCTGTGTTAAATTCAGTCACCACAGAGTTAACGTCTGGCAATTTCGAAATTGAATCCCAGTCTACATTATTTATGATCTGGTGTAGGGGATTCGAATCAATTTACTTAACTGACCTATAAACTAATCTGCATGAAGGGCATTTTGAAGTTATTGAGCCAAGTATGCATGATATATACGCAATGTGGCTCAAATATGGTATACGGTCTACATTTACTTAATTGAGGGTTACGTTAGAACAAATAAGACCAATTTGGTGTTTTGATATTATTGGTTAAATGTGTAGGCTCGTTAACATATCGCTTAAGATTGTTTAAAATAAGAAACTCATGTAGTATTTAATGTGAAGGGTGTCTAGTATGTGATCCATGTACATTTTATTTTTTTAAATGATTCCTTTTCCTATATGGAAATTTTATTGAGGATTATAAAATAGTAATTCTATACACCAATCATATCTATCTTTTCTTTGACCTATGACTTGTAGTAATAAACAAATCTTCTCTACATCTAATTCCTCAGAAACGTCTTTAACAATTTTTATACAATTAAGCGGATGATTATCTCGTTCATTAACGACATCACCAGTCTTAATGATATAGTTGGTCATACAGTAGCAGTTCAAAAACATCTTCAACTACTGATTCAGATCAGCTGTCATATTCGTTTTATGATATACTTGTCCGCAAACAATAAAACTATAAATTAAATTCTTATTTATTATTCTGTTATCTTTCATCTTAAAGAATACTAGTGCAAAAGATGAATACATGATTCTTATTGTTCAGTAACATTCGTCCAAATATGAGCGACTACTCAAACAGAGACATACTAATTAATTTAAGAACTGTGGTTGCTCGATTACAATCAAAAATTATCGTCCATACAAATAGCATTCATCAATATAATTAAAGATTGTGAAATTAGAAACAGGAAAATTCATTGCACTGCCGTGAGTACACAAAACTTTGAACTGTCCCAATATGGCACTCATTTATATGTTAATAAATAAATAACTTCTAAAGCTCTGTAAAATTTTATGCTTCGAAGTCTTTATACTTCTAAGTGGTGCAACTGTTATTCGTAACTTTTACTGCTTATGCGTTAAGATCCACACTGTCGGGGATGCTCAAGATATTATTTACGTTACTCGGCACTTTACATATTGTGGTGCACATCATTGTATATATTCCAGATGTTGTTTACAATGTTCCCCATTTTCATGGGCAATACTTTCAGATTCATGCTGGTGTGGATCTTCTAAACTTTTTCCACGTTATTCCACGTATTCACTGTCCACAAGTTATGACACATGCTGGCGTATATCTTCCAGACGTTGCTCACTTTGTTCTACACTTTCACTAGCCGCATGTTGTGACGATGGCTAGCGTAGATCTTCCAGACGTTGTTTACGTTGTTACACACTTTTACTGGCCGCACATTGTGATGATCGCTGGCGTAGATCTTCCAGATGTTGCTTACGTTGTTACACACTTTTACTTGCCACACATTGTGACGATAGCTGGCATAGATCATCCAGATGTTGCTTACGATGTTACACACTTTTACAGGCCACACATTGTGACGATCTCTGGCGTAAATCTTCCATATGTTGCTTACGTTGTTACACACTTTTACTGGCCACACATTGTGACGATCGCTGGCGTAGATCTTCCAGATGTTGCTTAAGTTGTTACACACTTTTACTGGCCACAAATTGTGACGCTCGCTGGCGTAGATCTTTCAGATGATGTTTACGTTGTTAAACACTTTTACTGGCCTCACATTGTGACGATCGCTGGCGTAGATCTTCCAGATGTTGCTTAGGTTGTTACACACTTTTACTGGCCACAAATTGTAATGATCACTAGTGAACATCTTTCAGAGGTTGCTCACGTTATTCCATATTTTCATAGGGATCACGTGATTACGCACGCTGGCGTTGACGTTGCCCGTTAACGTTGTTGACGTTGCTACATTTCAGACGTTGCTCACGTTGTTCCTTACATTCATTAGCCACAAGTAGTGACCCGCGCTGGCATGTATCTGCCAGACTTTGCTCACATTGTTCTACAATTTAACTGGTCATACGTTGAGAAGAACGCCAGCGTAGATATGCGTCACGTTGCTAATGTTGTTCTACACCATAACTGGTCACACGTTGTGAGGAATGCTGGCATAGATCTTTCAGACGTTGCTCACTAAAAAAGTAGTCTGTAAATATAAGTTTTAATGGTTCAAAGTGCTGTGACCGTACCCACCGTTCGGTCGCATGCGACCGCTCGGGATTTGACGGACGCGTGCCATAAAAACTTATATTTATAGACTACTATTCTGTAAAGAAGAAATTGAATAAAACCAGTTTTATGGACCGTATCGTGTTTAATTTACTTTAGTTTTAATTCCCGACTTTCAGTAGTTTTAACTCACGATTAACATCTGTCAATAAAAATAAGTTACATTTAACGCGATAAAATATGTAACATTGGTTTTATTCAACGAATAGTGCTAGTTAGAAATTATAATTTCTTCCTTAATGTTTAAAGCCTTTTAAACTAATTACACAAAAAAGTAATAACATATATTATATGATGTATTTAAAAAAATGAACAATTATTTTTAAATTACATGAAAATAAACTAAATACTAAACTCAAACTTAAACCCTATCTGCTTAATTGAATCTGAAAATCTGATTCATAAAATATTTTGAAATTCTGTTTTCAAACCGATAGTTTCTGAACCATAGATTTTTTTCGTGGCAGCCCTTCACTATAGTTGTATCAAGGATGCATCAATCGAGCATCGATTGACCAGAAAGGGAGCTAATTCTTATTTTATTAAAAAGCGGGGTACTCATGTACAATACAGAAATTCTCGATATCGTAGGGTTAATATTAAAATGTAAAAAGACTAATAATAATAATAATAAATACGATCCTCTGTCATCTAGGCGAGCGGATGACGGCTGCGGAAAGCCGCATAAGGATAAGAAGGGGTATATTCCAGGGCGACTGTCTGAGTGTAATCTGGTTTTGCCTCTCTTTGAACCCTCTCAGTACTTTACTGGAGGGCTCTGGGAAGGGATTTCAGCTTCGGAAAGGCGGTACAAAAGTGACCCACCTTTTCTATATAGATGACTTCAAATTATTCGCCTCCAGTCGCTCCCATCTTATGGAATTGCTAAACATCACTTGTGAATTTAGCAATTCTATTAGAATGGAGCTAGGGACGGATAAGTGTGCGGTCCTCCATGTTGAAAGGGGAAGAGTTGCTAACTCTGAGGGCATAGACTTATCTATGCCCGTCAACTTAGGGGCCCTTTCCGAGGCTGAAACATACCGATACCTAGGTATGTCACAGAACATCGGTATCGATGAGGCTGGTATGAAACAGTCAGTTTGCGACGTGTTTTATGCACGCTTGACCAAAGTGCTTAACAGCCTTTTGTCCAGTGTGAATAAGACACATGCATATAACGGTTGGGTCATGCCTGTGCTCATGTATACCTTTGGCATACTCAGGTGGAGTCAGACTGAACTTAACGCCCTGGATAGAAAAGTCCGCACTACAATGACGTCCCATAGGATGCATCATCCGAGATCGTCGGTAATGAGGCTGTACTTGCCGCGAAAGCATGGTGGGCGTGGCTTCCTGAGCGCGCTCACCATGCATAATCGCGAAGTGTGCAGCCTCCGTCATTACTTCCTGGCGAGATCGGATGATCCATTCTATAATGACGTCATTTCTAGTGATAAAGGACTTACCCCTCTATCCTTAGCCAACGAGCAATGGCAAGACCCGGCAGTACAGAGCATTTCCGACCGGGAGACCGTACGGAAGGAGAAGGAGCTCCACGGGAGGTACTACAGGGCTCTACATGAGCCTCACGTAGATACAGCTGCCTCCCTCAACTGGCTACGTTTCGGTGACCTCTTCGGAGAAACCGAGGGTTTTGTCTGTACAATACAGGATCAGGTTATTAAGACCAACAACTATCGGAGATACATCCTAAAGGATGGCACTGTCGACGTCTGTTGAGCTTGTCGCCATCCCGGGGAGTCACTTAGGCATGTCATCTCCGGTTGTTCGGCGCTTTCTAACTCTGAGTACTTGCACAGGCACAACCTAGTAGCCAGAATTCTACACCAGGAGCTCGCTCTGAAATACGGTCTCGTGGACCGCCGTATTACTGCCGTATTACTGCCGTATTACCAGTACTTGCCGGAAGCCGTGCTCGAAAATTACCGCGCCAGGCTCTATTGGGACTGGGCCATCATCACAAACAGGACTATTCTTGCGAATAAGCCTGATATTGTGCTGATGGACCGGGCACATTTAAGGATATTTTTGATCGACATTACCATTCCGTATGACGAGAACCTCGTGAAAGCCGAAACAGAGAAACGAACAAAATATCTGGACCTGGCTCACGAGGTGACCGACATGTGGGATGGTATGCTGACCGAAATTATTCCTGTAGTCGTCTCTGCGAATGGGCTAATCCCAGTCAGCCTCTCGGGTCATCTGTCGCGACTGGGGCTCTGTGATGGACTGCTTCAGGCTCAAATGCAGAAGGCGGTGCTCCTCGTTACCGCCCGCATCGTCCGCCGGTTTCTTTCCCTTTCCTCCTAACCCTCGGCCGTTTTTGTAGTTTTTAGTTATTAGTTATTTGTAGTTTTTGTATTTATTTTATTGATATTTATGTATATTTATCTTTTCATTTTAATATATAATTATATATTTATAGAACCCAACCAGGTGAGAAAATTATATAGATACCCCAATAATAATAATAATACAGGTCGACCTTAAGGTAAAATTATGGTATTTTCGCTTAGTATTATTAAGACACTAAGTACTATAAACTATGAAATAATGGTACAATTAGGATAATTATAGTACGAAATCCGACCCTGGTTACATTGTGTTTCGATAATGTGACGTTTGTATTATGACAGGTGCGCTACTTTTTCTTGTATGAAAAAGTTATGAGTAAAATATTTAGATGGGCCTATCCTTCCTTTTGAAATCATTGACTTTTATTTATTTTTTTCGAATTTACGAAAAATTTATAAATGTGA
Organism: Parnassius apollo; assembly: GCA_907164705.1. Lineage (NCBI taxonomy): Eukaryota > Metazoa > Arthropoda > Insecta > Lepidoptera > Papilionidae > Parnassius > Parnassius apollo. The sequence continues at coordinate 636,164 of CAJQZP010000824.1, forward strand.
CATTAGTTGTTAAAATAACGTCAAAACTGTCAACGACATTATTTTGAAATCAAAAAACTGGAACAAGATAATTATATTCTTTTAAGTAATTACGATATCTTTATGCAATTTACATAATTTTATTTACTGATAAACTAACTTTGAAATGCAATCATAACTTTAATATTCATTTCAGTGCCCTTGTGGTCGTTCAGCTGCAAAAATATTTATTTAAAATATATTAATATATTCAACGTACCTAGGTCACATTTTATGCGTTTTGACAAGTGCCTCTTTATCACAACAAAATGTAGAATTCAAATAATCCTAGCACTTATAAAACCTGTTCTTTCATCTTTAGGTCTTTTAGTTTGATTTAAACAACAGTTGTGTCTCTAGTTTCAGTCCATTCGTGACACGAACATCAAGATGAACTCAACAGCTGCTCTCGGGCTACGGTTTCCAGATTGGGATTTAAACAAAAGTCAATGTGAGTAGATAAATATCTTGATTATTTACATAAAAAGCTTTTAAGAACTTTCACATAGTATACGACATTAAATATAATTAATTTTTTTTTGAATTTATTCTTATAAAGAGTGTACATCATTTATATTTTAATTTTTGCCAAACTGTAAGCCAGTTTGTCTATAATGTCAGTAACTTTAAGGCAGTTTTCTGTCAGTGAAGATAAATTGCCGTATTTCGGAACTCACAACTCGCACGTAACGAGTATATCCCCAAAAAAGTATTCCGGGTCTTTAATTTAGTTTTTGAACTTGACTGAGCAAGGCTGCAACTTTAATGGCTGAGGCAAAAATGGATCGGCTTAAATGGATCAGTTGGATCTGGGATGGGCCACGTTATGTAGAGAACCAGAGACCCTATTTAAACGAAGTATTCTCCTTTAGTCCTTAGAGATGACAACGCATCTACATAAAACGATTCTTAATCGAAAATAAATGTTGGTGTCAATGGTCCATTGCATCCACTTACCATCAGGTGGATTGTATGTTTGTTATCTTTATAGGGCTTACGTATTTTTACATATTATCAACTAGTACTCGATCAAGAATCTACCTGATAGCATAGTGTAGTCTTGGGTAGTAAAACGCACACAATCGTATTCACTATCTTCGTGAAAACGCTAAAATCCTCTTCGAAGGAAAGAGTCATGAAGGGAAATTCTTCTTCGAATCAAATTTGTATAATGGTTAGCTTAATCAGACAACAAAGTATTTGGCTATGAATTATCCTTCACGCCTAGTCGCTTAATTTAAAATTTTATTATTTATTTAATATTTTTATTAAACTTGTAATAGTTATAGAAATTTTTTTATATAGGATAGGGTGACAAACGACAACACAGTCCACCTGATGATAAGTGGTTTCTGTGGTTCATAGGCATCTACATCTATCCTCGACAGTCAAAATGCAGATGCGTTGTCATCCGTGAGGACTAAGATAGTATGCCTCGTTTCTAGTAAAAAGGGTTTTAGGTTCTCTACACTCACCACACGTAACACAGCAGCATTATGCACTATTTTACGCTGGTATTCTGTGAGAGCGTGGTCCTTCCCCGGTTGAGCCGACCCATTCGTGCTACAACTATACTACTAATATAACTGCAGCACTGCTCTACCACGTAGAAGAATGAAATACTAATGAAGTTATAGCTAGATTATACGATAGCCTATAGGACTGACTATACAATAGGTTGGTCAGGCTAAATACAGGCTTTTTAGGCTTACAGCTTTTTAGCTGTTCTCGGAGAGCATCAGAGAGATTGACGTGCCTCTGCGACCGAAACGACATTATCCATTATGGTTTTTTCGAACGCATTTCAAGATAAAAAGAAGTCCTACCACTTAGTTAACATAATCATAAGTCTAAAGACTAGTGAACTTAATAGAAAGTGCAAATTAGGGGTGATCGGGCAACAACTCCTTATATGAAAGTTATATTTGATGACCGCAATTATTAAAATAATCGTCATAAAGAACCAGAAGGTTTTGTAAAATACGTTAAAACCCGAATGTGCTCGATATTGTTTTTATTGATTTGATTAAATTCTCGATGGATGGCACTCAATAGAGCACAGGTGACAGACGTCAATATTTTAAAAGCATTTAGTGTATTTACGTCAATGGAACAGGCGTATTTGAATAAACGTGAATTTATTATAATGAATAAGGAATAAAAGCACAAAAATAATAAGTTAATCCTTTTAAATATGGAGTTTAGAAGTAAGGAGTACAGACTGTGTATTAAAAAGTGTCCATAGAAAACCGTTAAATAAGGGTGGCTACTATAGCTACGGGCTAAATTTTAAAGAACTTGCCGAAAAATATTAGTTAGATAGACGACTTTTTCGAGGTTATATTTACTAAATAAAATTATTTTTAGAGCTACTAAGCAGTTTAGCAGCACACTTCAAATATCGACCACTGCTAAGTTCATTTCATCCCAGTAGCTACTCCAGCGCTGTTGTGGAGAGTTTTTGAACTGTTATTTACTGCTTACAGATGGCCACTTTTTCAAATATTCTACTATGGGAGTTGGTACTCCTTCCTTCTATACTCCATACTTTTAAATTACGTTTTACATACATTTAATTTTTTTTACACCACACAGCGGCTATATGATGGCTGAGGCACGAATGGGTCAGCTCGGCCGGGGAAACAACATGTGACGTGTTACAAGTATTATGTATTTCGTATCGTATGTGTAGACAACCGGAGACCCTTTATATTAGCAACGAGGCATTCTAAGTGATTAGGGACAAAGCATCTATATTTTGATTCTTTATCCACTATAGCTATAAGTGTCTATGGGCGACATCATACATTTACAATCAGGTGAACTGTGATCTTGTTTATCATGGTTATTTCTATGCAAAAAGAGGCGATCGAAATTCGCAATGAAATCATGAAGTATAAAGTAAAGTAAATTTACATTCTATATACATCCCACTGCTGGGAATTGGTCTCCTCTCATTTCTGATAAGGTTTTAAGACAAGGAAGTGTCAAATAAAAAGTGGTAAAACAGCACTTAAAATTAAAATTAACAACCTTTGTGCTGGCGGGGATCGAACCCTGGTTTCCTGTATACTCTGGAATTCTACAGCGAGGCGACAAGCTTGAGCTACTACGGCTCATTGAACTGATTACAAGATTAATATTTACGAGACGTGTTTAATCATTACGAAGCTTACGTAGACCGCGGAGTCAAGTTCAGGGTAAAAGGGCTAACGCTACTTTTCTATTTTTCGTAATAATAAATCATAATATAAGAAGCAAAATACATCAATAATCAATGCATTTAAACGAATATATTCAAAGTTTTAAGTAAATACTACTCGCAATCCAAGAATTTTTCTATCTATAAAATATAGTTGGTTTTTGTTTAAAAATTCAAATATTTTATAAACAAAAACAATAGTTGGTTTTTGTTTATAAATTATTTGAATTTTATTGTATAAGGTGACAAACGAGCATGCAGTTTACCTGTCGATAAGTGGATGCTGTGGTTTAAAGACATCTGCTTCTATCATCGATTAAGAAAAAAATGTAAATGCATTGTCGCCTTTCGAATACAGATGCGATGCGTTGTGTCTAGTAAGAGTTTCTGGTTTTACAGACTCTGCCGCTTTATTTATAGCTATATAAAGAAAAATTATGCATATAAACATTCGGAACTATGAATGTGACTAAGAAAAAAGAGCTAGATTTAATAAAAAACTATGAAATAAAGTAAGAAGAAAAAGGTAAAGTTACAACATATACGTCCTACTGTGTTCAGTTCTCTTCTCATTTTTGAAAGGGTAATACAGCAATATGTCTGCCGCGCTACTTTTGTATGTGTTGGCGGAATTCTTACATCTTTATCAAAATATTACTCTTTAGATATGTAGCTTTATTTATCTTATACTTTGCCGCCAAGCACCTAGCGCCTAGGGGGGGGGATTCCACTCAAGACAATAACTGCGGAACAATAAGACAAAGGTTACCTATGCTCCGTAAATTCCCGCAATATCGTGGTACATCACTCGAACCTAAACGCCGTCCACTACTACCAGGAGACGGCGAAGCCGGCTCTGCTCTTTCTGACCTAGATTCGGGTATTCTCTCCGTCTGATGCTTCGTATCTCTCCTACCCGGAGAAAATACTGGAACACTATGTGAACTGGAACTGGCTGTTGTTTGCGTATACGTCAGAGACGCCATCTGTTCTCGACGCCTCTGCAGCCTTCAAGGTTCGGACCTGTCCATCCTTTGACTACGCGTAGACAGCGACGATCATGTTGGTTGGTTGGTCCAAGAAATTTTAACCGCACGTCTTCACCTATGAATTAACCGTTTAATATGGGAGAATTGAAATAAAAAATGCAACAATACTCAGCTGGCTGGTGGTAAGTATATTTAAGCCAAATCAAACAAGTAATCTACCAAACTTTTAAAAATACTACTAAATTATTTTTGATTTATAATATAATTAATTTTTTGAGAATTGATTCATACTTTGACCAAATTTCAAATATTTTTATTTATCTTTACCTTAATGATTTTAAAGTTTTTATAGTGATTTTTTTTTCATAAAACCTGATATATGTATCAAATTTTTAAATCTCGAAAAATACTGTTTTAATAAGAACAATAGATTAGTGGTTTGGTCAGATACCAAGCGTCCACGTCCCGTATCTAGGACGAGGACGTGATCTTTGTCTCGTTACAAACTAAAGAATAACAATTAGCTGAAAATAAAAATTTTAACTAATCAAAAGGAATAATAAATAGAGATCAAGAATTCGAGATTAGTGTAACCTTAAAATTGTTAAAAGCAACGTTAAAGTTAGGTTTAGTAAAAATTCGGAAAAAAGAAGAATTTTTGTTTTTATTATCCAACGTAAGTCGTTATAAAGGCCACGCTACAGCTATATTAAGGTTGTTGCACGAATGAATCGGCTCGACTGGGGAAGAACCACTCTTTTACAGAATATCATCGCAAAATAGCAGCTTAATGCTACTTTGTTTCGAATGGTGAGTAAAGAGATCCGGAGACCCTTTTTACTGAAAACGAGACATTCCGTCTGAAACCTCATAGGACGTAGGACATAGGATAGGATGACAACGTATCTGTATTTTGATTCAAAATCGAGGAAATTGTTGGTGTTTATGGGTTATAGCATTTACTTACCATCAGGCGAGCTATGTGTTCGTTGGTGACCCTTATTCTATAAAAGAATGTGTTACGTAATTTTGTGCACGATCAGATGGCGGAATCGAAACTAAGACCTTCCGAGTTCGCAGTCTGTATCCTTATCCATGAAGCAACTGTAATTTAACCTATTGCTGGATATTGGCGTTTCAAAATAAATATCAGTTAACTTATATTATCGTAAAAACGAAGACTGTTTTTAAAAGTTTACTAAAATTTTGCACCGAAGTAAATAATTATTTGCAAAATTTGTATTAATTAATTTATAGTTTACAATATTTTTCTAACCTTGTTTGTTCTTATTCATAAGCTTTATGTGTCAGTTAACATATTCTACCATAAAAGAGGCCCATACTTACTCTTCCCACAAAAAGGAATCACCTACATATGATATAGGTTTACTCTAGAAGAGCGAATAATATCTCTGTAACATGGTACCATTGTAGTATTTTTGAAAAAAAAAAAAACATCATCGGGAAGCGTTCTATATATTTGCGACGAAGTGCTATCGATCTGCTCATTGCGATGTAATACGAGTATATATATATATATATATATATATATATATATATATATATATATATATATAGCTGTAGCTCTTTAAGCCTATGATAGTTGACACTCCTGTTGACACTGACGGCTCCGTGGCGCAGTGGCTTAGCAGTGAGTTACAGCGCTAAGGGCCGCGACTTCGAATCATGCACGGAACAAGTTTTTGTATAACCTACAAATAATTGTTCTGGGTCTGGATGTCTGTCCTTGTGAAATTTATGTTTCTAAACTGCCCCCACGATACAGGAGAAAATTCTAGTGTGGGAGTAAAGTTTTTAAAAAAAAAATAGTTGACACTCAATATATAAAATATAACCCATTGGATCTGCCGCCTTATTTATCTCATTTTTTTGGTAATTGATACCTGCCACCGACTTTCAAACAAAGGGAAGAAATCCTCACATACTTCAATTCTACTCATTTCTTACTCTTCTAACTAAAAAACAGCAATAAGTTCACTGCTGTTTGGCAGAAATAGCCATGAGGGTGATATTAACCTCGAAATCCTACACAGAAAAGAAAGCCATCTAAAATGTTTTTTTTAATACTATTATTTTGATGAATTCATTTACAATGTTTTTTACGATTTTTAATCTTTTTTATAGACGACGAAATTGACAGTCTGCCAATAATGGCCACACCCGGCCCAGTTCTCATGATATTAGCTACGTATTTGGTATTTGTATTAAAGATTGGACCAGCCCTGATGGCTAAACGCAAACCTTTCAAGCTGACTGCAACGTTACTACTATACAATGGAATACAAGTCGTTCTGTCCTTGTATTTAGTTCAGAGGGTAAGTAAACACACTTATAAACTTTTTTTTATTTAATCTTTATTGTAAACACCCAAATAAATAGGCCAACAAAGGGCGGACTAATGCCTACTACCAGCAAGCAAGCAGCAAGCAGGACTGGCAGAGAATGTCCTAACTTGGTGCTCTTCTTACATTGTGTTCACATGCACAGGTGACTAGCCACCACATGAAGTAACCGTCTCGATGACAATCAGCTGCTCTAAGTACTTTTTAAAAACAAATGTAGTAATACAGGAACGTTGAAATAGCAATTTTGTACCATCGTTATAGTTTAAAAAAAAGTTTAATACGATGTACTTCTTTACCGGTGACATCGACCGCAAAGTGTGTCGTCACATCTTTTTTTAACTGTTACAGTTGAGATTCAGTTGCAGGTTAGTGCGAATAAAATGATTGATTGCTTACGAAAAAACAAATATCTGCTCTGACGTTGATCGCTCTTGATTATGACCGTTTAATACTAGAATATTTTAAAAGGTTGACAACTAGATAAGAGTTATGATTTTGACTAATCTAATCTAATTTAATTGCTTTAATTTTTAACTTCCCGCTAAGAAGTAGTAAGAAGTATATACACCTTTCATAACTTTCGAACGTCTTAATCGAATGAGATACGGCGTTCTAAAGATCTCAATGTGGAATAGATCTGGTGATAATATGAACCGAATCGAACGAGTAGATTTTGAGAAATCTCAAAAATAAAAATTTTGAAAAACTGTTTTTTTTTTGGAATAACTTTTAAACGGTTTTACCGATTGATTTCAAAGACTAATCAGCTCTTAACCTCAAAAAATGACGTTGAATGCCGTTTGGAAAATAAAAATCGGTTCATTCATTCGCGAGATTTTGAAGGAGAAAGAATTTAAAAAAAATTCTAACATAATTTCCAGATTTCGCAACATAATTTGGTGAAATTTGGAGCGCTTTGCATTTGAAGTTAGCGGTAATTTTCAGGGATGGCCTGCAGGGTCAACCAATTTTTTTTATTCATATCAAAGTCCACTGTGGAAAATAGGCTTTAGCATAGGTTGCCTCATAAAAGAATATTTGCTATAGTTGCCACGCTTGGCTGGTGGGTTAACAAACAGAGATTTTTTTGGAGCTGCTATCAGCGACAACCCTTCTGCCCATCTGCTTTTTTGATATTATTGCACAGCTATGACGTGGAACAAACCTATAATTATAATAATACTATTATAATCTAATAATAGGCCCTCACATATGAAATTGGCCTTTTGTATGAGAGGAATATAAAGTCAATTTTTTTTTGTAAAATATATTTAACAAATAATCAAAGTATGCAGCGTTGTTATACATACATTTTGTCATCTCATACGCAGTTACTACCTTTACTAGAAACCATGGGGGCGAGAATCAAACTCTTTGAAGGCGGTTTGGACTGCCGGATCGGAGTTTAATTTTTTTCACTGTAAGAAGTTGTCCGAATTCCGAAAAAATAGTAAGCTGTTGGAGCAAGGACCGGTGAGTACGATGAATCTCGCAGACATTCCAATTATAGCTCATCTAACTTAGTGGTTGTTTGTTTTGCAGTGTGTGGTCTTGCGTTGACGTGAAGCAGCAGTGCCCTAGAGTGATTGACCAATCTCAGTTATTTAGCAGCTAGTTCTTTCTTCATGGTTTGCAGTTGCTGACAATAGATATCTGCCGTAATCGTTATGCCGGATTTTAGAAAGCTGTAGTGAACGACACCGGCGCTAATCCACCAAACACTCACAAGTAACTTTTTCTGTGTCAATTTTTGTTTAGGGCGGTATTTGGCTGAGTATCCAGGGTTCAGCTACTGCGTCGAGTACTTCAGATTATCGTACAATATCCACTTTTCATCACAAGTAAGATTCGTTTAAAAATCCCTTCATTTTTGTGTCGGTTGCGCAAAGTAACACAGCAGTCGACGCGTGTTTGCAAGTTCGATTCACTCAATTCGTGAGGTACCCATCGTTCAAGTTTTTTTTTACTTTCCCGATTTGCTTCAAGTGGATTAGTACAGTTTTATCACTTACTCTGAAGCCTGCAGCTATCTCTAAAGTGCTTTGTGATGGATCCGTTTCCACAATAGCCTTTAATTCTTCATTTTCCACTTTGGTCTCCGGCCGTCCACGGGGTTGGTTCTGAAGGTCGAAATTTCCAGAACGAAAAGGTTGAAACCAAAAACGTACCGTGCTTTGATCAAAACTACTTTTACGGGTTTTATCGCTTATAATTTCAATTATTTTTAATTCCTGACGTTTAGGGTGCTTTCCAGCACCCATGTTCACGGGGGACTGAGATGACTGACGTCCCGATGTCATTGTTAAACCCGGAGTACCTTCAGCTTTTTCAATTATTGTTTATTGTCCAGTCTATGCAATAAAAAAACAATAATTGAAAAAGCTGAAGGTACTCCGGGTTTAACAATGACATCGGAACGTCAGTCATCTCAGTCCCCCGTGACCATGGGTGCTGAAAAGCACCCGAAACGTCGGAAATTAAAATTAAACATGATAAAATCCGTAAAAGTAGTTTTGATCAATGTTCACGTAAATATAAGAAATCATTATGTACCGTGCTTTCTTTTGTGACACCAGCGCCGTACACATCATTAATCCTTCAAGCTATTTCTGCAGCACTGGTGCGACGGTAGAACTCGTACTCGTAAATATACCGATATGTACATGTTTTCCGTTGTGCGGTAATAAGCGACGCCAAAGAAAAGAATAATGAAGAAAAAACAAATGAATGCCTGTTTCCAAAACTCAAATGTTCCAGCTAAATGAATTTATAAATTTGAATTTGGAATTCTTAACCAACGAGGAGATATTTCAGATCAAAATGGTTAGTACGACAAAACGCTAATTTCATATGTAAGGACCCAATACTACGAGTATATATATATACTATAAAAATGGGACTATAGGATTTTTTTAAATAAAAACCATTTCCTCTTTCTGCAGGAATTTTATTCGTTTCTGGCAGTGGTCCGTGCCATTGGTGTGAAAAGAGGACCAGTTTCTTCGCGCCTTTTCGGGCCAGATTGATAATTGCTATAACCTTTATTATATAAACCATTAATAAAGGATACGTAGACAGTCTTTGTTCTTGCCTGCACAATTATACTATAATTATTTTTCCATTATAATATGTATCGTTTATAATGGTACTACGAAATAAACCCATTCCCTCTGATTCCTTAAAAGAATCTTCTCTGATCATAATATTGGAATAAAGCAAAGCCCTTGTTATGATAATGTCATGATGTTATTACATCCTCTAGACCGAATTTCAGTCACGACTCAACGGAGACTAGCCATTAACGTGGGATCGGACTGTAGTTCACGAGTGTATGTTTAAGTACTGGTTTAATCTCTATTCCTTTACTTTTATAAGTACGATTGGATGGCAACCTGGCACGAATAGTGAGATCAGGCACTGAACTAACGGACATTATTTATTTTACAAAGCATAGAGGTGAAACACCGACACCCTGACCGCGGGCTAGTAGTGAGAATTTATTGACATAAAAACCCAATTACTGGTTTCGGTCCGACTCGAGATTCGATTTCGGGACCGATTTATGAGCGCGCTTACGTCTACTAGACCAGTCAAAAGTTATCATAATATTGTGCTAACAAGTACTTGATCAGTACGTAGTTGTTGTTTCAATACCTAATTCACAATTAGTATACATGCCGTAGTCAGTCTGACCGTGAAGCTATTGTTCACGGAAAAATCACAACAATTTGTAAAGTCACACATTATAAACCCAATTGACTTTACCGTCGCGCAAAAACAATTAAATTTATGTGCATACATTGTTTTTTCATTTGTATTTAACCAAACGCGTGTACTTGGTGTCAGTTGTATATATAAAATGAACACTGTCCATCTTTAGACCTTCACTTGCGTAATTAACGATTTCTAAGTCTGTTTGATGGCGTGAAGTGAAGCAGTAGGAGCGGTGACACTACTAGTGTTTCGGCTACCTCGATACTTTGTGCAAACAGTCCAAAGAAAAATGGCGAACTCCCAAACAAATATTAGTTGACTTTTTTTCTTGCGTCTTCAAATGCAAAATATGTAAAAATATAGATTTTAAAATTCTGAACATTTTTTTTCGGTCATACTACTGCAGGAAGTCAGGAATTAAAGATATTCCAGTTTAAACAAGAAACACATGAGACTAGCTGTATGGTATAAAACGCCTTAATTGGCAAATCGTTACAACACCAACCAGTCAATATAATTTTCATATATGTTTATATAGTGTAATTACTAGCATAGAGGAAATCCTTAAAGAAAGCATTAGTATATATATATAGAAGAGTTTTCTGATTAAAATACCCATCAAACTCGTCTGTATGGTATAAGATCTTTGCATGTCCTAACTGACGAATCGTAACAACTATAACAGTTTTATTATTATAGTCATTTAAGTTTTGAATTGTGTATGATGATTTTTTTCCAGACTTCGATAGGCTATAAGCTTGATTAAATAATACATAGTAAATCATTTTATTGATATCTGTAATGGTGACATAAGTAGACGCTTAATAATTCAATCAACTATTTGCCACAACAGCTAGTCAATTTAGTTTTAAATTAGGTAAGATGATTTTTTCCAGACTTCGAAAGACCATAAGCTTGATTAGATAACACAAAGTAAATTATTTTATTGATATCTGTAATGGTGACTTAAATAGATGCTTAATAATTTCATCAAATATTATTTCGCCATAGTCCTTAAATCAAAATCCAAAAGCTAACTTTACAAGAGTGTTTTACACGAGGTAGAACTATGCTGTAGCTATGTTATAGTTGTAGCACGTATGGGTTAAATCAAGTGGGGAAGGATCATGCACTTACAGAATATCCGCGTATAATAGCAGCTTAATGATGATATGTTTAGTATGGTGAGTATAGATAACTGGGCACCCTTACTACAGATGAGGCATTCGATCTAATCCTTAGGGGTGACAACGCATGTGCATTATGATCCTTATCGAAGTTGGGTGGATTTATATGGCTTATATGGATTCATCTACCTTTTTATATAAAAAAAAACAAGCACACAGTCCACCTGATGGTAAGTGGATGATGTGGCGCCTAGACATCTACATTTATCCTCGATTAAGAATCAAAACGCAGATGCATTGTCACCCCTAAGGACTAAGATGGAATGCCTCGTTTCCAGTAAAAAAGGGTATCCGGATCTCTACACTTACCTGATTACCGAGTTGTAGATTATCCAGGGTGGTGATATGTAACTCTGGTGGAAGTCGTGGTTTCCATTGTTGTGGCGTTTGTACGTACATTGCTTTTACAATAAAAACCATAACGCATTGCCGGAGTGATTCTCACCAACCAACGATTCTCAACAAAGTTATAAAATTACAATGCTGGATTCGAAATTTGAACAGTTCCAACGCATGTGTCAAAAAACAAATTGCCGGTTTTTGTTCTGTTTCTACTTTGATTGGGTGTTTTGGTTTATATGCTCGTCTATGTACCTATCCAATCCCTTCATTAAAAGTGATTACATCTTTAATAAAGTAGATAATAGTATATGATCTGTACAAATATCTTATGATACGCTGGAATCAAAATATGTCATGAGAATACATTTAACATTAACAAAATTTGTTTCAGTACTTTCGAAATTTGCTGGACATGGGTTTGACACCGAAGAAGTGCTTCATCCAAGACAATAAATATCGTGACCAGGTACAAGTTTGTAATTATTTTTTTTTTTATATAGAAGAGGGGGCAAACGAGAATAAGGTTCACCTGATGTTAAGTGTCTTCCGCTTTATTATCATTATTACTATAATTACTTACCACTTCAACTTATAACTAAGTCCAAATACTTAGTTTTTTTATAAGTCAGTGCTTGACTGCAATCCCACTTGGTGATAAATAGTGATGTATCCCTAAGTAGAAAAGCTTTTTTGCTAGCGTTGTAACAGCCGTGTTACTCTTGCCTTGAAAATTAAAATAAAGTGCTCGAAGGGAAATATAGATAATAAATAAGAATAGCCCTAATATTTTTTAATTTCTTTAATACAGATGTTCGACACAGATGTTTTGTTATCGTTATCAGTTACAAGAGTTTTCGGTTCTCGCGAGTACTCATTAGGCTATGTAGGTATTTATTATAAACGAAATAATACAGAAGTAGCAGTGTGAAGAAAGTCAATATGTTAGGATATTTGTTTATATTACCAGATCTTAAATGACACGTTTAAGAAAAAATTTAAAAATTTAAACCAAAAAACTAACCTTTTTTATCCGAAATTTTAATCATCTACATTTCGTATTTTATTAGCTGTCATACTTATTGTTCATCAGGTGTGACAAAACTTTGTCAACTTATTGTTTTGCACTTACGTGAAGGTTATAGGCATAGTACAACTAACTTACAGTAGGTGTCACGTGTATCGTACCTTCAAATTTACTTGAAAGTTATATATCAATCAATTGCAATGAATGTAGTATTATCATTCCTAATTCAACGATATAACTCCTCCAAATTTAAAACGATATTTCCACAATTATTTACTACGCGGAAGCAACATGCCGAGTACCAGATGAAAACGGTTCGATGGATTTTAATGAATCGGGGTGACCAGGAAATCTGGTGAGGTGACGATGTCGGCCTGCACTCACCAACTCACCTTCCCAGCGTCATTGAATATATTCTTGAATGTAGTAATGGAGTATCGTAAGTCTTATGAAGAAAAATCGGGGCGTGAGAGAGAGTGGGGGGGAGGTTGGGGGGTGTGTGTGTGTGTGTGTGTGTGTGTGTGTGTGTGTGAGAGAGAGAGAGAGAGAGAGTGTGGGAGAGAGACAGAGACAGGAAAGCAAAACTTACATATGTTTTTATTACAGATTCTGCTTGGAATATGGCTATACTTCGCTGCTAAAGTTACAGAACTTCTCGACACAGTTTTCTTCGTTCTAAGGAAGAAGGATAACCAAATCACGTTTCTACATTTGTATCATCATTCCATCATGATGATTGGCACATGGACTATTCTGAAATATTGGCCGTCACACACACTTATCTTTATCGGATTTCTTAATTCTCTTGTTCATGTCTTCATGTATACATATTATGGGCTGTCAGCGTTGGGGCCAAATGTAGCTAAGTACTTGTTTTGGAAAAAACATATGACTACGTTTCAACTGGTAAGTGAATATTAAAAATTATATTTCTTACAAATCTTTAATCGAAGTTACACAAATGTTGATTTTTTAGCAAATTGCTAAAAGTGATGTTTTTATTATTACTATAACTTATTTTAATATCACATATTAAGAACTTTACTATGTATATATGTAATACGCGCTGATCATGTTTGGACGAAACCGTTCGTTAAATATATAATTAATAAAGATTTACAGTATAATGATGGATATTCTTCAAGTGATCACTATCACAAGTACTAATTACATTATAATTATTACTTATTACTTATCTATAAAGAGTTTTTAATTATAATACGTATGTACTGGTCAGCTCGACCAGGATAAGACCACGCTGGCGCAGAATATCAGCGTAAAATAGCAGCTTAATGCTGCTTTGTTTCGTATGCTGGATTTAGAGAATCGTACACTCTCTACTGAAAACGAAGCGATGTCGTTAGAGGTAATAGAGGGGAATGAAACAGGAGATTGCATCATATCAGTGACATGACAAGTGCATGAAAATAATTTAAAATCATAAAATGACGGTGGTTGCCAACCCGCTTGCCAAGCGTGGCAGCTATGGTGAATAGACATTTAAAGCAAATGTGTGGGGGAGGCCTGTATTCAAAAGAGGTTTTCGGATACGTTGTAATGAATGAATGAATACGTGCCAGGCAACGATTACCATGATCCCATTTTCTAGCGGAAACTTTATTAAAGTGATTGAACCAGTCTACGAAATAAGTTTTATTTAAAAGCTTCATTTAAAGTGCTAAAACAAATTATATAGAACAATTAAAGCCATGACTTTTAAATGTGAAATTATTTCTATATGTATAACTGACTATTTTTTTAATCATAAAAGCATCTTGCTTATAATTTGACTGTATGTTTTTTTTTGTGTACTGTTAAACAATTTCTTCGTTAATCGTAAACCAGTTAAAAAGGTAAAGATACATTTCAGAGAATGTCCCATATAGGTTTAGAGAAGAAATTCAGGTGGCAAAATAGGTGATGAAGATTTAATGTAGCTATTTAGAAGACATTTAGATTATGATAAACTTTACACGTATAGAGATACTTCATACGTGGTAGAGCCATGCTGCAGTTATATTAGTATACTACTAAGTTGTAGCACGAATGGGTCGGGACGGCCGGGGAAGGACCACGCTCTCACAGAATACCACCGTGAAATAGCAGCTTAATGCTGTTGTGTTTCGTATGGTGAGTGTAGAGAACCGGAGACCGTTTTTACTGGAAACGAGGCAATCAATCTTAGGCATCACGTTGTCGCATCTGCATTTTGATCTGTAATCAAGGATAGATGTGGATGTCTACGGGCCGCAGCAACCGCTTACCATCAGGTGGACTGTGTGCTCGTTTGTCACCCTAACCTATAAAAAATATGATACTGCGTAGTAAACTCAATAGGGTAAAAAATAACTAGGAATAGAGTTTTTTCTCCAAGTTTATATTATGAGGCTGCCAGATCACGTTATAATTTCAGGAGTTGTAAACAGGAATGAGAAAATTCTGTAACGTTGAGGTTACATACGGCGTGTAAACTGTTTGTCGTCCTCCTTAATAAATCAGATACTAAGTTGAGTAATACTGTAATATAAAATATCTGTTACAGGTACAATTCGTTTGTATACTTATTCAGTACGTCGCAACTGAGAAAAACTCCGAATGTCCGCCAGCGAAGGGCGTCGCAACATTCGTCGCCTGTAACACGAGTTTCATTCTGATTCTTTTTTTAAATTTTTACCGCCATAGTTACAAGCGGAATACACATGAAACAAGCAAAAGCAACGGACTTGCGATAAAAAAAATTGATAGAAGAAATTACCAGTGATAGCATTATATAATAACAGTATGATATTGTATCAAATTTCACATTCTTAGTCTCACTCTACGCAAGCAGTTTTGAACCATTGCATCATTCTGCTGCCACCTCTCCAGAGATTGTATTAAATATCCCTAATCCCTAATTGTATTATATATTTAGTTTAATTAACTAAACCAAAATGACTCAACAGTGTTTTTGTAACAATCACAGTTATATTCGTCCCTAACATTAAAATGTTTTTTGATTGTCACTTACCACGTTTTCTTCATCCACGGGTTTCTAATAAAATATCATGATACCGTAATATAAGAAACTTTGAGATCACACAGGTTTGTCAACTTGCTAGAAAATGGCAAATGACGTTAACATATGAGGAAATTGAGGATATAGTCAAACGCCACTAGCGAAACACACACGCACACGTACACACGCACACACACACACACACAGCAGAGAGATAGAGAGAGAGAGAGAGAGAGAGAAAGAGAGGGAGAGGGAGACTCTTTCAAGTAAAATTGCACTACACCGTGATACTGTTACGCAAGGGGCCGAGAGTTCGAGTGTCGCCCGCACGAAAACCTCTCCCCGACACACCAATTATTCGCGCAACAATGCCTAGCACGTCATAAGACATGCTAGTCCCGAGCATTATCGGCCCCATAATAACGCGCCAGGCTATCCACATGGAAGTTCTTAGGAGACCCTCTTGCGCCTTTCTGTATCCGGTAGGTTACATCGTTGATCCTGGTCACAATCCGGTATGGGCCGTCCCATTTAGTTTGAAGCTTAGGAGATTTCCCTTTGCTGCGGACTGGATTGTGCAACCACAGTAGCGAACCTTCGTCGAACCCTTTGTTGTTTATTTTGCGGTCATACCGGGTTTTCATCTTTTCAGACATTTGCTGGCCCGATTGTCTGACGTACTCATAAGTGTCATTCATTTTGTTCCGCAAGTCATTTGCATAATCGATTATACTGCGTGGGGCATCAGGTGGTATCCCGGTGATCAGGTCTACAAGCAGCCGTAATTCTCTTCCAAAGTTTGCTAAAGCTAGTGTCACTGCTGTACTTTCGTGAACAGCGCTTCGATATGACAACAAAAACGGTTGTATGTGTTTGTCCCAATCTCGTTGCCGATTGCCTACAACTTTTGCTAGGTACCTCTCCAATGTCTGATTAAATCGTTCTACCATTCCATCAGATTGCGGGTGATAAGAAGTCGTTCTTGTTATGTGAGTACCCATAACTCGGCAAGTTTCCTGGAATATTTGATACTCAAAATTCCTGCTTTGATCGCTGTGAATCTCTAAAGGTTCTTTAAAACGACAGAAGACTTCTTGAACTAGTTTATCCGTAACTGTTGAAGCTTCTTAATTTGGAATGGCGAAGACTTCTGGCCACTTAGTGAAGTAATCCATCGCAATCATGAAATACTTGTTACCGCTTTCACTCTCCGGAAACGGTCCTGCCACGTCAATGGCTATTCTGTTCCATGGTGCACCAACATTTTACAACTTCAATGCACCTCTACTACGAGTCTGAGGTCCCTTTATAGCCGCACAGCTTGTACATTTGCGACACCAGTCCTCGACATCGTTTCGACAGTGGACCCAGTAAAACCGTTCTCGGATCTTCAGTAGAGTTCGTTTAACTCCCAGATGGCCTCCTGAACAATCATTATGGTACAGCTGTAGAACATCCGGTACTTTAGCTTTAGGGAAAACCATTTGCAAATGACAGCTGCCTTCCCGAACATTTTCCCATTTACGGCACAGAACTCCATCCTGAAGCAACAAGCTGTCCCATTGGGCCCAATAGCTTTTAGTGGTCGAATTCATCGCTGAGACGTCGCTCCACTTGGGCTTGGGAGCGCTGGCCTTCATCCATTCCAGAATCGGCTTGATGTCCGGATCTTCCTGCTATGCATGTTGTAAGCTGTCCTTCCACTCGTTGCTGAGGTAGTCTATCCTGAGCATCCTCACGGATACCACTTCCTTACTCTCCTGCCTAGTACAATGTTTGCAATCTTCAGGACAAGGTCTTCTTGACAATGCATCTGCGTTGCCATGAGATTTCCCGCTGCGATGTTCGATCTCAAAGTCATATTCCTGCAGTAATTCAATCCACCTCGCAACTTGTCCTTCTGGATTTTTAAACTGCAATAGCCATTTTAGTGCAGCATGGTCAGTTCTTAAGTGAAATTTTCGCCCCAGAAGATATTTGCTAAAATGCTGCAACGACTTTACCACAGCTAGTAATTCGCGTCTTGTGACACAATAGTTCCTTTCCGGTTTTGACAACGACTTGCTGAAGTACGCTATCACGACCTCTTGGTCACCATTCCGTTGAGACAACACACCGCCAAGTCATATGTCACTTGCGTCTATGTCAACTATAAATTCTTTGCTTGCATCAGGGTATCCCAAAATAGGTGTTTTGCACAAACGGTCCTTGAGCTCCTGGAATGCGATATTGCAACTTTCATCCCAGCAGAAATGTCGCTTCTCCTCGGTTAGCTTATGCAGAGGTTTGGCTATATCTGCAAAGTTCTTCACAAATCGCCGGTAATAGGAGCACAAACCCAAAAATGCTCTAACCTGCGTCTTGTATTTTGGAATCGGCCAATCCTTGACAGCGGCGATTTTCTCTGGATCCGTGCGGATACCTTCTTCCGATACTACATACCCCAAAAAGTTAACTTGCCGTTTGAATAGTGAACATTTCTTCGGACTCAACTTGAGGTTGGCACGCTGAATCTTCATGACCACGTTCCAGGTTTTGAAGGTGTTCCTCAAACGTACGGCCTACGATGATGATGTCATCCAAGTAGACCAGACAGGCATCGCCAATTAGCCCGGTAAGTACAAGTTCCATCAGCCTTTCAAACGTTGCTGGAGCATTGCACAACCCAAACGGCATTACTTTAAATTGTCACAGACCCTTTCCCGTCGATAACGCAGTTTTGTCCTTGTCCTTAGGGTCAATTTCAACTTGCCAGTAGCCACTTTTTAGATCCAGCGTGCTAAACCACTTTACTCCTGTAAGCATGTCCAGCGTGTCATCAATTCTTGGCAAGGGATAGCTGTCCTTCTTCGCAACGTCGTTCAGACGGCGGTAGTCAACACAAAACCGCATGCTGCCATCCTTCTTCTTTACCAGCACCACTGGTGAACACCATGGACTAGAGAAAGGTTCAATAACACCATCCTTCACCATTCCTTCAATCATGGTTTCCACTTCCTTTTCACGTGCTACCGGCAATCTTCTTGGCCGCTGACGGATAGGCAATTCTTCTCCTGTGTTTATTTTGTGTTGAACTAAGCCCCCAGGAAAACATTGCCAATTTGTTAAGAACACGACAGTCTTCAAAACAACCCCCTATATGCCACCGCGTACAAACCAACGGGCCTTTTTCTATAATCTGTTCCCGGTCACAAAGGTTCAGCACACGTATTCCTGAGATGTCAGTGGTCCTGACCAAGGTTCGAGCTACTTTCGATGGAAGGTCATTGTTTATCCTTTCCACAAGTACACAACGGTGAGCTTGCCTAGCGTTTCGAGAAAGACTAACCGGAACAATCGTTTCCGATCTCGGCGGAAGAACAATCTTCTTAATGCTGTACACGTTCCCTGGTAACGCACCTTCCATAAAAAGTTCCTCCTGTCCACATTTCAAAACACCTTGCTTAACGTCGATCTCACAACAATTACTCCTCATAAAGTCTGTCCTAGGATGAAGTCGTCCATTATATCAGCCACGATGACATTATGCAGGTAGATCACGTTGCCTAGCTTCAACTCCATCTCCTTCTCTCCACGGATGGGTATACGCTGACCGGTGGCTGTTACCAAATTAATGCGTTCTCGGTATGCGGAGTCCCCAAGGAACTGACTTATAAGTTGGGAACTAACAACCGTACGAGAGGCTCCAGAGTCTATGGTCAGTTTACATGGCATTCCGTTGACCTCGCCCTTGATGATTAGACTGTTCCCATCATGGGTTTGTGACATCGAGATCCTTGGGGCTCTTTTGACATCAGCCAGCACCCGCCCCGCAGTTCTGGCTTTTACTCGTTTCCCTGCTGCTGCTGGGTGGTGCTGTTGGCCGCACTACCCTCTTGAGATAGTTCACCTTCCCTTTCTAGGGTTCGCTTATGGCAGCTGGATCGAAGATGGCCCTTTCCCCACAGCCATAGCACCTAGGGCTGTATATTTTGTTACGGTCGCGAACTGTAGCTGCTGCAACCTCCCATACGCGATGGGAACGATGATCCTGCCACACGGCTTCCACCTCCAGTGCATGGGCCAAGGCGTCCTTAAACGTCTCGTGGTGCCCGAGCCTTACAGCAGCTCTGACTTTCAGGTCGCGGATGCCGTCGATGAATGTCTGCACCAGGTTCCCTTCAATGAGCGTAGGTACAGACCGGTATGCTTTTCGCACCAGCATCTCCACCTCTAGAGCCCACTGCTGCAGGTTTTCGTTGATGCGCTGCACGCGATCTTTAAGCTGCGCACGAAAGACGTGTTCCAGGTGAGCGTCGCCATATCTCGCCTTCAATGCCTCAAGGAGTTGCTCATAAGTCACTTTCGCACTGATAGCTTCCAGAACTGTTAAGGCCTGGTCGCGCAGGCCTAGTGTGAGAGCAGTCATGGCCTGACTTTTATTCCAGCCGTTCGCCTTCATAACAGCCTCAAACTGGATTTTGTAGGCTGACCAGGAAAAAGTCCCGTCGGACGGGAACCCACGTAGCGAAGGTGTTGTAGCTACTACGGGAGCTAAAGTTCCACCTCCAAGTGTGAGTTCGTCCAGTGATTTCTTCATGTCAGCCATTACGTTGTCAACCCGATCGTTTACTTGATCGATTCGGGTTTCAGCTTCCGACAGGCGGTTGTCATGTTGAGCAACCTTATCCTTCACCTCCCGTATCTCTTTTCCGAAGGTAGCGTGAAGTTCCTTCATGGGGAGCATCTGCTCTTCCAACCGACGGGCCTGTTCCTCTTGTCGGCGGGCCTGTTCATCCTGTCCGCCCCGCAGCTGCTCTTCCAACCGACGGACCTGTTCCTCCTGTCGGTGGACCTGTTCCTCCTATCGGCGGGCCTGTTCATCCTGTCCGCCCTGCAGCTGCTCTTCCAACCGACGGACCTGTTCCTCCTGTCAGCGAGCCTGTTCCTGCAGCATCACCATCAGAGCACCTGAGTCGTGTGCTGCAGATGTAGGAGATACTGATGGGCCTGCGGCCGGTGGCTGGCCCTCCGACGTTAGCGGCGTTGCACCACCAAATCTTCTTTGGTTCGTCTCCTGCTGGCGTTGACTTCGGGTACGGACACCCTCCGTTTCCTCCTTAAGTAAAATAGGCATGATTTTATCCCACTTCTGACAGCAATTGTTACGAGCTTGAGGTTCGTGACAATAAAAATTGCCGATAGAATTACCTAAATTAACACTTTAATTTTCTTTACACCAATTAAGACTTAAAACACTAATAATTAATCAGACTGATTCACTTTATTTCACTCCGAAGCTTCGCTTGTCTCGCCAAATTCAATACTTCCCCGATCGTATCTTGCAGCGCCTATAAATACAAATTAGCACCGAAACATCCAGAATATTCAATTAAACACGCGCAAGGGGCCGAGAGTTCGAGTGTCGACTTCTAGAAGCTTAGTTCTTTCGAGACTTCTTAAGCTTACTTCTAGGCGCTGTCGGTTGAAAGATTAGTGATGTCATTTTCTGGAAAGCTCCCCTCGCTCTCGTCCCTGACACTAGATGGCGCTAGTGCCGGATACATGACGTCGACTTATTCGCGCAACAATACTTACAGTATAAAAATACGTCTTTTCTTATGTTAGACTGAGTACGATTCTCTTGTTATCTTGCGCTTTCGGACCCCAAGATACAGGATTATCCTAGTTTGGGAACCAACGGTAAATATTCGTATATCTTATCTTGAACATTGTTCAGATGTTTAGCTCACACAGTTCTTGCATACATTTATAAAATCTATTGTCAATAAAATTTATTATCATAAAACTATACAGTGTGTTAGAGATCGGACTTCCGATAATTTACCCACGTGTTGTTCATTAAATTTTATCGACAAAATACCATATAAAGGGAGGTCGCACTTCTCACCCCTCTGAATGGGAGCAATTTTAATGTCAATATCTCGTATTCTTTCGAGTTCATTGAAAGTCGTTTACTTTATCATTTATGATGTCAACATACATGAAACAGAATATTTTATTATTTATTTTAAAGATAATGAAATTAACTAGCATGTAAAACCAAATTTGTTAAAAAACACAACAAAAAAATTTTACAAAAGCCTTTGAGTTAGACAAAAACTTAGTAAAATATTGTGTTTTATTTAAGTTATTATGATGTACCTTGGGAACTAGCTTCTGAACATATTGTTCTTTTTTTTTCTTTTAATTTATTTGCAATCAGCTACGCTAGCAACCCTACATTATACACAAATTTATGCTGTTATTAAAGTAAAAAATTTAGAAACGGGGTCCAAAAAACACCAGTTTTACTTTTTTGTACAATTACTTTTATTATTAAAAGTTTTTATGTTCACATTATGTGTAGATTTTGTCTCACTCGCACCTTCTTATAGTAAAAATACCTCTCTTGCTTACATAGTGAAGAATGTTACCTACTTTTAAAAAGGTTTTTTTACAGTTTTGACTTGTGTTTGTTGGACATGCTAGCTAATTTCATAACCTTTAAAATAAGGTCATATTCATGTATGTGGACATCATTAAATGATGAATTAAACGACTTTCAATGAACTCGAAAGAATACGAGATGTTGAAATTAAAAGTTGCTCCCATTCAGAGGGGTGAGGACTGCGACCTCGCTTTGTATAGCATTTTATCGATAAAATTTAAAGAACAACACGTGGGTAAAGTTCGGAAGTCCGATCCCTAACACACTGTATATAAAGATGGCCCAATAAGAGAGTTTTACAACTTGGTAAATACCATTTAAGAAGCAAAGTAGATAGACCTTTATCTAGAGGAGTAGGTAAGCATAGAATACGGACTTCCATTTGGCACGATCCTAATACACCTATCTTGATTCTTTCATATCCATATTTAAAATATAAAGATTAAACGTAGTCTTCACCTGGCATATCACCATTATTCTGGCAAATTTGGTAGAGAAACTTTCGTGTAGGATGACTAATTTTTTCTAAGTTTCCGAACCACTAAATCATTTCTTTCTTTATCTAGGTCACAAGTCATTATCACTCAAACCCACTCCTAAATTACTTCTTAATGACCTTATTTCTATAGCATTAATTTTACTTTCGTGTTTTTTGTGCCACACTCCCAACTTTCACTACCGACATTAAGGTAACACGGTATTGTTTAATATTAAAAGTGCATTTTTTGATACAGTCTTTCTTCCCATACTCCTCTTTCTATATCATTGCTGTGGCCACCATTCCTGCTAAACACACATACATTTTAAAACTCACTGACTCATCCACTGGTTAACTACTTCCCTTCTATTCGTATTTCACATATCACTTTTATCTCTTGTAAAAACCACCACTTTTGTCTTATATGCCGTCACTTTCATCTCCTTTCTTTTAATACTACGTTCATTAATTTTGCAACTCTCTTGCCGACAACAAAAATATGACTTGATCGTCGGCAATTGTCGGCTCACTCACCTATTCTTGGACTTTAAAAATTTCTAAATAACTTTCCATTTAAATTTTAAATTTACTATTAATCCTATCTATTTAGCTATCTGTATAGCTTTAGCTATTAGTTTATTTAGCCATGCTCTTTTTTTGCAAGAAAATTCATTTCTAGCTACCTTATCATTTCACCATAACGTATTATTAATTCTGTCATTTTTTATCTGGCTTATACGACATACTTCAGTTGCTACAAACACCAAACTTCGCTTAACTATATTTCACACTGTATCCAAAATCGAATCTTATATTCTTACTTCATTTAAATCACTAATTATTTTATTTTACTTCTTATTGATAGTACTATTACAAATCTTTATATTTGTAAACTTTCCATTCTATTACGCTGTAACGAAGTAGTAGCCATATATTTAGCATGCTTCCAACCTGTCCCTACGTTGGAATTCCGATTAACTCTACCATAACGCTCCTCACTCTTCCAAATACAAACACAAAATCCATGTGTTTATCTTTTCCTTCCAAACATAGTCGGAGAAGGCTTCCACAATCCTTATTTATACACTCATTGCCAAATTTTTCTAATACTCTTCCCATCTGCGACATAAATTCTCAAGATAAACAACTTCTTTAAGCCCACTTTCAGTTGTACCCTAGCAGACTCGAGTTATTTTTTTTTATAGATTCATACTCTTTCATACACTTATTCATTATTTCTGAAAAGATGATAGACTTCCTGGCATGCCCGCTCAAACTAACGTTTATACCAGAGCAGTAAGCAGTATATATACAACGTGCAGTGGCATTATTGGCCTTTCAATACGTCTCACACAAGCATTTAATATATATAAAACGATGTGATGCTTTCATCATATCATATACTTCATCTACCTTATTATTCATTCATCGCTCCACACACATTCGGTTCATTCAATTTTGCATTGTTGTTTGAGCAGTTAGTAATGATCTAGCAATAGAAAATACTTATTGAGTTCATTTTAGTTTTGTATAATGTATATATATATATATATATATATATATATATATATATATATATATATATATATATATATATATATATACATATATATACACGATGTTGTGTACCTATTATGTAGTTAGAATTTTTAAGAATACCTAATACAACAAAATACATTAATGTGCGACATTTCTCAGTTAGGTACAGAAATAAACACAAATGCTACTTTCCGTGTGGTTGTATAAATATTTATGAAGAAACACATATTGCACATATGTAATTAAAGAATAGTTTTAAAAAAATAAGATTTTGTTTGTTTTCTTATGTTATGTACGTAAAACTTTAATACTTTGATCGGCTCTAAATTGATAAGATTACATTTATGGAATAGAGATACAACTAGTGGAGTAATTGCAATGATCAATCACATTTCTTCATTAAAAATCTAATTAAATTCCAAATTTCCACCGTATTAAAATACAATCAATCAAGTATAGGAGAATACATAATAAATATTTTACTACGACTTTATTTCAAAAATTAAATATAAATAAAACAACCTATTTATTTTCATTACTTATTGCAATAAATGAAATAAATTATGTTAAAGAACGGCATTCACCTTTGCACACTTAGACGATAAGTATATTAGAAAATTGTTTGAATCAATATATATTTTATTTTACTAAGATTATCATTTTTAAAAAGAAATAAGCAAAATTATTGTTAACAGATAATATTAGCAACCCAAGTCGAGGAGGTTTAAATATTAACTATAAAAAACTATAATTTCTCTAAGTTATTACTAACGTGTGGGTGTAGATGTGTTTTTAATTGTATTTTTTTAATATAAGATTTATGGTAAGAAGAATAAAGTTCACACAGTTCCAGACAAAGAAACACATAGTTATCAAAACCCACAGTACTTACCATCATTTAGAATTTTTCAATCATCAGATTTAGAAGCGGAAGCGTTGTCATTTCTCGGAATTAAAACAAAATGCTTCGTTATCAGTAAAATACGATTTTCGACGCTTAAAGCTTAAAATATAAAGTTATTAGATGCTGGTATTCTGTGAGCACAGTCCTTCACGGGTCGAGTTCGAGTCCAAAGTGAATAATAGGCACATAGTCTACGGAATAATACAGCGCGACTCTACCTCAAATAAATTTCGGGATATTAGTTGGCTCACTTTAGTCATTTAAAATTATTATTTAAGCATTTAAAATTATTTCATCTTAATTATGTTCTATGCCTAGTTCCTTAATTATGATTAACTTTAATAATTTTATTTACCATTACCGTTACACGCTGTCAAAATTTCACTGCTGAACGTAGGTCTATCCCATATATTGCTTTACAGAATTGCCATAGTTGCCATTCTTGGCGAGCTGTTTGCAACCGTAGTTATTTTTTAGTTGTTATTAGAATGACGGTGATGCCCATTTCCTGGGTTTTTCCCTCTGTTGCTTCTTACGGCATCCATGGGACAATATAGGGTAGAAAATATTCTTATACCGCTCATATCATAAGGATAGTGCTGAAAATACCGTAATGTGTTAATTTGTTAAGATACTAATTATTGAAATTTATTGTACAATATTTTAAATTAAATTGCACTAAGTTATATATTAAATTGTACGTGACAATTTGTAAAAAAAACGCCTGCTTTATACAAACACATAGCAAATCATGTGAGCTTTAAGATTTTTGTAACATTTTCAAACCAATTTTTAAGCATAATATACAGCTTCTCTTACAATTAAGTACATTAAATAAGATTTAGTAAATGGATACAATAATAATTAATGCAAAATCTTGAGCTATCTAACTTAAAAAAAAAACAAGAATTCTGAGGACTTATTTGCCATTTAATAAGGGTAACATAAAGGCTGCAAGTTGATATCAATTGTCTTAGATACAAATTAAGAAACTTTTTGTACATAATGTAATTAAAGCTATCCTGTGGTCGAAATTCGACTAATTGAGTGAAAACAATGCTAAGTATTTGTTTGCATAATTTTTTTGTTGCAATATTTTCCGATACAATGAAGGCGAAGGTACCTTAGCTTATACAGCTACAAACGTGATCAAAATGCTTTATTTTTATTAAGCGTTTTGTATTAAAAAAATTGCGTTCATTTTTTCGATAAATATTAGCTTAATTAGTCTCCTTTCATAATGAAAACGTACTTCAATATTCGATGTTTATGTTTTAATAATATAATTATAGCTAATATAAATTTTAATTTTCACTTTTGCTTTAATAATTTTAAAACGTGTACAATATCAATTCAAAAGCTAAGAATAAGTACATACAAAAATTTGCTTTACATTTTAATGATTAACGTTATGTAATTCACTATTGTTATGGTGTTATTTACATATGACATAGTAGTTTTGATTCTAAGTGAAATAAACATGTGATGATTTATGAGCAATAAAATTATGAAACATTTTGTTATTTTCATTTAAGTTCTTAATGGTCAAGTGCAAATGTATGTCAAGGCCATCATAATGTACTCATGTAATTTTAACATGTCACCAGCTTATTCTTTAAGCGATAAATCGATGTCCAAAGACTCAAAATGACAAAGCTACTTGGCGGTGCAGAAAATACAATGAGTATATAATATATATTATATATATATATATATATATAAATATAATAAGTATATAACAAATTGACATCGAAGACGGTGCTGTGTTTTTCTCTTATTCTTGAGACTGGTGGTGATAAATTTTTACTGATTTTATCACATTTAATTAACTTTTGTAACTAACGTTTCGAGTGCTTTACTCATGATCAATCAAAAATGCAAAATTATAATTTAAAATCTTGCAATAATAATATTGCATTGGGGTTCATTTTAACTAATATTGGGATTCCAAGCAGAGGGTAGCATTATGTCGATACCTTCGCGAATCATCACGGTCCTTAGTCTTCACAAAGATAAATTTAGATGGTCTACAGGCCACAGCAAACACTTGCCATCAGGTAGACTGTGAGATCGTTCGTCACCCTTATCCAATTTCCCTGAAATGACCTGAAAAACACTGCTAGACATAGGTATTTCCCACATTCCACCAAATGCTTCATTACTTGATTTACTTACATACCCATAATCCAAGGCTAGCGATTTAGAGCGGAACCAGATGAAACGATCTGAATGTGGTATGTGATCTTTTTTTGCATCTATACGTGGTAGAGCCATGCTGCAGTTATATTTGTAGTATAGTTGTAGCACGAATGGGTCGGCTCGACTGGGGAAGGACCACGCTCTCACAGAATACCAGCGTAAAATAGTAGTTTAATGCTGCTGTGTTTTGTATGGTGAGTGTAGAGAACCGGAGACCCTTTTTACTGGAAATGAGGCATTCCATCTTAGTCCTCACGGGTTACAACGCATCTGCATCTTGATTCGTAACCGGGGATAGATGTAGATATCTATGGGCCACAGCAACCACTTACCATCAGGTGGACTATGTGCTCATTTGTCACCCTGTCCTATAAAAAAAAATCCTAACTTTGGTCCATTTGCTACTCGCCGCATAATTTCAACATTGTTGCGAATTATTTCGCTGATGTGGTTCTTCATCGATAGGAGCTTTTTATTCTATTATCTGTGTACTTTAAAAGTGTCATTGCCTTGACACTTTGACATACAACGTTAGCATTGGTGATAACCTGATTCGGCTTCCTTC
This sequence comes from Parnassius apollo, assembly GCA_907164705.1. Taxonomy (NCBI): domain Eukaryota; kingdom Metazoa; phylum Arthropoda; class Insecta; order Lepidoptera; family Papilionidae; genus Parnassius; species Parnassius apollo. The sequence goes on from CAJQZP010000824.1 coordinate 664,119, forward strand.
GAAAACACGTGCATTGTAGTCTCTCGCCACGGTTGTCTAAGGGACTTCTGTCAGCCATCTTTTCCATGCACAGGTAGGAGGACTTACTGAAAAATATCGCTCTGTTTTTACGTCAAACTTGACTCTCTATAATGGGAAAACACACCGTCGACCATCTCACATTGTGAGTGCTTCATGCAGGATATGCTATTTATACAGTACTCGATGCACAAAACACTCCACTCTCTGGACTCAAAAAGTCGAGTGGACCTGATGGAGTGCCCTCTATTGTGCTGGTGACGTGTGCTTCAAAGTTGGCATCGTTTTTAACGTATCTTTTCCGGTACTCATGCTTTCTAGGCGTAGTACCGAGTTCATAGAAGAAAACTTCGGGGCACCCAATCCCAAAAAAAGGTGAATGCTTAAATCTGACCAACTACAGGCCTATCGACATCACCTCCTTGTTTTCCTAAAAATGAATCCGGCAGTTTATAAACCATTATAAACTGCCGGAAAAATATTGTCTTTCAAAATAAATAAATTTATTAAAAAAACTTGTAAAATATTCAAAATGTGATAAATAATAGAAATATAAGTCTAAAATATTATAAAAATGAGGTTAAATAACATTTATCTAATAATTAGAAAATTGTTTAAAAATGTTCGCGTATAAGAAATTCTTAAGTTATGGAGGGTGTTCGTGTATAGATGGCTTTTATGGAGAAACTGATCGTATATGGGGTGGTCGGGTGACCAACTGCTTGAAGTACTGTTGCACAATGACTAGTCCTATATTAGGGACTTATGATAGTAATGTCTATTATTCTTCTTCTTCTTCCGTTGGCGCTACAACCCTTTGTGGGTCTTGGCCTCATCCACAATCTTCCTCCACTTGTCACGCTGCCTGGCTACCTTCTTCCAGCTGGTAAACTTTCCCATCTTCCTGAGATCTTCTTCAACACAGTCACACCAACACATTTTAGGCCTGCCTCTCGGTCTCTTTTGTTGCGGCGTCCACTTTGTCATACGCGGCATACGCAGCGAGTTGAATGGTGTTGTTAATCAGGCCATTGATGTTCAATTTACGTGTGGCAGCCTCAAGTGCCAAATTGAAGACTATAGACGATATTGCGTCTCCTTGTTTCACTCCCGAACGGATCTCAAAAGGCTCGGACAGGTCATTCTGTATGGCTACAACAGCTTTAAAGTGCTTTAACGTGGCTTCGCAAGCCTAACCAATTTACTGGGCACGCCCAAATGAAGCTGCTGGAGAGTATTTGTGTACGGTTCACACTGTCAAATGCCTGATTAAAATCCACAAACATATGATGCAAGTTAATGTTATATTCATACGCCTTTTCCAGTGTTTGCCGCAGGAGGTGAATCTGGTCTACAGTAGAGCGAATAGGTCGGAATCCGCATTGTTACTCTCCCTATATCTCCTCAGCATAACCACAGAGCCTCCTATAAATAACTCCTGACAAAACTTTATAAGCCGCTGAGAGGACTGTAATACCTCTGTAATTGCTACAAATACTCTTATTCCCTTTCTTGAATATCGGTACAATAATACCTGAATTCCACTCCTCGGGTATTCTTTCTTCCTCCCATATAAGAGTAATGAGTCCGTGCATTCTCTCCACGATACCGCTTCCGCATCTTTTGAGTAGCTCTGAGGTGATAGTATCAAGCCCTGGTGCCTTGTTGTCCTTCAGACTACGAATGGCTTGATGGACTTCCATTCTTGTGGGTGATTCTAGTCGCTCCTCAACTTCGGAAAAGATGGGTTCTTTATCTGTTGTTGCATTTGATATGTTTATCAGTTCGCTAAAGTGTTCCCGTCATCTCCTAAGCACGTCTGCCTTTTTCGAGATTAAACTCCCTGACTTGTCTTGACATGCGTCGGGTTTGGGTTGGTATCCCTTACAAAGGCTGTTTATTTCCCTATAGAAGGAGCGTGTAAAATTACGTACTCTCAGGTCTTCCATTCTCTTGAATCGCTCTCTTTCTGCGTTCCTTTTTTTACGTCTCGCTAATTTCATACATTTGTTTCCCTCAGCCTCTTCGTTTTCTTCGTTTCTTACACTGTTTTTTTGTAGATATCTAAGCCGCATTTCATTCCTTTTAGTAAATGATTGCATATATTCTTCATCCAACCATTCCATATTTCTTGTATGCTGTTGTATTTCTTGTATGTCTATTATACTAAAGCATTATTATAAAATGTCTACTTGACGCATAAGCATTATATGGTGTGGTTGGGTGACCGACTGCTTAAAGTACTGTTGCACAATGACTAGTCATATATTAGTTATTAGTATATTTATGAAGTATAGCATTACAATAATAGAGTTTTCATACGGTTGTCATGGTGATTAGCTGTCACAAGTGTTAAAAATTTAATTTTTCAACGTTTTATTAGTTTGAATCACTGTTTTTTTTATTCTTCTTTTAAACTAAATTCTGTACCATGGAAGAGGGTAATGAGGAAGACAATGGTAACTTTGAGAATAGTGACCAAAGTGATTGTAAAGGTGTAATCGATTGTGAACATGAGTGTGAAAATTCCAAATATCTAGAGAAAAATAAGATGGAAACTCAACATAAAATTAGGTCAGCGGAAAAAAGAAAAAACGGAGAACAGTGGAGAAGATAACAGTGAAGAGGGTTTTACAACAGTTACAAGGAGAAAACCAAAATGTCGTATAAGGAGTGATTTAACAAAAAGTGCCGACAATAATCAACTCATTGACGCATTGACAACGCCGTTAGAAATGCAACGTTAGAATAATATTATGAAGTTTTTATTACATCTTTGCAATGCCTTCCTAAACAAATAGGTTTGGCCAAACTACTTAAGTCGGAAAATATTATTAACATTATGAAAATTCGGTATAAAAGCCCGTATAAGGTTTTGGTTCAATTCCAGAAGTTAGAAGATGCTTATCAGCTAATAAACTGTTAAAAGATTTTAGGTTTGGGTTATCATTGTCGTATTGTGAATGAGACACACTTATGTTTTGCAGTTGTAAAAGTAATTGATATAGGAATTGAAGAACAAGAAATTTTAGAAAATTTGACCTCATCATGTGAAAAACCGTCTGTGAAAAGACTCAAACGCTTAGATATAAATGGTAAGTGGACAGGCAGCGAAACATTTCGTTTGACATTCAAAAGTGAACAACCGCCTTCATATGTGTATGAATATGGATGCAGATTCAAGGTCAAAAACTATCACTTTCCAGTCACGCAATATTCTGAATGCTGGAGTTTTGGACATTACGTAAAATTTTGCCCGAATAAAAAGATTTTATGTCCTTAGTGTGGAGACAGACATGCAAATTGCGAAACTATTGAATACAAATGTGTAAACTGTAAAGGCCCACATATGGCATTTGATAAAGCATGCCCTATTTTTATTAAGAAAAAGAGTATTCGTAACATCATGAGTCAACAAAATTTTAGCTACAGAAAAGCACTGGATATTTACTTAAAACAGACAAAACAAACTATGGATAGCCCAACATCTATGAACAAAGTACAAAAGGCTGATAAAGTACCAAGTGCTGATTATACGAAATCATATAGAGATATACTTCTAACAAATAAGTACATAAATCAAAACTTATCAAATACTGAAAGTGGAGAAGAGGATACCAGAAAAGAACAAACAACTTACATAAACGTTAAAAATAAACATATTAAAAAATCGTTAAACATTCAAAGCAAAAAAAGTCCATTGTTGCAATCAAGTCAGCTATATTAAATAATGAAGAAGTGGCAAGAATGGAAACTGACGCATGTACAAAACAACAAGAGGAGAAACAAAAGATGTCTAAAATATGGGTAATTATTAAAAGGGTAAAAGAAATTCTGTTCTCTGAAAGCAAAGTAGAAGAAAAGATTCTCGATATTGTTAAGTTAGTAACTGAAGAGTTGAAAATAATCTTTATGAAACTTATAATGGAAAAAGGAATATTAAATAAACTTTTAAATGCAGTTAATGGATAATACATCAAAGGATTTTACGCTGACTAACTGATTACTCCAGTGGAATACACAAAGTATTAGGCCCAAAATAGTTAATTTTGAATCTCTGTTGATACAAGAAAAAACACATATAGCAATTGTGAGTGAAACGTGGTTGGCTGAGAGCTCGCCTCTAGGAATAAGTGAATATAACATTTTTAGGAAAGATAGATGCGACTCATATGATGGTGTATTCAATAAGTACAAGCAATACTAGTTTAGAAGTAGTTTATGTCAAAATCTTCAATAGTAAGTATCTTGAAAATGTTTTATCTATTTACTGCCCATGTTCTGTTAGAACATCTTCAACTGACTGGAATAACATATTCGCCCTTTGCCCACGCAAATGTGTCATTGGAGGAGATTTTAATTGGCATCACACCAACTGGTCTAATAAAATTGACACCAGAGGGGCACAATTATTAGACAGTTCCTTGGATTTCGGTTTCATATCAATAAATAACGGAGAAGCTACCAGATTTACAATTTACCTGATGTTACCAAACAGTATTTATTATATTTATTTAACACAATTTTATTAATGGGATACATACCCATGCAATGGCGAAATATTAAAATTATTCCTATACCTAAGCTAAGGTCCTGTATTTGGAAGACATTTCATGCTCTTATAACGAAAAAATTAGAATGGTACATAGAACACAACAAGAGAGAACAACATATTATCCCCTTTCACCAGTGGGTTTCGCAGATTTCAATCGTGTTTGGATTGTTTAGTATGCTTAGTAACACATATTCAGCTATTTTTACAAAAAATATACCTACTGTCGCCTGCTTTATTGACATAGAGAACGCATATAATAATGTCCCTATTGATAAATTTATTAATGTTCTTGACAGACTTCGGGTTGGGTCAAAATTTTGTAAATATATTTGGTCTTTTTTAACCGAAAGATATCTTGTTATAGAAAGGGAATCACATAAAGGGGAATTGAAAAGATGGGCCAGTAAGAGTTTGGCGCAGGGTGATCCTCTATCTCCCTTGTTATTAAACATTATTACACATGATATATGTAGACAGATACAAAATGTATCTATCGCTCAATATTATGCAGATGATTTTATAATCTATTCTAGTTCAAAAAATTTGTTTAGTATGCTTAGTAACACATATTCAGCTATGTTTTTCAAAAAATATACCTACTGTCGCCTGCTTTATTGACATAGAGAACGCTTATAATAATGTCCCTATTGATAAATTTGTTAATGTTCTTGACAGACTTCGGGTTGGGTTAAAATTTTGTAAATATATTTGGTCTTTTTTAACCGAAAGATATCTTGTTATAAAAAGGGAATCACATAAAGGGGAATTGAAAAGATGGGCCAGTAAGGGTTTGGCGCAGGATGATTCTCTATTTCCCTTGTTATTAAACATTATTACACATGATATATGTAGACAGATACAAAATGTATCTATCGCTCAATATTATGCAGATGATTTTATAATCTATTCTAGTTCAAAAAATCTTAAGGACTGTGAGTATAACATTCAGAATGCTTTAAATTTTATAATTACTTCATTTAATAAAATTGACTTAGATATTTCTATCGCCAAGACTAAGCTTATGATTTTTAGTAGAGGTTTTAGACGTCAGGAAATTAAATTAGAACTATATGGAAAGAGAATAGTTGAGACAGACAAAATGCGATATTTGGGTATTTGGTTGGACCGGTCATTAAGATGGGCTAAACACATTAATGAAATTAGCCAAAAGATATTAAAATTTGTAAATATATTAAAAGTGTTAACAGGGCATGGTTGGGGTATCCATCCGCAGCATTTACGTAGGTTATACTTATCACTTATAAGAAGCAGAATTGATTTCGGTTTTTTATATGATATGAGTGCTAATAGAAATATTTGTAAATTAGATAAAATCCAAAATCAAGCACTTCGTACTATAGGAGGTTTTATCAAAAGTACACCATTACACGTTATGGAAAGTGAATTAAATATAACGCCTCTATATATTAGAAGAAAATTTTTAGTATATAAATATTGTCTGAAAGGTAAATCTAGAACTAATAATACTACTATTAAACTATTAACAGAACTCAGCTTATTCTGTCAAGACAGGTACTGGCAAAATAAAAAGAAACCACTTTTAGCAATTATATTAGAACAAGTTAATATTAATAGTGTGTATTCTTCGGATTCAATAGATACGTTCTCTTTAAATACTTGGGTATCAATTATTAATGTTAAAAACTTAATTAAACAGGACTTAAATTGTATCAAGGGTGCTAAAAGATGTCAGGAGATAAATACTTTAAATTCGAATGTAATAAATGAATTAAATGTTAATTATTTCGGATTTTTCGCACAAAATTTTCTGTGATGGATCCAAAGATAAATATGGTGCAGGTGCCGCTTATTTCGACTCATTGTTGGGTAATAAAAGTAAAATTAAAATTCCCAATAATTTTACGATAATGTCAGCTGAATTAATTGCTATAAATGATACCCTATTACATGCTGGTACAACAAATTTTCAAAAATATTCATTCTAACTGATAGCAAGAGTGCTCTTGAACATATTGCTCGATGCTTCTCTGGTCTCAGAGGTGTATCGATAGCATATTCGATTATTAAATCAAATATTGAAACTTCAATGTAAAAACCGTGAGTTAGCATTGCAGTGGGTAGCGTCTCACATCGGTTTACAGGGCAATGAGGAGGCTGATAAGCTGGCGAAATTGGCAATCACCCATAGAAGAGAATGTAATGTTTATCCTGATTATTCAGAAATTTTAATTAAATATAAAGATTTAATAATAATAAATAATTTTTAGCGTTAACCGCTAAAAAGAACCCCTTTGTCGTATCCCCTCAGTTTCAAGGCACTCCCCTTGTTGCCTCAGCCAGTATCGGAATCCTCGGCGTCGACATATCGAGTGACGTGCAGTTTCGTGGTCACTTGGAAGGGAAGGCCAAATTGGCCTCTAAAAAGCTTGGCGTGCTCAGCAGAGCGGGACAGTATTTCATGCCGGCACACCGCCTGCAACTTTACAAGGCGCAGGTTCGGCCGCTCATGGAATACTGTTCCCATCTCTGGGCTGGGGCTCCCCAGTACCAGCTCCTTCCACTTGACCGCATCCAGCGCAGAGCGGCTCGAATCGTCGACGACCGAGTGCTTTCCGATCGGCTCGATTCACTGGCGCTGCGAAGAGATGTTGCATCTCTTTGCGTATTTTATCGCATCTATCACGGGGAGTGCTCTGAGGAATTGTTCGGATTAATCCCAGCCGCCAAATTTCGTGAACGCACTACACGGCAAACGTCCCGATACCATCCACACCATCTGGATGCTTGGCGGTCCACCACTGTACGTTTCAAAAGGAGTTTTCTTCCGCGTACAACCTCTCTGTGGAATAATTTACCACCGGTGATTTTTCCGGACCGATACGACCTGGGGACCTTCAAGAAAAGAGCTTACTCCTTTCTAAAGGGCCGGCAACGCACCTGCAATTCCCCTGGTGTTGCGGTTGATCATGGGCGGCGGTAGTCACTTAACATCAGGTGAGCCACATGCTCGTTTGCCCCCTCTTCTATAAAAAAAAAAAAAAAAAAAAGAGAAATGTTATAAAATTTGGAAAGAATATTTTGATTAAAGATCGCAAGAAAAAGGGATTTGGTACAAAACCATCCAGCGTCAGCCTCCGAAAGTGCCTTGGTTTAATCAATGTCTGTTGAATAGAAAATATATTGTATTAGCAATGCGACTTCGTTCCGGACACATTCCGTGTAATAAGTTTGCTTTCATGATGAAAAAGAAACAATCCCCAAATTGTGATACATGCAAAACAATAGAAGATGTACAACACTTGCTCGTGGAATGTTCCAAAAATCATCATGAAAGAAAACTATTAGTTGCCAAAACTGATATTAAAATTTGTAACCTAGGGGAATATCAAAGCATTCTGTCTGAACCATTGTCTAATGCTGCTCAAATTGTATATAACTTAGTTAATATTTTGTGTCAATAATTTAAGAAATTGTAGTGTGTTATTTAGTTATAAAGTACAATAGGACTGATATGTTAAAAATAACCTAAGTCCCTAAATTAAAAATAAAAGAATTAAAAAATATACTAGAGTTGTAGGTAGAAGTCTTCATATTAATGACTTGTGATAGTAAGATCTATAATACATAAACATACATACATAAACACTCACGCCTGTCACCCAGAGGGGTAGGCAGAGACTACAGACTTCCATTTGGCATGATCCTGAGACACCTCTCTCGCCTCCTTTACATCCATATACCTACGCATACATGCTCGTCGGTTAAGGGTACTCCTAATTTGGCCCGTTTTCAATAAATCGCCAATTTGGTCAAAAAAATTTCGCCTAGGACGTCGCTTTTCGACTCTGCCATTCACGTCTGCAACATAAATTTTCTTTGTCACTCGTTCCTCATTCATTTTTTCTAAATGACCAAACCACCATCACCACCATCTATAATACAAAAAAACATTATTATAGAAGGTCTCTTTGATACATACGCATTATGATAGTAGAGTTATGGGTTGAAGTCCTATATATTAAAGACATATAACAGTAAGGTCTATGAAATAAAGCAAATATGTAGGAGGTTTCATATAAGTAAAAGCATTATATTTATAGAAATACGACTTGAAAAGGATTATTATAGTAGCATCTATGCTGCTTCACGTGCAACTAAGACAGAGGTAAAATTGGACTGGCTAACCGATGTGTCCTAGACAAATTATCTTAATGCCGGTGGTAAGCGGGTTTGTTGTAACAATACGGATTTCACGTGGACATCGCACACCCATACCGCTTGTGGGTGGCGTCATAGCGTATAGCGATGCGTTGTCTATCTTTCGGATTGTGATAGTGGCAGATTTACCAGCAGGCTGAGTAGGCTGGAGCCTAGGGCGGCAGATTTTTGGGGCGGCAAATTTGAGGATAATTTTTTTATTTGTCACAGAAATTAAAGAGATTTAAATTTTAAAATGATAGATGAATAAATATTTTCTGCCATTGTTTCGGAAATCATAACATTTTTCGTTCCTTGCTCAGGACACTTTTTAAATTCAATGACAACATTGTACAAAAGCTTGTAGTTCTTTACGTTGTTTCAAGAAATTTTTATATAAGTTCGAAACAATGCTGGCAAAAAATAACGACTGAAATCGAGAAAGGGGAAACACTAAAGAGAGTAAATCTGACGCCTTATCAGTTAGAGAGGACGCATGTGGAAGTTTAGAGATTCTTGGTCGAAGACCTTAAAACTTTGGAATTATTTAAGGATGAATGTACTAAAAAGCCTGTAACGCGAAGCGAAGCGACGGTAATACTTTTGAATTCTGAAAAAATGAAAACGGCGGTAATGGTTGTTCTGTGAATTTTTTTGCAAAAAATATACAAAGTTAATGTTCAAATTCAGGTTTCTATCGTAGATTTGATCACTGTTTTCGATCTTTACGAATCTCTTTGCAAGTTTTTCGTAGCTGAACAAGAAAATTTTAAGTAAGGTTTTCGAAGAAAATGCGATGGAATTAAGCGTGTCGAAGCAGTATACAAAAGACATGGGAAAAGACAACAGAAAAGGAAAAAAAAAGAAATCAAATACCCGATAAAGAAATTCGAATAACTACAAGTGACATTTTCAGGGCAATAACAACTATATACAACCCGAAAATATTTCTTGTGCAATCTTACCTAAATCTTTGGGCTGTAAAAATAATCTAGGAACTGATACATCGATTACCTAGTTCACAATCATACTAATTACGGCAAAAAGGTGGTGTAATTAGGACTATAGTGCGTGACTCACAAAGTTACAATTTTTTTGAAATATAAAATTGTAGTGCATATGATTGTGAACTAGAGTAACGATTTGTAGAAGTCAGTAAGGGCGGCAAAATTTAAATAGCCTACTGGCGGCAAGTGTGGGAATCCGCCACTGGATTGGGACAACAAGCATACTCAACTTCATGTGTAAGTGCATTAGCGCTATGATACGTGGAGTTTTGTCCACTGGCGTCTAAGTAGCGTGCTAATATGAAATTTTGGTGTAGTTTTTAGTTACAACAATACAAACTTTGTTACTAAAGTCGATAGGGATCATGTGAGTGTGTTGCGAGGGGTCGCCATCCGTATGATAGTTTCATTGATACTTACTGCTACTTGCGGTATTGCATCTTGTGATGAATCTGCGGGTGTGTCCTCGCCTGATTCAACGCATTCTTGTAGTTCTAGTCGATGGAGGTATGCGTGTAGTGATGTCTGCTGGGACGTATAGGGGACCTTGGGATGGTGTAAGTCGTATTGATGCTTGTTGCGTTCTGCAGAATTACGAATTGATGGTTGTTTGGTGGGACGCTATTCTCAATGGCGCTCTCTGCGTCTTGGTTTGACACCTAAGTAGCTTTTCCCAAATCGGGTCTTTCCATTACAGGGCTGCAGACTGTCTGACCCCATGATTTTTTATATAACAACAAAATAATATATCTCTGTAACTTTCCCACCTTTGAATGACTGAAGGCGACTTGTTGGTGGGTGAGACAAACATGATCGAAAATGCATTTACTCAACGTCAATGACACAAACCCTTTCTGATGGAAAATTATTATTCGTATCTTATAACTGCCTTTTGGCTATATCTGCCGTTGTATTGGTTGGTGGAGCATATGTGTCGACCTCTTGCAGGTGGTAGCTGGAGAGAGGATCTGGGGAGACTCTCAAGGCTTCGGCCGAAATCCGCACAACGTGGAAACCCATTCCCTTGAGGTGAGCGGTAGATTCATGACACGATCTGCGGCTAGTAGCCGTGTTGATCATGCAGTTGGTGGTGAAGCCATACATACACCTACATCACGTCTGCAGGAGCGGCGGTCTGGCAAGTGATGGCGCTCACGGAGGGTTTACGGTAAGTGTGCCTATTTGCCTACACCGTACATTCACTGTGACTGGATTTGTTCGTATTCTGTATGGCGATATGCGCGACTTCGGTCGTTGTTTGTGCTTACACACTACCAAGGGGCGCTGTAAGCTGTAACGTACATAAATATTACTGCTCCGTTGTTTTAATGGTAATTTATCAAGTTAAGTGAGCTAATTGTAAGAATTTAACAGTGTCTTATAGTGAAATAGTGTAAAATCACGAATATTATTAACAATTGAAGTATAGAAAGTGTTAAAAAGGATCGTAACGGTCATAGACTTTTATAAAGTAAATACAGTGAAATATCTTAAAACTCTTACTGTGGAACCTTTTGATTATTTGAATACCAAAATCAATAATAAGTGTCGGACTAAAAACCAAAAACGGTTAAATAAGTGATTTAATAACCTAAGAATTTAAAATGACTAAGCAATATTAATTCATCGATCTAAGGTCACTTCACCGCCATCTATCGGTGAATACGAAAATTTACAACAATACTTCACGGCCTATTACAGTAAGGTTATCACTACTAAATAAAAGAGGGCATTTATTCGAGATAAGCTTATTGTTGTTCTAAAGAAATATGAAGGAAATTAAAGATAATATGCTTCTTGAAATTCAGGCTGATATGATGTCGCAAAAAGAAGAAATAAAAGGTATGGAAAAAAATATCACAACAAACATCAATAACAATATAAACGAAAAATTTAAAAAAATTGAAACAAAAACTAAACAACTGCAGGAAAAACTCGCGGAACAAGAAATGGCCCTGGAAAAAATTGAGAGACAGCTGCGTAAGAAAAATTTGGTGTTGTTCGGAGTTGAGGAAAAAAAAGGGTTCATATTTTGATCTGGTAGATACCGTTTTGGAAATAATAAAAGAGTTTATGAAAATAACCTGCGAAAAACAGGAAATAGAGTCTGTTCGAAGAATAGGAAAAATTGGTGAGAAAGCAAGACCCGTTTTAATATCATTTACAATAATGGGCCGAAAAACTGATGTTTTAAGTAACAAAAAAGCTCTAAAAAACTCTCCTTACTATATTATGGAAGATTATCCTAAGAAAATCTTAGAAAAACGAAAACAGTTACAGGAAGACCTGGCAAAAGAAATAGAGCAAGGAAACAATGCAGTCATCAGGTATGATAAAATTATAATTCTTAAGGACAAAAAATTACCGCAGCAAAATAACAAGAGAAATTTATCGGTATCACCAGAAAACTCTGGAACACTCACCTCTCCATTTACCAATAACATTACTCAGACGTCTAAAAGGAATAGGACTATTAAAGCATTTATGGCAAAAACAAAAGTAAAGGAAAATACGACAAAGAAGGTTAAGGAAACTATGGGGTTTACGGAATAGCAACAAATAGTGCCCCCTCCACATCTATTAAAGCAACAGGAAGAAAATCTACAAAAACATTAAACACAGCTCTCAATACGGGTGGTCGCCACGAGAGCTTTAGACCAGAACCCTCCAGCGATAGTTTATCGAATAAAAAACAAACTCTAATAACAAAAACAGGTTCTAAAAGAAGAGGTACAATCGAAATATTAACTCTTAACACAAGAACTCTTAGAACAGAAGCAAACCTTCAGGAGCTTGAAATCGCGCTATCGGAACTACGATGGGACATATTGGGGATCAGCGAAATGCGCAGACTTGGAGAATCAATCGAAGACCGTAATCAGTATATACTTTACTACAAAGGTGTAATTCCGGGACAAAGGGGAGTCGGATTCCTTATTAAAGCCTCGCTGAAGAATAAAATAAAGGAGTTCAGAGGCATATCTGACCGTATAGCCTATGTCAATATGACATTACCTGGTTATAGCAAGGATTGGGTAATCATACAAATTTATGCCCCAACAGAGCAAGCTAACCCTTGCGACTTAGACCAGTTCTATCAAGCCCTCAGTGAAACAATAATTAAAGTAAAAAATAACCATATCGTTGTAATGGGTGATTTTAACGCACAGGTTGGAGTAAGAAGCAGTGGTGAAGAGAATGTTCTTGGTAGATTCGGTCACGGTAAGAGAAGCAAGAATGGGCAAAAAATGATTGATTTCATGCTAGAAACTAATTTAACTATACTAAACAGCCTCTACAGAAAGAAATACAAAACCAAATGGACTTGGAAATCACCGGATGGAAAATATAGGAACGAAATAAATTATATTACAACTAATAATCATAGAGCTTTCACAAACACTGAAGTAATCCAAACACTAAACTTTAACACTAACCATCGTATGGTTCTTTCATCTCTTCTGTTGATACCTGCAAAGAAGTCACGCAAAATAATCACGGGAAATCTCAAAATAAGTAACAAAGTGAAAGAAATAAAAATGCCTTATTCTCCTCTTTCAAAGCATAGCACACCTCTAAGGGAGAACCGGAAAGAGCTAGATCTACAGACAAGGTACAACTTAATAGAAAACCAACTGAGTGGCACATCTACTTCCTCAAAAGACAAAAAACGTAAATTGAGTACAGAAACAATCGAACTTATAGAGGAGAGAAAAAAATTAATGTCAAAAAATTGGAAAGACAGAAAACTCAAAGAAAGAGACCTTGCCGCATTAAGTAAAACTATTTATAAAGCCATTAAAAATGACCGGAAGAAACACAGACTGGAAGTTATCGATAAGCACATCATAAAATCAGGCGGAGTAAGGAAGGCACTTAAAGAGCTACGGGAAGTTACCAAGGAATGGATCCCCGAAATCAGAAAACAGAATAAAGCATATACTAAACGTAAGGACATCATAGAGTGTGCTACTGATTTCTACCGACGTCTCTACAGTAGAGAAGTATCGCTGCATAAAAAGTTTAAAACGATTATTACAACACATGACAAGCCCCTATCTATATTATGTAGCGAGGTAGAGAAAGCTTTAAGCTCACAAAAACTAAATAAAACACCCGGTCCAGACAAGATTACGAATGAGGCTCTACAAGGAACATCTAAGGAGTTATGTCCAATACTTGCAAGAATGTTTACTGAATTATTATATAGAGGTCAAATACCGTATCAATGGTCAAAATCACACATCATATTGATACACAAGAGCGGAGCAAAAGATGAAATAGGCAATTATAGACCAATCAGCTTAATGTCGAACATTTACAAAATATTCGCTAAAATAATTCTCGACAGAATCACTCTTCAATTAGACGAAAATCAACCAATAGAACAGGCGGATTTTAGACGTAACTTTTCAACCATTGACCATATCCACACGGTTAAACAGGTTCTCGAAAGGTACAATGAATATAATAAACCACTCTACTTAGCCTTTGTAGATTATAAAAAAGCATTTGACAGTTTATACCAAGAAATTATATGGGAGAGTCTAGAAAGGCAAGGCATTCACAAAACGTACCTAAATATTCTAAAACAAGTTTATGATGAATGTTCAGCAAGAGTATACCTCGAAACACTAGGAGACGAGTTCCCTATAAGAAGAGGAGTCAGACAAGGTAAAATACGTGGAAGAATACACTTACTTAGGCCAAATCATATCACCAAAAGACCTAACATCCAAGGAAATAAATAAAAGAATAGCGAATGGGTGGAAAAAGTATTGGTCACTAAAAGAAATAATAAAGAGCAAAGAGTTGGGAATGGCAGGAAAACGAAAAGTGTTCGAAATGTGTATTCTTCCCTGCTTAACATACGGATGCGAATCTTGGGCCCTCACAGGTTCACACAGAAATAAATTGTTAACATGCCAACGAGCAATGGAGAGGAGCATGATTGGTATAAAGAAAACCGACCGGATTAGGAATGAAGACACTCGGAACAAAACCCAGGTAGCTGATATATTACAAAGATTAGACTTACAAAAGTGGAGATGGACTGGACACATGCTCAGGAACCGTCAAGAAAAATGGAGCCAAATTGTCACAAATGGTATCCAAGAGATAGCAAAAGTAGCAGAGGTGGGCAGCGTAGAAGGTGGGAAGATGATTTAAAATACACGGCTGGACCTTACTGGAGACGATTAATACTCGACCGGAAACAATGGAAAAGTCTGGAGGAGGCCTTTGTCAATAGACATTCCGAAATCAGGGACTTTATATGGTAAATAATAATAAAATAAATATTTAATATAGTTATGCAAATAGTTTCCTTATGCTAAGTCTTGTTTTAATTAATTTAAATATTTAATAATAATAAATGAAATACGAGTAAATGTCATTGTTTGATTAATTTATATAAGATGCAATGAAATATTTATTCATTAATAAGTTAATTTTTAAATGTCAATGTGTTATAATATGTTAATAATATTTCTTCTATTTCTAATTGATAATGTTATGAATATCACTAATTGAGTAAGGATAATTTATATATATATATAAAAATTGTTGTCATTTTTGATTTTGGAAATAAAAGGCTATTAAAAAAGTAGGTACCAAGGGGCGAAGCCCTTTTTTACTGGTTCGTCAGTTATTTTGCTGGAATACCTTTTACAAGGGCGAAACCCTTTTATCGGGTATTTTATATATATTATACATATTGTGAGCCTATCCCAAGCGGGAAGGGATTAATAATAATATATTTATAATGTATTTTATTTTAATTTTATTTAATTTATGTTATCGAAAAACAACAGCTTACAAATCTTAAGTAAATACATGTTAAATTCACAAGAAGCCAATAACAGGTTCTCACTAATAGAGATACACTATCATATATATATGTATATAGTGGAGACGAACTGTCCACTATTAACAGACTCCGAGTGGTTTTCTTTAAGGTGGAGAAATGAAACTACTGTTTATGTTTATGAATGTACTGTCGAATGGGATTCGGAATGGAATATCTTTTGCATCAACCTTGCCTATATTTATATGGCTGGCTCACTATTGATTTCCCAATGGTAACAATTAATATTTTGCCTAGCCAATTATATTGCTTATTTTATGACCAATGAAAACTATTTAAAATATACAATTATCTACGTTTCGTTTCCCGGCGTGAGACTTGTTTGTTGTTCACGAAGCTACGTCGCTGGACCGGGCTATATAAGACATGCAGATCGGTGCGCACGCGTAGTCGGCGGGCGGCGGCGGTGTGGAATACAGCTCCGGAACAGCAAGAGGAAACGAACTGCGGCGTTGAAGAAACGGCTCACCATTGGTCGACGGATACGTGACGATAGCGGCGTGTGAAGTCGGTGTGGCGCTGAATGATATTTGCGGCTGCTTCTTGTTTCTTTATAAGAACGTCAAATTATCTATATACAGTCCGCAGTATCTCAGTAGCCAAGAATAATTAGGAAATAAAATGTTTTTTTTTATTTATTCTCGCCTTCCGCGTTATGGTAGCAGCGGAGTATATATTATTTATTCCCGTTTCGGTTTGATTAATCTGGCTGCTACATCACTCTCCCCCCAGCGAAAGCGTACCGGAGGCTTGACGACTCGCCCGTATTTCGTAGTTTTTAAAATAGGTTTCAACTGGGTTGATGTAGATGATGAAGTTTCAAGCTTCCTCGCTGGTGGTTTTGATGATGATGATGAATCCTCTGCAGTATCCTCGTTAATAATATAGGCAGGCTTTAGTCGGTCGATCGATATAATCGTAGATTTCCTTCCGGGTATTTGTAGTTTAAAAGTCTTGCTATTTCTCTCTAATACTTTATACGGTCCATCGTAGGTAGGTTGAAATTGTTTTTTCATTGCGTCGTTTCTTACAAAAACTTGTTTGCATGTTTTCAAATCTTGGTGAATGAATACTGATTTATTATTTCTGTGTGATTGCTTTTCGGTGCATTTCAACGATAAGGCTTTGTTAATTGATTCTCGAAGTTTAGTTACGAAATCGTAATCCATTTCTTGTTTGTTTGACGCTGCTGAACTGAAGAAGTCACACGGCAGCCTTATGCTGCAGCCGTAGGTTAGCTGAGCGGCGCTAAGACTAGTGTCTGCACGCGGTGTTGCTCGTAGTCCGAGTAGCACTGTAGGTAGCTCATCAATCCACTTTGTATGTTGAGATAAACGAGTTTTGAGTGCAGTCTTTAATGTACGATGCCATCGTTCGATTATTCCGTTTGACTGAGGATGGTATGCTGTTGTACGCGTCTTCTGTATTCCCATAGTTTGAAGAAGTTTGAGGAATAGGTTGCTTTCGAAATTCCTTCCTTGATCCGTTGTGATGGTTTTAGGCGATCCGAAACGAGTAATCCAATTTTCATAAATTATCTTCGCGACGGATTCGGCTGAAGTATCATCGGTAGGTATTGCTTCTGGCCATCTTGTTGTTCTGTCGATCATTGTTACGAGATAATGATGTCCTTGCGGTGAAGTAGGTAATGGTCCAACGATGTCAACGTGCAAGTGTTCGAATCTCTCCGTGGGTGGAAATGTAGCTAGACTACTTGATGTATGCCTTTGTACTTTGCATTTTTGGCATTGAATGCATTGCTTCGCCCAGTTGCCAACATCCGCTTGCATTGCAGGCCAAAAGAATTTTTCAGTGATGAGTTTTCTTGTTGTTCTAACACCTGGATGACTAATGTTGTGCAGTGCATTGAAGACTTCGCGACGACATTCTTCTGGTATGTATGGTCGCATGGTTGTCGTTGAGGCTTCACAGTATATAGGTAGATGCGTCATTGGCATTGTAACTTGCTTGATGGACAAGTTACCTTGCTTCGATAGATGTTTTATGTTGTCACTATCTCTGTCTTGTGCTGCGGCGATCTTATGATAGTCGATTGATGTAGGGCACGTTACACTGTCGATTGGTACGCGACTGAGTGCGTCGGCAACTATGTTGTCCTTTCCACTGATGTGACGTATGTCGGTCGTGAATTCACTTATGAAAATAAGTTGTCTTGCTCTTCGTGGTGTTTCCGATAGTGGTGGTTTCTTTGGAAGTACATATGTTAATGGTTTGTGGTCGGTAAAAACGATCAGGTTTCGACCCTCGAACGTTTTTCTGAAGTGCTTGATAGCCATGTAAATAGCGAGTAGCTCTCGGTCGAATGTACTGTAGTTACGTTGAGTATCGGAGAACTTCTTCGAAAAATATCCAAGTGGTTGCCATTTCCCATTGCTGTATTATTGGAGAACTGCTCCTGCTGAGAGATCGGATGCGTCGCTGAAGATAGCAAGGGTTGCTTCGTGTGATGGGTGAGCGAGTAAAGCTGCATTTTGGATCGCAATTTTACAAGCTTCAAATGCCTTCGTGGCTTCATCGTTCTATTCGATTGACGTTTTATCTTTTTTTCTTCGTGTTGTGAAGGTAGGCGTGAAGTGGTGCTTGGATTTCAGCGGCTTTAGGTATGTGTTCTCTGTAAAAATTTATCATCCCGAGAAAACGCCTTAGCTCTTCGATAGTTTTAGGTTTTGCATAATCGATGATTGCTCTGACTTTTTCGGCAGGCGGTTTTATTCCTTCCTTGCTGACGGTGAAACCAAGAAATTGAACTTCTTGCTGTCCAAATATGCATTTCGAAGGGTTGATTGTGATTCCGTTGTCTTCTAATCGCTGTAGCACGGTGCGTAGATGGGTTTCGTGCGTTTCTTTATCAGGGCTTGCAACAAGGAGATCATCAATAAATGCGAAAACGAAATCCAGTCCATGAAGTACTTCGTGTATGAATCTTTGGAAAGTTTGACCTCCGTTCTTTAATCCTGGGATCATTCTTGGGAATTCGAATAATCCCATTGGGGTAATTATTGCTGTCTTCTCTATGTCTTCATCGCGGACTCTTATTTGTTGGTAAGCTCGGTTGAGATCGATGGTGGAGAATATAGTCTTGTCTGATAGTTGATGAGTGAAATCCCTGACTCGCGGTATTGGGTAGCGGTCAGGAGTGGTAATAGAATTCAGTCTTCTGTAATCTCCACAAACTCGTAATTCTCCGTTCTTCTTCGGTACAATGTGAAGTGGTGATGACCAAGGGCTTTTGCTTGGACGGCATATTCCTTGCTCAATCATGTTTTCGAATTCCTTTCGAACTTGCTCGTATAGGTGTGGTGCGATTGGACGTGCACGACAATGAAGTGGTGGTCCATTGGTGTCGATGAAATGCTCAACGTCGTTCTTCGGTGTTAATTTCATTGAAGTTATTCTTGTGATACCAGGGTATTCTTCGAGGATCTTGTGATACGGTTGTTGCACATCTATGCTTCTTATTGTGGGCAGTTTGGTTGCTTGTACAAAAGACTGAGATGCAAGATTGGTTTTCCCGTCGATTATTCTTCTATTTTTGATGTCGACGACCAACTGGTGATGTTGAAGAAAATCAGCACCGATGATTGGTTTGCTGACTTTAGCGACGATAAATCTCCATTTGAATGGTCGGTGTAGATTAAAATCAAGTTCCATTGTTTTTTCTCCATATGTAGGAATAACCGTATTGTTTGCTGCATAGAGTTGAAAATCTAGTGGCTTCAACTTCTGTCCTTGCTTCGGCGGTAACACTGAGATATTTGCTCCGGTGTCGATAAGGAAAGTAAGCTTGCTTTTTTTATCGGTGACGAAAAGACGGTAGGACTTTGCTGTTACGCTGGATCCCGTCGCATCGAGCGTACTAGTTAGTTTTCCGTATTCGTATTTTCATTTTTGAATGTACACGGTGCTGTGCATTTTCTTGCCTCGACCCCGAAACGTCGATGATAGTAGCAGTAAGGGGATCTTGATGTTGAGCTTATTCGACTTCTACTTGCAGAGCGGTTGCGACGAAAAGGTGATCTTCGGTGTTGCTGATTGCGCTGGTTGTACTGTTGCTGGTAAAAGGTATGATGCTGGGAAGCTTTGAGCGCGGCGACTTCGAATGATAGCTTCCGAATTTCTTCGAGAAGAAACTGGGTATCATTGGCCTTTGTTGAAGTGCCTTCGATGATCGATATGTGTGAGCTACTGCTGTTTTCGATCATCTTGTCCGCCAGGAGTGCCAGTTCGTCGAGCTTCGTCTGCGTGCTGAATGTTTCGCTGACTGCTATTACCGATCGAATATGTGGTGGTAGGTGGTTTACCCACATTAGCCGTAGTGTTGAATCCGGAACTTTATCTCGCGCCAAAGTACGCATTTTGCGTAGGAGTTGTGTGGGTTTCTGGTCTCCAAGTTCTATTTTTGATAGAAGTTTTTGTAGCTGTCGACTGTCGGATTCTTCGTATGCGGAGATCAGACGATCCTTCAGTGAATTATACTGGTCGACTGCTGATGGGTTGTACAACAGGCCCGCAATTTGTTCGATGTCTTGTTTCTCAAGTTGGGCTATCACCATCTGTGCTAATTGCGCTTGGCTCTTCTTTAAACCATTCGTTGCGGCTTCAAAACTGACGAACCAAAGTCGTGGTTTGTCTCTCCAAAACGGTGGTATTCTTAACGATAGAGATATACCGGCGATTTCTGGTTCTTTTACCGGGTTTGATGTATATGTGTTTGCCTCCTGCTCCATAATGACGGCTTGATTACACTGATTTTATATAAACTGAAGTCTTCCTTCTCGGTGTTCGTACGGGTTTCCTTCGCGGTGTTCGTGCAATAGTAGTGGTACGTCGCAGGGTGTTCCTTCTTGGTGTTCGTACCGGATCTTCCCCCCTCGGTGTTCGTACGGGGTCACCACTGTAATAGTGGAGACGAACTGTCCACTATTAACAGACTCCGAGTGGTTTTCTTTAAGGTGGAGAAATGAAACTACTGTTTATGTTTATGAATGTACTGTCGAATGGGATTCGGAATGGAATATCTTTTGCATCAACCTTGCCTATATTTATATGGCTGGCTCACTATTGATTTGCCAATGGTAACAATTAATATTTTGCCTAGCCAATTATATTGCTTATTTTATGACCAATGAAAACTATTTAAAATATACAATTATCTACGTTTCGTTTCCCGGCGTGAGACTTGTTTGTTGTTCACGAAGCTACGTCGCTGGACCGGGCTATATAAGACATGCAGATCGGTGCGCACGCGTAGTCGGCGGGCGGCGGCGGTGTGGAATACAGCTCCGGAACAGCAAGAGGAAACGAACTGCGGCGTTGAAGAAACGGCTCACCATTGGTCGACGGATACGTGACGATAGCGGCGTGTGAAGTCGGTGTGGCGCTGAATGATATTTGCGGCTGCTTCTTGTTTCTTTATAAGAACGTCAAATTATCTATATACAGTCCGCAGTATCTCAGTAGCCAAGAATAATTAGGAAATAAAACGTTTTTTTTTATTTATTCTCGCCTTCCGCGTTATGGTAGCAGCGGAGTATATATTATTTATTCCCGTTTCGGTTTGATTAATCTGGCTGCTACATATATATATATATATATATATATATATATATATATATATATATATATATATCAGATGATGCTGTTTGCATAAGGATAGATTATCTTCTGATCGGTAGTTTCTATGGGTACGATAGTAAAGATATCGTATGAATTTACGTTGAATACTTTCAATCCGTGAAATATATGTATCATAGGTACATCGGATTCCAGATCTGCGAATTATATTCAAGCGTACTGCGGACGTAAGTACAGTACAAGATTTTAATTGTTTTAATTTTATTAAACTCCCTTGCAGTACGCATGACAAAACCTAACGCCCTTGCTATAATATTGTCAACATGGGTGTTAAATAATAACTTAGAGTCATGGGAAATCCTTAGATCACGTAAAACCAATGATATAAGAAAAGATATAAGAAAAAGAGGTAGATAGGTTATATGCGCACCGCAAGTGGCACATCAAAACTATGCTAATTAGCAAACCTGAGCTCAGTCGTCGCACTATCGTCGCGTCATTGATAAGGGCGTTAACAGTAATTCGTGTTTTGTTTTTGCACCGAAAATACCGTCATATGTGATGATATTCTGCACAAACTACACAAGAAAGGTTTCCAAAAGTCAAAAGGAATCATATTTCATTCGTTTTCTATTTCCTTAATTTATTTTCGTATTGTTAACGAATTCAAAACTTACGTATTTTAAAATAATATTCTCAGAAAAAATAGAGAGGGATTAAAATACCCAAATGAGTGAGTATGAAAGAGAAGTGATATTGTTTCTGATCAAAGAATATAAAAATAACTAAAAAAAAAACAATTCAAATTGTATACATATAATTCTTGTTTTAGGGAAGGGTAAATTAATTATGTCATTATTAATTTTAAGCTCAATTTATTTGTTTTGTAGCGTAAAGAAGTGGTATATACGTTCATATACAATTGGTATAGCTCTTTATTTGATAATAAATTTTTAATAAAATCAATTACATTTTTTATTTTCCTACTTTTAATGCATTTTTACTACTTTATTACTTGCGTACTAACTTTTTACTACTTGCACTCATGAGTGAATCGCGTTTTAGGCATAAATCACGGTGTACGGTATAATGTCATATCTGATTAATTATTCTACATCGTTCCTACTACACAAGACCACGTATTGTCGCAAATTATTAAAAATTTTATATATTAAAAATTTTGGTATTTTACGTTTGCGAAAGTTTAATCATGCCATCCTACTTTGACGTCTAATCGTAATGCAGTGTGCTATTGCAATATTTAGTTATTTATGTGTGCGTTAGTGTGCCATTTTTGAAGATCGAATATTGTGTAGCTAACCTGTCTACACCTTTTTACTTACAATATCATTGCGTACAACAGATTATTAAGCTATTGCATAGCTTCTATCGCGGGCCTTGAGCGCGGGGACCGAATCCAGAAATTCCGTAACGAAAAAAAACCTCACGCTCCCCACTCCGACGGGCACGGAGGTGTGGCGTTGAAAGCCGTGCATCGTCTGATGTCGTTTCAGTTCGGCAGACTTCGGCACTCGGCAGACTTCGGCACGGTGTTTGTGTGCGTGCGACTAGACGTATGCGTGTACACTAGCTGCTAACTCAATGATAAAAATTCCTGAATAACCTACATGTATTGTAAGATATTAAAAATATTTTAAACAATATTAACTTCTCATTTATTCAATAAGAGAAAAAAATTGTTTTCTTATCGGTCACCACGCTCAAAAAGTGTAACTTGATTTAATATCAAAGACTTAACTGCATAAATAAAATAAATAAATAATTATAATTGCATAAGTTGATAAAAAATGCTATGCAATAGCTTTACTGCGGCAGTCACCGAGTGCCACACGTATTTTTTTGTAACTTCTGACTTTTAAGGTGATAGCCGAAATGAATTTAGTTTCGCTTGCGTGAATACGTAATGAGGGTACATTTTGATGGGTTCAGTTCAAGTTTATTGATATTACAGTATTCCTTCAATCTTAGTAGATCTTTCTGTAGTAATTCAGCATCAGCCTGACATGAGATTGCATTAATGCTTATGCATTAAGGAGACCTTCTATAACAATGTTTTTGTATAAGAGACCTTACCATTATAAGTCCCCAATATAGGACTAGTCATTGTGCAACAGTACTTTATGCAGTCGGTCACTCAACTACTCCATATGATGCTTATGCATCAAGGAGACCTTCTATAATATTGCTTTTGTATAAATAATAGATCTTACTATCATAGGCAAGCAGACAACAACACCCCAAACAAAAGTCCCTAATATAAGACTAGTCATTGTGTAACAGTACTATAAGCAGTCGATCACCCGACCACCCATACAATATTTTGCCTTTAACTTACTATAATATTTGTCTAATGTCTGAAATGTATTTATTATAACTTTAAGCTTATTAATGTATTCTTATTGTTTAATATAAATTCTTTTAATATTATTTTTGACGGAACCTTATAAAGAAATTAATTATAAATACAATAATGGGCCGTCACATTAGGTTCTGCTTATCTGCAGCTGTTGAAAGGAATAGCAGATTAAAAATTTCTAATCGATTTTCTGGATCGATTCACGTACATTATTAACTTGATGAAGTCGGATTCTCGAACGTTCAAGCCATTTGTGGCACACAGATAAGATGAGATGTGAATGGAGTTGGGTTCCAACGTCGGATAACGTGGCAGATGACGCCACTAGAAGTTTTCTTTCCACCTTCGATATAAATCATCGTTGATTTCAAGGGTCAGATTTCCTCAGGCTAAGTCCTGATTCATGACCTACGTAAGTAGACATGAAAAAGAAAATAGAAACCGGTGAGGAAAAATCGCGAAAATTATAAATACGCTAATAAGAAAATAGTCGTGGAGTTAACCCGACTACCAACGTTTCAATAGTTTCGAAAGATTTTTAATGTGGCATCATGAGCGACCCGTCACATCTTTAGCCGTAGATTATTTGAGCCCCATGAGTGTATCCGTGGGAAGGAGACATGAGCGACGCTGGGGAGTTTTATTCACATGTTTGACTACCAGAGCGTTACATCTGGAATTAGCAGCATCGTTAACACCATCGTCGATGATAATGGCATTAAAGCTATTTATCGCACGAAGAGGAAAACCTTTCATCACTTACAGAGATAATAGAACGAATTTTAAAGCTGCAAATAAAAAATTAACACAAGCTTGTATGGAGTATTATGATAGTATGAAAAATGAATGTTTTAAGAAATATATTACTTGGAAATTTGTACCACCTGGGGCACCTCATATGGGAGGAGCTTGGGAGATATTAATAAGATAATAAAGACCGCGTTGATCGCAACGCCAACGCTTAAGGCCGAATACGACGCGAATAACCTTGCTAGTTTCGCAGCAAACCACGCGCCGCCAGTACCTACGCTTTGTTTATATATACATTTTTAATACCTATAATCAAAGCCGTACGGGCTTTGATTATATTTGGCTGAACTAGCTCAGATGCAGAGTAATGAACAACACAGAGAGCATTGCTTACTTCTTAAATAAATTTTTCTTATTTATAATATGTATTAGTTCCTATAGATTATAAATTCTGTACTTTATTCGTTATAAAATATTGTTCGAAAAGTTATTGAATTGATAACGAATTTTTTTTCTTAATTGGTGCATCGTACGTAAAGAATCTCATATAACTGAAAATGTTTGTTCTTGTGAGTCTTACAAAAAGTCGTAATGCAAATTGCATAAATAATAAAGAAAAAAAACTAAAAAGTCGGTGATTGCCCCATAGTGGGGATAGGTACTGTGTATGTAAATTCTCACAAGACTACTCCGACTGGTCAATCACTTCACATCCGAAGTATTTCGGTTTTTTTTTAATTATGTACTTTTACCCCATGCTTACGGACAATACATTGACTGACATTATTTGCGGTCTCTGTGCTTGCACTACTCTGTACATTCTTTTCCGACTGGGTCTTGATATTTTACATTTTTAGTGTTTCTCACTTGAAACTAGAAAAGTATAAATGATCAGTTTGGCTAATGTAAATGAGTAAAAATGCAACCTATTAGGCAGCCTCAAACAAAAAATTACCTTACTAAATATAAGTATTAACCTCAAAATACAACATTCGAGCAGAGTTCATGCGATAAACTCTCTTTGTTTTACCACTTAGGTAACATTTATTTCTTTTCCTACCCATATTTACATTTATAGACACTTAAACGCGTATAAAACAATAAATTAACGATTTTCGCATCGACTGTTGTTACCTTACGTCACACGTCGAAGCGCCTGGTAATTTATTACGGCAAACTTTTATCTGGCAATATACGATATTATTATTAGGTGGTTTTAATTTAAACGAATTATGTTAATAAATAATATTTTGTATCGAAAATAAAGATAGCAGGTACCTTCGGAATCACAATACAAAAATTTTTACGTAAAATAATTTTTCCTAAATTAAAATTCACAGAGTTTTGGAAGAACAATAATTTTATATATCATTTTTTAACATTCTTTTATTTGTTGGTATATTCATTTATTTTAAAATTTTAAAATGACGGTGACATTGTGAAGGACCCGAACAAACCTACAAAAATGTTTTAAAGCTTAGAATTATTTCAGGTCAAATTTCTAGTCAAGAGAAATACATTAATTTTCGCCAGTTCTCTTCGTATTCGGCCTTAAAGAAAGAAGTTCTAAAGGAGAGGTTTTACATACGTTGCTCTTGGAAGCTGAGCATACGGTCAATTCGCGAGTCGCAACCATTAATTTCGGTTATTATGGATAGTCCTGAAGAGGGCTTGATTTCGAACCATTTTCTTCTAGTACGTTCTTGTGGAGATAGTCCACCTGGTTTATTCACGGATAAGCATTTAATCGGCTAACAAAGCTGGAGGGCATCTCAGAAATTAGCGGACCATTTTAGGTCAAGATAGCTGAAAAAATAATGCCAACGTTAATACCCCGTACAAGCGATAATGGCAAATTCATAGAGCCGAAAGTGGGCGATATCGATCTGATCCTTTGATTATATGACAGGTATATAATGAAAGTTCTGATCATAGATCATTCGTTGCTACTCAACACATGGCCAGACATTACCAAGATTCATCGGACTTTACAGGAAACTTTTGCAAACAGGGACTTTAAAGGCTACACTAAAGTAGTGGACCTTATTAAGAAAACAGGCATTCTGAGGAGGCCTACATCTCATTTGATAGTCCTGGTACCCGCTCCGCTGCCCGTATAATTGTGCTCGCGCAAGGTGGGGAGTTTGTTAGTGCCGCGGAAAAAACCATCTATATGAATCTTTTCTTTTAATGTTTATTATACGAAAAGGGTAATCCACCTTATTAAAGGCTAATTTCTGGTTAAAATACAGTGGATTAATGTGATAAAGACAATGTATGAATGTCTTGAATTAACTTAGAGTCATGTGTTACGTAGTAATAAGCTATGTAACACGAGATAAGAGAAAACAATTATGGTTTAAGCACTCTGTTATCGTACTACGATAAGGCATTGCATTCTATTAGAAAGAGACCGTTTAATGTTAGAATGAGAAGGTGTATGAGTAAAAAGAAAGATAAGGATAGATATAACTGTTAGAGGGAGAGGAAGAAAACCTCTTACGTACCACCCAGATTCCCGCAGAGTTCTATATAGCAACTTGAAGTGTAATTTCCATCGTTTCATGGCTAAGAGTGAAGCGCCTTTTAAAATATATTTGAATATTAATTAGTGAAATTGCAATTTTTTTAGAATTTTCCGAAATAATGTTATGGTTACTTGTAATTGTTTTAGTTAGATGATGTATCGACGTGAGATATTAAGATCTTGTTTTAGCAATAAAATATTGAAATATTGTAAAGTTTAGGTGTCATTAAAAGTTAATTTTTGTTAAAAATTTTGTGTAAAAATTCGCTTAAAGTTTTAATTCTCACATTAAACTGTTAGATTGTTTAAGATAGATAAGAGTATTAAGATAGATAAGGACTATATTATGAAAAGATTTTAAAGTGTATACTACATAAAATAAGTTTTAATTGTGGTATTGTCTTGTATTTTATTAATGTTTTATACAATGTTAATGTTTTATTGTTTTTATGATGTAATTTAGTTTGTTCTTTTTGAACAACATAATTGTTATGTGTATTTTTATGAAAACTAAAGATATTTCACGAATTAGGGACATGTCAAAAAGAAAATTATGTGCGAATTTGGGGGTTTTCCCGCCTGGCTCACCTCACGGTTTAGCTCCGGGAGTACTTTAGTAAGTCCATTTATTTGCAATTTTTTCGAAATCAGCTACAGCTTTTAAAAAACAAACAAGAAATAAAAACTACGATCATCGAAAGAAAGATCGTTGATGACATTTTCTTCTTGCTCATTAAGTTCGTAAATGCTGATTTTAATTAGACTATGACCTCGTTTATCTTTTTATCTTGGCGGATAATGTATGATGATGATGATGATTATTCTTGAGAACGGTTTCTCTTCCTGGAACATTTCTTTGATTTCGATTGCTGCTCTTCATTAACGGCTATTCTATTTGGTGGTAAATCACGACGCCGCTCCTCTCGGTTGTAATAATTTAGTATAAATTTATCCGTGTCCTGAGCATAGTAATACAGATTAGTGATAAGATTAGTATCAATGTTTTCCCCAGTGTTGGCCATGATCTGCAATTAACAAAACAGGTATGAAGTAAAAAAAACATATATAAACACAGATATTTGACGCGCGTTGTAATCAACGTGCACTCGCAATGAGAATAAAACAATATTTAAACATTATCATATGCTCAGCTTCGCACACTTTAATTTGATTCCTACATATGTTGGAATACCTGAGAATAAATAGAAGAAATTGTAGAGGTGTTATATTAACACGATAGATTTCGTTAATAAGGTAATGATAATTGTACTCGTGCAAGTAATAGGAGCTAGCACTATATTGGGTATAACTATCCAAAAAAAATTGTTTTATTAGCACTGACCATAATGAAGTTAGTCAAAACATGTTGTATTATTAGAAATTAATCATATAGATGCGGCTATACCAGCAGCATCTCTCAAAGTGAATATAAAGTTCAGTAACTCAATTGGAAGTGGAAGTACACTTGTTCTCGCGGGATAGAACTGCGAACAAGTAGGCACTTATTTGGTGAGATTAAAATTTGAGTCACTACTGAAGAAAATTGGGACCTTCAGCGGCATGTAGCTCGAGTGACGCGAGAGCAAGTGGCGCAGAAGCCCTAATTTTCACCTACTGTTAATCACGTCACTAACAGATGACGAGTAGATTCTACTTACGACTTAGATATTACTTATCCGTCATGGTCGAAGCTTCTAATGGCTCGTATATTACCTTGAGATGCCTTCTAGTTCAAGCCTCTCAAATTTCACTGATATCTTCAAATCAAATTCTGGGTTTGCCTCGACGACGGTATTAAGCATCTGTGTCTGGCATTGGAAATGGATCGAAAAATAACAAAGGAGTTGTTACGATCGTATGACAATCCATTTATCAAGAATCAGTTCACATCTTTAGCATTAGTCATCAATCACATTACAAAGCTTCATCTGCAACTTATACAACTAATTAATTTAACAACGATTCTAAGTCTGCTGATCTGATACTAGGAGCTACTTTTAGATCATTATGAGCGGTCTGATCAAAGTCCTAAATATGGCACCAATAGCACAAACATATAACAAACAAGACGAAGCTGGATACTCTCGGGTAACGTGAAAGTCATCATCATCATCATTACAGCCCTTCACAAGTCCACTGCTGAACATAGGCCTCCCCCAAGTAATGCCACAAAGCACGGTCCTGAGTCACCTGCATCCATCGACTTCCTGCATGTCTTACCAGATCGTCACTCCATCTAGTGGGGGGTCGCCCTACACTACAAAGTCTGAACCAGTGTGCACAAAAAGCTTACGGGAATGACAGCTTAGGACGAATCCGAAAACAAGTGAAACATCTGTGCACCCGATTGCGAATTAAGTTGCGTACAGAAAGAATCCAGTAATTCTGACGCAAAACATGCATCAAAAATTAAGGGCCAGCGCGACAATTAAAAGTATAGGGTGTCTTTGATCGAAACTTAAATGCAAGTTAGATAAGCATCCACCCACTCTAATAATTCCATTTTTTAATAAAAATGGTTTTAGGCGTTGAAAAGTTCGACTAAAAATCTTGCCAAGTTTGCAATCAAACTTGCAAAGTGCAAACGTTGAAGCTCACGAAATATTGTTGCGTGAATAAGTCAACTAGCGCCATCTAGTATCAGGAACGAGAGCGAGGGGAGCTTTGCAGAAAATGACATCACAAATCTCTCAACCGACAGCGCCATCCGAAGAACTAAGTTTCTAGAAAATCTACACTCGCACACTCGTCCCTTTGCGCGCATTTACTTGAATATTCCGGATGCTTCTTTGGTAATTTATATAAATAGGCGCTGCAAGATGCGATCGAGGCAGTATTGGAATTGGCGACACAAGCGAAGCTTCGGAGCGGAATAAAGTGAATTAGTGTGTTTAATTATTAGTGTTTTAAGTTTTAATTTGTGTAAAGTAAATTAAAGTGTTAATTTAGGTAATTTTATCGGCAATTTTTATTGTCACGAACCTCAAGCTCGTAACAATATTAATAATTCTGCATACCTGTAGTCGGCCGCAGTGATATAAGGACGTAGCGACAAAAGCTTAACAAATCGGCAAATGTAAATTACGCTACGCAATAATTTCGACCAGGAAGAGAAACGACTAGCTAAAGCAATGATTGGAGAATTCTCACTTAAAGCACTCGCAACCAGGGAGTGCCTCTTCTCTTTTAGGGGTTGAGATACTGACGAAGGGTCAAAATCAGCGTTTTAACTGAATCTAAGAAGGTCCTTGAAATCAAAGCGTCGTCACGTCTTGTATCTTGGCCACTCCATTCGCGACGATAGTATCCAAACGATGGGGTAAAGAATGAATCCAAAATAAAGGGTCTGTAGAGTCGGAAAAGGCATGTATTTTATCGATATGAATTCGACCATTACATGCACTAATAAAGCCGTGATAAGCTTGGTAAGAACCAAAATTGCGCAAAGCCCGGGGCGCGCGAGAGAGACAACCTTACGAGGGGAAATATTTATAACGAATAGAAATATTTATATGACGTGGTATTTTAATTTCACTTAGTAAAGAGAGTTACTCCCTAAAGCGTAGGTAAGAATGCACAATGTTGTCAGGCGGTGTGTCCTCCCAATCACATTCACACAGCCAAAGTTGCTTAATCAAAAGTTTAACGTGCAACATTACCGGTACTACAAAACCTATGACATCCCATAATCTAGCGACACATGATAATATCGTGCGCTTTATGCAGTTCTCAGCGGGCGTTTTTACCTTAGCGTCACAGCTCATTAGAGCCACCCGGCACCCGGCCCTCAACGCCTCGTCACAGGCATCCACTCGTAGTCGACAAGTGGACCACAGGTGAACCACGGGTGGACGCCGCGTTGTCACCAGTTTACCTCGCGTGGTCATCGAGTGGACCTCGCGTCGTCAACGAGGGGACCTCGCGTGATCAACGAGTGATCCTTAAATCCTACAATAAATTATACTTCCGAACTTCTTCTATAAGTTTTTCTTTGTTCATTTTAAAAACAAACAACAATGCCTCCGATACATTCGAAAGAAAGGCTCGAAATTAAAAGTTGGTGAAGAGCGCCGCATCGCACTCGCGTGAACCGCTCGTTGCCAGCTCGCGCTTGCCATTCGTGGCAATCGTGCCAAAAGCGAGCTATCATCGAGTGGTCCACTCGCAGTCGAGGCGATCCGGTGATGGGAACGGAGTTGATGTAGTGAGCGCGGGCCCATACAAATCCATACGAATAATACCAACCGCTCGAGGCGAGGTGGTAGGGTCGAGTGGCTCTAATGAGCTGTGACTTTAAGTATGTCTTGTCCTTAAGACGTCTGACTCGGGTGATCAACACAAACCGAGCACCTTGTGCGTATCAGAATCATCAAATTCTTTAAAAGCTGAAAGACGGTGTGATAGTGGGATTGTATTCAAAACAGTACGCGAATTACTCGTCTACTCGATGACATCGAATTCACCTGCTTTCATGAGTTTTATAACTTCGGTGGTGGTTGAGATGGCTTCCTCTACATTATCGACTGAGTATAAAAAATCGTCCATATACAAACCACTCTCAATTGCCTCCCTAGCTTTAGGATAAGAGGATGCCTCATCATCAGCAAACTGCTTCATGCGCAGCTCATAAAATGGGCTTGACTTTAAGCTCAACAAAGGCAGTTAAATTCGAAAATGACATTCGTATTGACGGTCACGATCACGGAACCTAATGCAAAGAAACTTTTGACGAATATCAGCGGATAATCCAATACAAAACAAGCCAGAATTTAACTATTATATTAAATACGAGTAGGTTGCCCTGTAAATTTTGCCCACTATAAAGAATGTCGTGAAGGGAAAGGCGAGTGCTATTTTAACGCCAGCATCGAGCACTACATGCAACTTAGATGTGAGTTTGTCTTCTCTATTGACACCTTGATGTAATATGAAATATGACAGCATGTCTTTACAGCCAGCTGAACCGTGATTATCCAAAATTGACATCTGGAACTACTTAGAAGCTGGACACGGCGAAGGAGCACCAGACGGAGTTGGTACTATTCTCAAGCCAACAGCAGATCAAGTAGACCACTTTGGCAGTGACGTGGACTCATTAGAATATTTCTTAGCCTGTCTTAGACCCAGAGTGAAGATTAACATTCCCATTGTAACAAGAAAAGACTTTGAACCATGAAGTTTTCCAATAGCTCTAAAAACACGTAGATATACGTGGTAGAGCCACGCCGCAGTTATATTATGGTTGTAGCACGAATGGGTCGGCTCGACTTGGAAAAACCACTTTACTGAAAACGAGGCACTCAATCTTAGTCCTCAGGGGTAACAACGCATCCGCGTTTTGATTCTTAAGCGAGTATAAATGTAGATGTCTATGGGCCACAGAATCCACATACTATCAGGTGGACTGTGTACTCGTTTGTCACCCTTATTCTATAAAAAAGCGGCCAAAGGTACAATTATGGTGCACCAAGTTCTTTGGTCATTTGGGTGCTCTAAAATAAGTCTAAGAAAACTAAGTTGTTTTCAGTATAACTTAGATGCCATAAACATTCTTGTAAACGACATAGTCACTATGCTTAACCTGAAAATAAAGGTAGCTGATCTTTTATTGATCTAACTTAAGCATATGACATGATAGATTACGAGTTACTTCTTGCTAAACTGGAATATTACGGTGTTAGGGGAAAAACGTTAAAACTGTTGACATCTTATCTACAAAACAGACGAATGTATGTTGAAATAAAATATATTGATGAAGACAAACACGAAATAGTATATAAATACAATGCAAATTGTTTTATGAATAAATAAATAAAAATATAAAAAGTGTGGCAATAAACTTATTTACAGTCATAAGTAAAAAAGGGAATAATACTTCTCTGACAGAATCAGAAATTCATTATACGTAAGAGTACAAATAAAGAACATCAATGAAAATAAAGACGAATCAAGGGAACGGAAGGAGAAGAAAAGACTGATTGACTTTTTGGGTGACACTCATGAAAAAGTTATTTTTGATGCAACAAATAGATGAGAATCTATTAAAAAATCTATTGTATTATTACAAAAATAATTGTATTGATAAACCTGCGAATTAGTCAGTATTATAGTTTCGGCGATAATGCTAGCGAACATTCGTTAAAGTAGTAAATGCTCGTCAATTTATCTGTTATTTAACATTCACTAGAATTATCGGGTTTATCAGCACTATTATAAATATAAACTTAGTTGTTTTAAGCCCAATTAGTTAGTTTTTGCAAAGAAAACCTTTTGATCGTTGATCTCTCTGATTATAGTTAATTTATATATAGGAACATGAATTTAAATTAATTAAATTTTCTAAGAAAGACAAGAAAAAATTATCTTTTTGACTACATTGTCTAAGATGGACATATGAAAAACACCAAGTCTTGATAATTAGTTTATTGTAATACTTTTTATAACACAGTTTTTAGAAAAGTTGTCTATCGTAATAACAAAGAGATGATATTGTACAAAAATTTGAAGGTAGTGACACAGTTAACTAGCGATAAATATAATAAGTTCTGGAGAATGTCTTACAAGTTTACTGTTTAACTCACACATATGCACCTTAAACCATTTTACTGGTTGCAAATTATATTAGACACATTGGTGCTAGTTTTACAATTAGTTGATCATACTTTTGGCTTATTTTTTGTTTCACTTAAAACGTATACAGCGCTCAATCTGGATCTATATTTTAAGAAAATTGCAATTAAGAATCAATACGTATAAATTACCTCTGTCTGACAATATGCAAACTGTTTTTTCTGGAGCTACTAAAAGGATTTTCCATCCCCTAAATTTTATTTAAGATTTTGAAAAACCTACAACTTTTTATACTTTATATTATTAACAGTATTCTGTTATAGAATATCGATCAAAGCTACTAGACAGTCGCTCGTATGAAATTTTCGGTTAAAGTTCCTAGTGTTCCCTCTAGATATGGTAAAACTAATATTACTATTTTAATCATGCATCTCATTAAGTGTCGTCACAATTTGTAGAAGACCCATTCTCCATACAAAAGAAATTGTCTCCTCCTGCATTGAACAAATCAAGAACAGCGAACATTAAATTACATAATGGGTATAAAATAATTGAGATGATGAGATTGATATAAATAAAATAGGAATGAGTGAATATAATTAAAATCTACGAATCATTAATATTTTTAATACATAACCCTATGCTAAAACTCATCTTAATTAAATATTTGTATAACAATACATATCTAATCTAGTTTTTTATTGACTGATCCATTTGCCACGGAGTCGATACTAATACTATTCGAATTAAGTTTATTTTTGCTAATATAAGAGTTGACATAGAATTTAGCAAAAAGGTAAATAAATAGTAAACCATTTAACAGGATTGCTGCTAATATTGTGTATGAAGGTGGACACCCTGAATAAGCGTAATTCACTGCCGCGTGTATTATTACACACATAAACTGCAACTGAAAAAAGAGAATATTGTAAGTTGTCTCTCTGTATATTAAAATGACATATTGGTTGTCTCGAAAATAATCTACAGTAATCTAAAAAATAAATACTAATATATACAGCGCAAAAGTTTTATTTGTTTTTTTTTTCTTTGCTTAAACACGCATTTCTATGGAACTACTAGTCCGTTTTGTAAATTCATTTGTGCATCCTAGATAGATTCATGAGAAATAGTATTATAGGCTATCTAACATTAGGGTACACATCTCAGCAAGCCTTAAATACTAATTTTAGTTAAGTAAGTCAGAAGAAAAACGCTCCCGAAATGGATTATCTGCGTGCGCTGCATAATGATTGGTGTTACGCAAACATAATGGCATACAAAAGTATAGATTTTTACTCCGTCTAAAAATTTCGCCATACCATATGCCTATTTCTTATACATAAGCTAAAATAAGACATATTGTGATTTTTTATTGAGAATTAAAATGTGATTCATAAGTGTTATTACATTCGTTGACGCCTCCTCTGAGTTATTTTACTATGTAATCAAGAATTGACGGAGCGAGTCACACGAGTTTTAACTTTCCGGCGGAGAAACAATATGTTTACTGGTATCCCAACCAATATGAATTCCCACTGACAACACTTTACACCTCATGTCATTGGGTGCGTTTGGCAGAAAAAAGCGTTAGCAAGCGCTTGTAAGCAAAATGGCGATCGTAAGCGGTAAGCGCTGTCAAATCGTAAGTAGCTATTTTCCTCTAGGACACGAAGTTAGTTTTAACCGGGGAACCTAACCTAATTTAAATATATCTTTGTAAAGTATTCATATTAAAAACTTACCAATCATGAATTTTTAATAACATGTATATGTTTATTCATGTCATTATATTACTTAAAACTAATATTCCACAAAACAACTTGTAAACTCTACTCAAAACAAACAAAATAAATAAGCAAAATGGCGGATTGTGTCAGCGCTACTGAAGTAGCAATCGTGTCCTGGCCGAAAACTATTTCAGCGCTTGTAAGCGCTTGCTAGCGCTTTTTTCTGCCAAACGCACCCATTGTAAATTTTTCGTGGCAAACATGGAGGTTAGAGAAACCTCTATGGTGCCGAATCAGCGAGTCGCATCTTCAAATTAAAACGATTGAAATTGATTTTTCAAGTGAAAGTTCTAGATTTTATTATTAGCAAAAGGTGAAAACAAATTGAAACATAAACGTTTTGGACGATTGCAATGTATGTAATTTTTGCATTTAAGTAACTTGTTGGGTAGATTAATTATAACGTGAAATGTAAAATCTATACATGAGACAGAACGAGCGTCCGTAAGGACATAATATAGTTTTTATATATTGAATGTGTATTTTGCATATGTGTTTAAATAGTCTGTAGGGTAGATTTATAAAACGCAAAACATGAAATATATGTATGAAATAGAACGAGCGCATCTACATACTTTTTAATCAAATTGATATGTATATTGATTTATTAAAAATCTTATCACTTTCAGTCAATGATATTAAAAAAGTAGAAAATAATATAATTGCTTGCAGTATAATAAAATCGCAATATAAAATATGTGTATGAGACAGAACGAGAGTCTGTACATTACATATCGTACATTACATGCCTTGCGGTGCCACGAGGGGGTACACGAAGCATTTAATTTCATTTATATGAATATTTATAGTTCATATTTTCCACCAAAGTATATATAATATTATTGCTATTATAATAAAAAATCAAAATAATACCTATGCATGAGATAGAATGACAGTCTATACATTACATATCTGCCTTGCGGTGCCACGAGGGATACATAAGGCATTGAATTTCATTTTATATATATATATGTATCATATGTATAATCAAAATGAATATAATACTATTTCTCACAGTGTAATAGAAACGCAATATAAAATCTATGTTTGAGACAGAACGAAAGTCTATACATTACACATCTGCCTTGCGGTGCTAAGAGGGTAAGAGGGTAAAAGGTACATGAAGCATTGGATTCAGTTTCACATGAATATTCATATGTTTTTTTTACTACAAAAATGTGTGCAACGGTTATTATACTCGCATTACTACCGGCGGGTACACGAGGCTATTTTCACAACTGATATTTCACACTTGACACTTTCGGACAAATGAGGAGACAAATTATTTGCTCGAATTATGCAGAAGATAACGATTCAGTTTCACACAGCAATTTCAACCTCAAGAAGTTATTAATCTATTGTGTATTAAACGAAAAACTGCTTTTCAAATTCTCAGTAAAAATCAGTATATTGTGAAAAAGAAATGGTGAGTTCCGGGGTTCCTAAGCAAGCCTATCAAAAGATTACTATAAAAATACAGTATTCAAAATAATTGAAACACGCTTGTAATACTTTTTCTTTGTCAGTCTGATAGTTATTAGGCTACTTACGAAGGTATGGTCAGCGAAGCTTTAAGACCGAGCAAACAAGTACCCTTGAACACCTGTACTTAAGTTCTTCTTATTTTTCGCCTCGTCAAAGCTTTGAATGTCTAGTCGGTTTTTAAACCCTGATGAAAACAGACGGGTGTTATAAGATTGTTGTGTGTGTGTTGTGAAGATCATTAGCTCTTTTTATTTCGGGAACTGTTATTTTTTTTGAAGTGAAAATTTCTTTACCGGCGTTGTACACTTTTTTGTAATGGGTAAAAAATGTTAAACTCGCGTCAGGACACGTGACCTGATCGAAAATTCGTAAGATGAAAACTTCTTTAGCGGCGTTGTACACTTTTTTTGTAATGGGTAAAAAATTTTAAACTTGCGTCAGGACACGTGATCTGATCGAAAATTCGTAAGATGAAAACTTCTTTAGCGGCGTTGTACACTTTTTTGTAATGGGTAAAAAATGTTAAACTTGCGTCAGGATACGTGACCTAAACTATTTTTTAACAAGTACATAACTGCATTAAACTCTTTTGTGGCTCATACAATTTAAAGCCTCCTTTATGAACTGTATTACTGCTATCAGAGCTAATCGATGATTATAATTAATGCTCTTAAGAAACCCAAGTTACTTCTTATTTGGTAAATATTGGCACCTGTCTCCATCGGTAACAACTCACTAGGCATTCAATAGCCTCCAGCCGTTGCTCTACACCAGCAGAGGAGATATATGTGGCAGACGCCAAATCCAATCATCGAGGAAAAAATAATAGAGGTAAACATAGCTAAAGAGGTAAGTAAATTTACTTGACCTTAGTTTATTCCAAATAGTCTAAATACTATATAAAAAAAATGTTTTATATGTAGTGGATCAACACCAGTTCATTAGAGTGTGAGTAAAGCATGTTCTCCCACATATATTGAGTTTAGTATGTCAGAAAATATTGTATTTATACAGCTGTAAAATTAATTAAAACAAGACTAGTCTTAATTTTGTTTTTACTTATTAGTAAATACTATGATATTCATAGATGATGAGATTCAGAAAATAAAAAGTAGAAAGTTCTAGAATTGCTGTTAATAGGATTATAAAGTTAATTCGAAATGAAAAATATATTACGTGAAAATAAATTTAAATCACTTGGTATTAATTTATAAAATATAGCATTTTCATACCGTAACACAAATATTTCACATGAATGAAAAGTCAATTATTTAATTACAATCCACTACAATAATATATAATGAACTTTTACAAAATGTTTTGAATTTATTATGTGCTTTATCTTGAATAAAAAGAATAATTTTGTATCTAAATTAACACTGAAAAATTATATTCAGATTTCAAGTAATCCAATTACAGGGGGTGCTTATAAAATGAAATTCATTTCAGTTCATAGTGGTGTGATATCACCAACTGGCGCAGGGAGTCGAAGGATCGCGACAAGTGGAGGAATATTGTGGAGGAGGCCAGGGCCCACAAGGGGCTGTAGCGCCACAGGACAGGACAGTGGTGTGATATAGTTTTTGGTCAAATAACTATATGAGTTTTAAGAAAGACAAATCATATTTAACATAAAGTAAAAAAAGTCTAGTTGCAGCCTATATACTACTATATACGTACCACTGCTGGGCACAGGCCTCCACTCATTTTTGAGAGGGTTTTAGGGAATTGTCCGCCGCACTGCCCCAATGCGTGTTGGCGAACTTCACATGTCTTCGAAATATTTTTTTCCTTATTTTTCTGACATGCAGGATTCCTCACGATGTTTTCCTTCACCGCAGAGCACGTGGTAAATCAGCACTTAAAATTAAAATTAACAATTTCATTGGTGCCGGCGGGGATCGAACCCGGTTTGCTCGCGTACTGTGAAATTTACAGCGAGCGCTAACCATCTGAGCTACCACATATTTAACATATTTTAATATATTAAACAGCACAATCATTTTTTTAAACAATAGGCTGGTACTACTTTAATTTTTACTTTAGATCGTTACGTTTTGTTATACCCCATAGCTAAAATTTGTTACAATACTACAGCTATATCACACATAAACCGTATGGTTGGCATGTAATAACCCCATCAAGTTACATAGTTTGTAAAATCGATCTTGTAAAATATATGTATTTCTTGTTTGTCTTATAAGAAACATGTTAAGGTAATTCTCTGGAATGCAAAGAATATATAAAAATAAATGACGAAATAAAATGGGAATCAAATTACTAAACCTAAAGGAAAATTTTCTCATCGAAGTTTATAAACTGACGTTGATGCATTTGCTATTAGAAAAAATATAATAGTGGTGTTGGCAGTGGTGGTGCTGAGAGTGGTGTTGCAGGAATTAATGGTACCGTGAGTGGTGGTGCTGGGATTGGTGGTGACGAGGATAGTGCACGTGTTAGATTATTATAGACCATAAGGAGGGTAGATGATATAAAAACTAGTTTGTAAGGTAGTTGATATATTTTATTATGCTACCTACCCGCAAAACAAGATTGTCAGTACTTTGGATTTAAATAAGTTTGTATCATGTCATCTACTTCCGGATCTTGGTTCACAAGCACATCGAATTATTATGCGCTGACTAATACTGAAATCATTACTTTCATTTGTTGGATTTACAAGATAAATTAATAAAAGTTAATAAATAACAATTAAATAGTAAAAACTGACGTGATCCTACTTTGATATTATAGATTGTGTATAAAGGTTGGCTGTGACGAATAGATCAATCAGTCAGTTGTCTTGTAACCGCCAACCAGTGAACAAATAAAAGGAGTAACTCTGTTAGTCCGCTGTAAGGAGCCGAAAGGCTAAGTAACCTATTTTATTGGACCGAAATACTTAAGCTAAGTCACTTTGTATTTTGTTATTGTACTATATCCTTTAAATGTTAATTTCGTGTATATTCGTGTTCTATCTGTGTATTTAATAATCGATAAAATAATATATTGTAAAATAACATTATTTAAAAGGAATATCACGCCGGGTTTTTTTCCAGGAAAGAAGTTTTTTCCTAGCCAGTGGTAGAAGTTCTATAATAAAAAATATAATTGTATTATATTCTAAAGACTTTCCCTATAACCATACATTTAATTATAATATTTAAGGACTTTTTATGTGTCTCTACATTTTAATTAATCTAACAACAGAAGTAGGACAAGTTTCCTATTATTGCTAACATGGGCTAGACATGTGAATTGAAATTATAAATAATTAAACAAAATAAAATATACCGACTACCTTACATAGTAGTAGTTAGATCACGTACCGTAATCAAATGCCGTTAAACGCGTGTGTTACATTATTGTCTATAATAATCTAACACACGCTTTTGAGGAAGGGTTGGAGGTGCTTTTCAAAATGAAAAACTAGAAACTGGACTGGAAACTAATAAGCGACAGCAGCCTAATGGCAGGGCGCTGACCGGGAACTCTAAAAGGTCGTGGTTTCGAATCCGCCATTCGACTACTGTCGTGAATCACTCGTAACACAAGCAATTTAAGTTTACCACGAGTGGTTAAGGGGAATATTAGTAATGTTTATAGCATTGTTAATATTCTTTAAAAAAAACTAGAAATAACCAAGTTAAGTTCTAACTACTTCAATATAATGGATGGATGAAATTAATAATATTGTTACGCGCCTAGGTCGACGTCATGTACGGGGAAGTTGATTGATTTCGAGAGAGTAATGCAGCTAACGGCACCGCCTGGCGGCGTCAGGATCATCGTTCCCCTCACGTTGGGGAGGTTGCAGCAGTTACGGTTCGCGACCACAATAAAGGATACAGCCCTAGGTGCTATGGCTGTGGGGAAACGGGCCACCTCCGATCCAGCTGCCCTAAGCGAACCCTAGAAAGAGAAGGTGAACGATCTCAGAAGGGAAGTGTGGCTAACATCACCGCCCAGCAGCAGCCGGGATACAACTTTACTATCAGACATTGCAGCGGGAAATCTCATGGCAACGCAGATGCATAGCCAAGAAGACTTTGTCCTGAAGATTGGAAACATTATACTAGGCAAGAGAGTAAGGAAGTGGTATCCGTGAGGATGCTCAGGACAGACCACCTCAGCAACGAGTGGAAGGACAGCCTACGACATGCACAGCAGGAAGATCCGGACATCAAGCCGATTCTGGAATGGATGAAGGCCCGTGCTACCAAGCCTAAGTGGAGGGACGCCTCAACGATGAGTTCAACCACGAAAAGCTATTGGGCCCAATGGGACAGCTTGCTGATTCAGGATGGAGTCCTGTGCCGTAAATGGGACAATGGTCGAGGAGACAGCTGTCGTTTGCAAATGGTTGTCCCTAAAGCTAAAGTGCCGAATATTCTACAGCTGTGCTATAATGGTCGTTCAAGAGTCCATCTGGGAGTTAAACGAACTCTACTGAAGGTCCGAGAACGGTTTTACTGGGTCCATTATCGTGACGATGTCGAGGATTGGTGTCGTACATGTACAAGTTGTGCGGCTGTGAGGGGACCTCAGATACGTAGTAGAGGAGCATCGAAATTGTACAATGTTGGTGCACCACGGGATAGGACAGCCCTTGACATTGCGGAACCGTTACAGAAAGGCACAAGAGGGCAACTCGAACTCTCGACGCATTGCGCGTGTTTACTTGAATATTCTGGATGTTTCGGTGCTAATTTGTATTTATAGGCACTGCAAGATGCGATTGGGGAAGTATTGAATTCGGCGAGACAAGCGAAGCTTCGGAGCGAAATAAAGTGAATCAGTGTGATTAATTTTTAGTGTTTTAAGTTTTAATTGGTGTAAAGAAAATTAAAGTGTTAATTTAGGTAATTCTATCGGCAATTTTTATTGTCACGAACCTCAAGCTCGTAACAATATAATGGATTTCTGCAAAGTAACGCCTGATTGTTTTAATTATAATATACGGATCGACAGACAAAATTCATGAAATTAAATAAATAGGCTTTAAGATCCGTTATATAGTTGTCGTAAACTTGATTCTTTTCATCAAATATTAGGATATCAGTATATGTTATGGTTGTGAATGGTCGGTTTAACCGTGAAAACGCACAATAACAGCACAATGTTGCTGTGTGTCTTATGATGAATGTAGAAAACCGGAAAACCATTTTACTGGTAATGAGGCACTACCAGTAAAATGTTATTTCTCAGGGTCGTCAACGTATCTACATTTTTATTCTTAATGAAGGAAAGATGTAGGTGTCTAGGACCAGAACATCCACTTACACAGAATATGTTTTTTTTTTAATTTATTTCTTCCAATTATACAATAAACGTTTTTAACATTTTTATCTGCCAAACTGCAGTACAGTTTGTCGGCAGTAGTTCTCGTCTTACATGCTTATGTTTATACATATAATCTGAAGTATAATTTCTTATACATATACTAATATCTCCCAAAATCTATTTTATTATTTTATCTATACACATTTAGTACAAAGTTTGTTATGAGGTCCACATCAGCCAAATATCAAAATTGGTTAATTATTTTTTTTTATATACATACTGTATATACACATATACACTAATTCAACACATACTCAAACAGCACACATCGCATATAGACTGCTAATTAGTGCTCGTTTATAACCGCCTTTTTATTTACGAAAAAAATAAATACATACGCAAATTATCAACAGCTTATGGCAGCGTAACATAAACCTGTATAATTCCACTGATGTTGTTGGAGGCGACATAGGGAAACAAATGGGAGATAAAAATAAATATCTCTTGTCGCCAACACGATTACCAAGCGTGGCAACTATGGCAAAT
The DNA here is from genome assembly GCA_907164705.1 of Parnassius apollo. Lineage (NCBI taxonomy): Eukaryota > Metazoa > Arthropoda > Insecta > Lepidoptera > Papilionidae > Parnassius > Parnassius apollo. The sequence continues at coordinate 706,664 of CAJQZP010000824.1, forward strand.
ATCCACCTATGTAACAATGCATGAGAGAGCTATCTTCAGTAGCAAACTTTAGATAGGATTCATCTATTTTATTATTATAATAATAAAAGCTATTATTTGATTACTACTTACGATTTGCATCAAAGTAATATACTTTTTCCACCATAAATATTTATTGAGATCGGGGAATGCCGATAACGCATAATAGCCATACATGATTATATGAACGAAGGAGTTAATGGTCCCAAGGAATATGAGGCTGTAGGAAGGTTCATATTTCAAAGAAATCCAAGTGCCCCACATCATCAAGCAATGGTGATATACATGCAAGAATGTGACCTGACGATAGTTTTTGCGCAATACGAAGAATATCGTGTCCACCAACTCCATTACTTTGGCAAAGAAATAATAGTAGATACCAGTTGATACCTGAAAAGAAATAATTAATATGCATATTTTTCCAATGTCAGAGGGATGATTCAATGGTGTAAAGTACAAAAACACAAATGTATATTTGAGGACTTTCCAGGGGCCACTGACTATATTGTAGAACCTGTCATTCCTATCGTTTGACGGTTGGCAACTGTATATTATAACCGATCCATTGCTCTTCAGTTTAATAACCTATTGGGCTACGTCGGTTACTCTGGTTCTACTGTGGACATTATTACGTCTCATGTTATATGTCACCATTGGCAACATGCAAGGGTTGTGTACCTTTGTTTCAAGGTTTTGAGGATTAAGTGACGAGATTAGTAGTAATCTCTCGAAGTTTGTAGCTGAATTGAATCCATCAAATGATCACTAGCTGGAAGTTTAGTTTTCTTAATCGAACTATTTTTCCGAGGTTATTATTATTACCGTAGTATTCCTTATAATTAACCGCATTAGTGTACCATAGATGTTCCATAAGTTCTTGTGACTTGTTCATGTTTATCTTAAGACTTTTTCGTTGGGAGACACTATTTTTATAAAAGCAGCTCCCGCAGTCCATGGACTTGCAGCTTGCCAACTTCAAACGAAGATGCTACATATTTGTTGTCATTTATAAGGACTGAAATAGAACTCCTGGCATCTTGTAATAACACTGGTTTTCTATACCTCTATTTCTAATACCTGGTATTACCTACTCATACGAACACCTGGATAGAAAAGGCATCCTACTACCTACCAATAGCAGGGTGCTTAGTTCCTCCAGCAACTCGCACGCAGAAAAGACGTAGACTTTTGTCACGTATGCACGGAAAACTGCTCGTTCATTAGTTTCGAAGTCGTCAAACCTGCATGTGAGTTGATTAGTAATATTTCTTGAAAACGCAGTACGGGGGCGTGGCTCAGAAGAGAAATCGGTATGTAGTTGTTCAATTAAGCGCTGTAGTCTTTCTTTAAGAATAACACTTGTTCTGCTTCACGCCTCCGTAATTGCGCCGAACTGAACAGCTCATGTTTATTGTAGTGTGATAGAAACAGATCAAATACGGGCTGAAGACGTAGCGTCCCTCTTACATTAATTAGACGAAGCTTGTACTTAACAATAAAGTGTACCATGACTTAACTTTGATTTTTGTTAATAAAATGCAACTCACAAGCCATCGAGAGTCTTCTTTATCCATTAGACATGATGAACCCAGCAGGCCATAAGATATAATCAGTCTGGAACCCTAAAAATAATCAGCAAATCAGGATAAATATGGTATATTTATTTATTCATTCATTAATTATTATAGCAATTCACAAGTCCACTACTGAACACAGGATGGCTCTAAAAGTGCCAAAACACGGTCCTGAGCCAACTGCATCCTGTAGGACATCTTTTATATATAGTAAGAGCGACAAAAGAGCACACAATCCACCTGATAGTAAGTGGATTTTGTAGCCCATAGACGTCTACATGTTGTTACATAGTAATTTTTGGTTAAGGATTTACCAAGAATTAAAAATGCAAAAATGGTTTTCTACCCGTGAGGACTAAGAAGAACACTTCACTAACAGTAAACAGAATCTTCGGTTTTCTATACTACCATACGAAACAGCATTTAGCTGCCTTTGCATGCTTTATTCTGTAAGAGCGTGATCCTACCCCGTTCGAGCCGAACCATTCATGATACATAGCTGCAGCGAGACTCTGCACGTATGAAGCGTGACTTTCCCGCTTATAAAAACCAACAAATACAAATAATTGCAGGATATGATTAGCTGTGAAGTGGTTTACTTCCACTAGGCTTATAATAGGTGTTATAATATGTTATAACTGTCCAGATGGAAAAGAACGTTTCAAGGTGCTTTGTCTCTAAAGTAACTAAATTTATACGTCCTTGAATTGCTGTGACCTAGAAAAGTCGTGATTTTAAATAACAGTGTTCAGATAAGTCATTTACCAAAACTCTTATGTCAATATCATAAGTTCTAGGATTAACTTAGAATAATTTGATCCTAATCCTTACTGTTACAGCTTATCAAAAGTCAACAACTACTCATATGCTTCCCTCATAGATCACCTCATAGTAGAGATATTTGGCACAGTTGCCATGCTTGGCAGGCGGGTTGGTGACCGTGGTTTTCTTTTAAGTTGTAATTAGAAAGACTCTGCTGCCTATCTTCTGGATTGTTTGCCTCTGTCGCTTCTTACGACAACCACGGGACTAAATGAGGTAACAGATATTCTTACACTGCTCTTACACTGTCAATTCTAGTACTTTTGATACAGAAAAATCTCTTCTGCTACTAAATAAATCTTATAATAAAAATATACTTACTAATAAAAGTAGAAAACAAGAATATGCCACTTGAAATAAATCGTATAATATTATAATGCTTCTGAATTTGAACGGTTCTCTTAACTTCATAACTTCAGGACCAAGTTTAAATACAAACAATACGTACAATATTGATAAAAACAGTAATGATACGGGCGATTTCATTAGAAACCATTCATCAACATAGTCAACTGAAAATAAAATAAAAATTTAGAATAAAAAATCATAAACATAATTATTAATAAAACTAGTTTTTACAGATTGCAAGCTTCCTGTTAAAACGCACAGTTCCGCATCCAGCGCACAGCGGCTCGAATCGTCGACGACCGAGTGCTTTCCGATCGGCTCAATTCACTGGCGTTGTGAAGAGATGTTGCATCTCTTTGCGTATTTTATCGCATCTATCACGGGGAGTGCTCTGAGGAATTGTTCGCATTAATCCCAGCCGCCAAATTTCGTGAACACACTACGTGGCAAACGTCCCGATACCATCAACACCATCTGAATGCTTGGCGGTTCACCACTGTACGTTTCAGAAGGAATTCCTGAGGAATAGTTTACCACCGGCGATTTTTCCGGACCGGTACGACGTGGGACCTTCAAGAAAAGAGCTTACTTCTTTCTAAAGGGCCGGCAACCCACGTGCAATTCCCCTGGTGTTGCGGTTGATCATTTGCGGCGGTAGTCACTTATCATCAGGTGAGCCGCATGCTCGTTCTTTTATAAAAAAAGTCGCCTGTTATTTCATCGATAGACCAAATATCCTCGCTAAATATCACCGAAACCTTCCAATTCGCGAGGCCAATGAAATGAAATAAAAACATCATAACTTTAATAGGGAAGATAGCTGGGTGCTACCATCTACTTGGGATCCTATAATTAATAAAATTTATTCGCAACCCGAGCATACAGCTGCAAGTTTTTAAGGTAGACTATACGTTCATACTGTGTAGATCGAAGCAAATTATTAATTTTAATCTAAAGGCAGCCGCGGTTAACTATAACATTGGGACTTCAAACACCTCAGTCCCCACCAGACCATTGGTCACGGGTGTTGCAAAGTGCTCGAAGCGTCAGGAATATAAAATAAGTTAATATACGCAATAAAATCCCTAAAAATTAGTTTTATTTAAATATGTAATTCATGTCACACACACACACACACACACACACACACACACACACACACACACACACACACACACACACACACACACACACACACACACACACCACACCACACACTCACACAATTACAAACACACAGTCCACACACACACACACACACACACACACATGCACATCACACTTTTTCTCTTATTTTAATAAATGTAACTGTATAATAGTGTGAATAAAGCAAATATGTGCGAGGGCCTGCTCTACCACGCACAAGTAAATGAATAGGCTTTATAGTCTTAAAAAAAATGAAAATTGTCAAAAACTAAACAAAACAACATTCGTACTAATTTTAAGAACAATGTTGGAAACAATACAAAGGCCCTTTCAATTTTCACAGCTTTCATTTACATTTCTTATCGCCACAATGAACGATATTACTTAAAAACTCCCTAAATAATATAATATATGATATTATTGGATTGGCGGAAATAAGAAGAACAGGTAGTCACATCATAGCACTCGATGAACACATTTTCTGCTATACAGGAGTAACGAAATGTCTGCACGGTGTTGGCTTCTTGATCAAAAAGAAATATAAATCAAATATTCAGAACTATATGAGATTATCGAAAAAAAACCGCACGCATACTGCATGCGGAATCTCCAATTCGAGGCAACAAAAATATCATTAATACAAGTATATGCACCCACCCACGACGGAAGTGACGAAGAAGTGACATCCTTTTAGGATCAACTTCAAACTGCTCACTCACTCGCTAACGCGACACTGTAATGGGTTAAACGCAAAAATTGGACAAAAAAACAAGGAGAAAATATAACAATGGGAACATACTGCTACGACATCAGAAACGACAGAGGCGATCGGATAATGACTTGGCCTGGACCTTGGACTTGGACAAATCCAAACGGAACGATTAGAAACCAAATCGACTACATTCTTAGTACATAGTATATCAGCAGTTTAACCTTTAAAAATTCTCAAATATAGAAACATTAAACAACAACCTATTTACACATGACCACAAATTAGTACATGGTACATATAACCTTGGAAAACTGAAGATAAGTAGAACTATGTATCGCAGTTTTCCAACCCTATGACAAGGCAAAGAAAATACAAAAGCATTCTTGAATTCAATAGAAAATAAAACACAAAAATATCTCCATGTGAAACTGAAGATATAGAGTCTAGTAGGACTCTATATCTTGTAAAATAGAAACTCAAGAAAAGAAAAGAAGGATATAATATCAGCAGAAACAAAGACTGATAAAAAGAAGAATAAAGCTACAACGTAAAAAGATAAAAATAGAGAAGAGAAGCAGAAACTCTCTAACCTATATAAAATTACAAAGAAGTGTTTAAGAAAAGACTACAATAATTATAGAATGAAAATTATAGAATCAAATTTATTAAAGTCTGAAAGCCAAAAAAGGGCGTTTAAGCAACTTATTACTAGCAAAACAAACTACAATCGAATCGCTACAATTGAACATTCCAAACAAACATATGTTAACAAGAATTGATATAGATAAAGCTGCTTCGGGTTTCTACAAAAATATATATATCTACCAAAATTGTAGCAAAGAAATTGAACTCAAGTTCACATCTCAAGAACTCTACTACCAACTCGCTCAGTCAAACCGTTTGAAGAGAAGGAAATAATAAAACAAATACACATGCTCAAGAAAAGAGAAAATTCCCGGACTTGACAATATACCTAACGAAGCTCGGAACGAAGCTCAAACTAGGAAAATTCATACTGGCCAGACCACAGATTTTTACAACAAAACCTTGCTAGAACAAAAAGTACCTTTGAATTGGTCAGAGTTGAGAATCATACTTCTTTATAAGAAAGACGGACGATTAGATATGAACAACTACCGGCCTATCAGCCTACTTCCTAATATATACAAATTATTTGCAGCCTGCTTAAATAACAGAATAGAGACAGAGATAGATTCACATAAACCTATAGAACAGGCAGGCTTTAGAAAGGGCTTTTGCACAATCGGTCATATTCACATTTTGCAACAAGTAATTTAAAAACACCAGGAACATCAACAGCCCCTATATCTAGCCTTTATCGACTACGCAAAGGCCCTCGACTCTATCTCACAAAACATCCTATGGCGAGCGCTAAAAAACCAAAATATTCCAAAAACCTTTACAAACATCCTGAAAGACAACACTCGATAGGCTTGAACCAAAATCGAAATATGTAGAGGCGTGAAACGGGGATGAAACGGGAAAAAAAACAGGATGGAAAGACTTACATTGACAACATAAAGGTATCAGCATAAATGGAAAAAATTTGAGTAACCTTAGATTTGCCGATGATATAATACTACTATTCTCGAGATCACCGAAACAACTAGAATAAATGATATCAGAACTATGCAAAATACAGAATAGAACGACAACTAAACACAATAAAAAATAAGGTAATATCTAACCACAGGCAAACGCCTATACACGTTAACAATTTACAGAGCTTATAATACGTAGAGAGCTACATATTCCTAGGGAAATCCATCTCATTTCTTAATTCTAGAAACAAAGATGAGATTGAAAGGAGAATAAACATAACATGGAAAAAGTTCTGGAGCCTAAAAGAAATATTTAAGTCTAATCTACCTGCAAAACTGAAAAAGAAAGTCATGGATGTATGTTTACTACCCTGCTTGTCATACAGATCACAAACCTAGATTTACAACAAAAATGCGACAGACAGAATATAGAAGACGCAGCGTGCTATGGAAAGGAGTATCTTGAATATAAGGATGAACGATAAAATAAAATCAGAAAACTAAAGAAAAAAACCAAAGTGATAGATGCTCTACAAAATATGAGAAAGCTCAAGTGAAAGTGGACTGGCCACGTAGCACGTCTGTCAGATAAAAGATGGACGCATTTAGCCACAATGTGGGCAGGTCCAAGAGCCAAAAGAGCTAGAGAACGTCCTAAGGAATGCTGGGTAGATGAGATCAAAAAATATGCTGGTAACGACTGAACAAAGGAAGCAAAGAATGAAAATCCTGGAAACTGTTGGAGGAGGCCTATACTTGCCAGGGGCCCTAACTTAACTATATAAATGTGCATTATATTTTAATATGTATAATCTTATTATAATCCAAAATTTAATTTAGTTTAAAAGTCTGTAAGGTAAGGAAAATAAACAGACTTTATTATTATTATTATGGGGTATTAATAGAGTATTCTCATCTGGTTGAGCTCAATAAATATATAAAAGGAAATGATAAATATACATAAATATATATAATAAAAGCCCAACCAGATGGAAGCCCTCGGCAGGGGATACCAAACGGCCGAGGGTTAGGGGGAAAGGGAAAGAAATCGGCGAACGTTGCGGGCGGTATGGAGGGCATCGCCTTCTGCAATTGAGCCTGGAGCAGTCTGTCACGTAGTCCCAGTTGCCTCAGATGATCCGAGAGGATGACTGGTATTAGCCCATTTGCAGAAACGACCACAGGAATAAATTTCGGTCGGCAGACCACCCCACATGTTGGTCACTTCGTGAACCAGGTCCAGATATTTTGTTTGCTTATATGTTTCGATCTTCACGAGGTTCTCGTCATACGGAATGGTAATGTCGATCAAAACTACTAACTACTAACAAAAATATCCTTGACTGTGCCCGGACCATCAGCACAATATCAGGCTTATTCGCAAGAATAGTCCTATCTGTGATGACGGCCCGGTCCCAATAGAGTCTGGTGTAGTCATTTTCGAGCACGGTTTCCGGCAAGTCCTTGTAATACGGTAATTTCCGGTCCAAGAGACCGTATTCCAGAGCGAGCTTCTGGTGTAGAATTCTGGCAACTAGGTTGTACCTGTGCAAGTACTCACAGTTAGAAAGCGCCGAACAACCGGAAATGATGATTTTTTTTTTGAATTTATTTAATATAAGAAAAAAAAATACATAAAATCACAATTTAAACATCACAAAAACCCTTACGGGTTTGTCTGGATGTTGAGACACTTTTGAGCAATCTGTTGACATTAGTTTATACGTATTATTATTTAATAAGAACATCAAATATAGTATTAACAGTATGAAGTATAGGTACATTGTTTACATACAAGTGGACATAAAGGAACCGGTTATAGATAAGCAGCTCGGCACGGCTGGCGGACAGCCGGCTGATGCTACTTGAGTGTGTAATAGACAGGGTGTTTCGATTATCGATATGATATTATGTTAGGTTTGATTTCATTAAAATTAGACAACTTGTTATTAAAGTAAAGAATTAAAATATTGCTTACATTTATTTTTATAGTTTTTGTCCGTTATTCCTAATCTGATTTTAGTAGGTATATCATTAACGAGGGTTGGTATTAAATACGCGTTCGTTCGTTTTCCGTAATAATTTCTAACTCTTGGTAATTCTAGTTTTGATTGAGTTACTTTCCGTGTCATTGTTTTATGATTCACTTTTATTTGTATTTCTTTGTTCGTAAATTGTTCAATTAATAGCCACAATTTTATTTTAATATGAACAGGCAATATCTCACAATATTTAAATAAAGCTAATACATCGTCTCCGAAGCAGATTGATTTTTTAATTTTATCAGGTATTATTATTTTTAAAAGCCGAAGTTGTAGGCTGTATATTTTGTCCAAATATGTTTCTACTTGTACCTAGATCTTGTACAAGCTAGACAGACGTCAATGGTGCCATCCTTTAGGATGTATCTCCGATAGTTGTTGGTCTTAATAATCTGATCCTGTATTGCACAGACAAAACACTCGGTTTTCCCGAAGAGGTCACCGAAACGTAGCCAGTTGAGGAAGGTGACTGTATCTACGAAGGCCTGTAGAGCCCTGTAGTACCTCTTTTGGAGTCTCTTCTCCTTCCATACGGTCTCCCGGTCGGAAATGCTATGTACTTATTATTATTATTATTTGCGTAAACATTTCTTATGTTTTGGTATCATCACTATAATTTTGGTAATAATTATCATTTGATCTATCATATCATCGAGTATTTGATCCTGTTGAGAATATTCGTTTTCAATCTTCTGAACATGGCTATCACAGTTTTCTCATTTTCCTACAGAGTATTTGGCGAAAAATTTCTCGTGAAAGTGTTTGTTATCCAAATTGGTATCAAGTTCATTTCCTACAAGTTGTCCCTTGATAGCTCCCCATACTAACTCAATCGGGTTCAGGTTTGGGTGGTATGGTGGAGGTCATAAGACTTCGTGACCCGCAGCCTTTAACACTTCGTCAATTTTATAAGCATCTTTAGATCTGTGTTGCTTGATCAATGTGAGAAACTCACGTTTCTATAAGAAAATATTAAAATCCACGTTATGCTTTTGTTAACGCCATCGCAGGCTTTCTATTCACTTGTACAGAATGATAAGCAGCGTTCTCCATGATAATCACGGAATGGGGTGGTGAATTTGGCAAATTGGCAATAATTTTTCTTTTGTCTATTTATGAAAATTTTGAAAATTTATATCTTTATTATAGTCTTTTACGTGGTAGAGACATGCTGCAGCTATATTGCAGTTACAGCATGAATGGGTCGGCTTAAGCGGGGTGGGACCACGCTTTCACACAATTCCAGCGTTATATAGTAGCTTAATGCTGCTATGTTTCGTATGGTAAGTGTAGAAAACAGGAGATCCTTTAAACTGGAAATAAGGCATTCCATCTCAATTCTCAGGGGTGACAACGCATCTGTATTTTGATTCTTAATTGAAGATAAATGTAGATGTCTATGGGCCACAGCATCTACTCACAATCAGGTGGACTCTGTTCATTTGTCACCCTTATTCTATAAAAAATAATATCTCCAGATTTACTTTTTGATTTAAAATTAAAATGATTCCATTGATATTGATATTGATGAAATCCACCACGGCCTTCAGAATAGGCAGTAATTAAACTGGCTCTCTGCCAATTGTGACAGCACTTACCTATCTTATGTAGACTGCCAACACGATGAGACATTAAGAAGGAATTGACGTACGTTTTATCAGATGAATTTCGTTGCAAATATAATATAAATATTCGTTTTTGCTTTTCAAACAATGCGTTTTGTAAAAACAAACTTACATTTCGAAACATTTTTACATATACAACTAATAAAATTATTTAACTTATAAACGTTTTAATTAGTTTTATTTATACGGATTATAATTATTTTAACGCGTTGAAAACGTATTAAAATAGCCGCGCATTCAATGAGTACGCTATTAAAACAATAATAAGTATAGAAAGCAATAATTAGTAAGTTGGATTTTCCAGATAATCACTGATATTGTGTAAGAAGTCTCGATTTTTATTAAATGTATTGTAGCTAATTAATAAATAACTAAAAGCGAAAGGTTGCGAAGTAATAGTAAATTCGGAACCTTCCGCTTAATTAAATACAATGATGTGTCTTACCTGGATTGAAGTGCACCTCCCGCCCTCCTCAATTGCGTGCACTAATCCCGTTACCACTAATCCCAGCACCACCACTATTCCAGGAAAGGCACACCATCGACTGTAATACAAAATTATATTAGTAGAATGCAACAAATTCTACGGCTTTTGTAGTGTTTGATGGTAACCAAAACTTATTTTTGGATAAATATAAGTGCTTTGCATTACAACAAAACACGTGTTATATGTTGGATAAAACACACAGCGTTTATGTGAAGAAGTTTCTTGTGAACCTCGTATCTTTTAAACTAATAAAATGCATAAATACCGAACCAGATTATCTATGGTCTGTCATTTTCGGCCAATTACTCACCAGCTAGGGCGCCTGCTTTGAGCGCTGTCACTGCTGATCATGAGGTCCCGAGTTTGAATCCCGGGTTGGGCCAAAATTAACCCGGAGTCAGAATGTTGGCGGTGTTACACCCCCGTGCCTCGGAAATAACTTAAGTAAAAAAAATAGCAAGAGTGACAGAAGCCAGAATCCCGAACAGAGACCGCGGTAGCTAGGCGGACGGAGGTGGCACTACAAAAACTCACCCTAGGCATAGTTCAAGGTTTCGGCCATAATTTTTTAAACTAACAAACACAACTTAATAAAATAAATACCTAATACTCTTCGCTAACTCTTCGAGTGTATATTCAATAGAAAGTTTGCCTGTCAAACTTGTTGTTGTAAACGTAACTGCTGATGAGGTACTAGGTGCGAATCCCGTGTCGGGCCAAAAACATTAGTTAGTTTCCGTCAGGAAATTTTCAGTAGCTGCCCGGAGTCAGAAATTTGGCTATGTCTCACCTCCGTGCCTCTGAAAGACGTTATTTCAGCACCTGATCTCTCTCCGGCCGTATCGGATTACCGTCCTATCGGACTATGAGAGTGAGAGTGAAAAAAATTATAAAAAAATGAAAAAGAGTGTACCTGTGCTTGCACATACACTTGGGCATTTAATCCTGTCTTGCGCAGATAGAATCTCCGTTGAGACTTGCCACCGTGACCGAAATGTGGTCTGGAGGACATTATTTTTATTATTTTACGTGATTATTGGGTTCTTTCAAATTTTATAGTTTTGTTCAGTTTTCGCTCATAATAACTTCCGTAACGTTTAGAACAGGTGGTAGTATAAATCGTGTTATAACATATTATTTTAAAGAGATTTAAAACTCCTAACTATGAATCGATTTATATAAAAGCAACAATCGATTTATATAAACTGCACTACATTTAATATATAATTTGAAATTGCATCAAAAATTATGTCTTACGTTGTTTTCATAGTACTTTTAAAATAACTGTTAATATATTAAAGTTTATTGCAACGTTAACAGTGTTGCTTTTATATAAATCGATTCATAGTTAGGAGTTTTAAATCTCTTTAAAATAATATGTTATAACACGATTTACAATACCACCTGTTCTAAACGTAACGGAAGTTATTATAAGCGAAAACTGAACAAAACTATAAAATTTGAAAGAACCCAATAATCAGGCAAAATAATAAAAATAATGTCCTCCAGACCACATTTCGGTCACGGTGGCAAGTCTCAACGGAGATTCTATCTGCGCAAGACAGGATTAATTGCCCAAGTGTATGTGCAAGCACAGGTACACTCTTTTTTATTTTTTTATATTTTTTTTCACTCTCACTCTCATAGTCCGATAGGACGGTAATCCGATACGGCCGGAGAGAGATCAGGTGCTGAACTAACGTCTTTCAGAGGCACGGAGGTGAGACACAGCCAAATTTCTGACTCCGGGCAGCTACTGAAAATTTCTTGACGGAAACTAACTAATGTTTTTGGCCCGACACGGGAATCGCACCTAGTACCTCATCAGCAGTTACGTTTACAACAACAAGTTTGACAGGCAAACTTTCTATTGAATATACACCCGAAGAGTTAGCGAAGAGTATTAGGTATTTATTTTATCAAGTTGTGTTTGTTAGTTTAAAAAATTATGGCCGAAACCTCGAACTATGCCTAGGATGAGTTTTTGTAGTGCCACCTCCGTCCGCCTAGCTACCGCGGTCTCTGTTCGGGATTCTGGCTTCTGTCACTCTTGCTATTTTTTTTACTTAAGTTATTTCCGAGGCACGGGTGTGTAACACCGCCAACATTCTGACTCCGGGTTAATTTTGGCCCAACCCGGGATTCAAACTCGGGACCTTATGATCAGCAATGACAGCGCTCAAAGCAGGCGCCTTAGCTGGTGAGTAATTGGCCGAAAGTGACAGACCATAGATAATCTGGTTCGGTATTTATGCATTTTATTTGTTTAAAAGATACGAGGTTCACAGGATGCTTCTTCACATAAACGCTGTGTGTTTTATCCAACATATAATACGTGTTTTGTTGTAATGCAAAGCACTTATATTTATCCAAAAATAAGTTTTGGTTATAATCAAACACTACAAAAGCCGTAAAATTTGTTGCATTCTACTAATATAATTTTGTATTACAGTCGATGGTGTGCCTTTCCTGGAATAGTGGTGGTGCTGGGATTAGTGGTAACGGGATTAGTGCACGCAATTGAGAGAGGGCGGGAGGTGCACTTCAATCCAGGTTCAATCCAGGTAAGACACATCATTGTATTTAATTAAGCGGAAGGTTGCGAATTAACTATTACTTCGCAACCTTCCGCTTTTATTTATTTATTAATTAGCTACAATACATTACATAAAAATCGAGACTTCTTACGCAATATCAGTGATTATCTGGAAAATCGAACTTACTAATTATTGTTTTCTATACTTATTATGGTTTTAGTAGCGTACTCATTGAATGCGCGGCTATTTTAATACGTTTTCAACGCGTTAAAATAATTATAATCCGTATAAATAAAAATAATTAAAAAGTTTATAATTTAAATAATTTTATTAGTTGTATATGTAAAAATGTTTCGAAATGTAAGTTTGTTTTTACAAAACGCATTGTTTGAAAAGCAAAAACGAATATTTATATTATATTTGCAACGAAATTCATCTAATAATAGATTCGCAATACTATGCTAAAATGTACTTGTCGCCTGCAGTGCCAAGAAATTTTATAATAGATGAGTGTCCAAAATTTATAGGAAATAAACGAATACCACAAAAGTGCGCTATACCGTTCTACTTTCGAAACACAAAAAATTAGCGACGCGTTTAATAAAAAATACAGTCTGATAAATTCTCATTCTCTTCCGACTAAAATAGAAGCTGTTCTCTAGAATAAAATTAATGCATTTCGATGTAAAAATAACTTCAATACGGTAACTCTTATACATTAAAACATAGCGGGAACATTATGTAAGTTAGAAATGTTTGAACTACGTACTCTAGTGCGAGGTGAAATAGATGTAATCTGCTTAAATGAAACGTTCTTAAAGTAAAGAACTGAAAATAATCTAAAACTGTCGCAATATAAATCAGTTTTGTACTTTTCCAGAAAACATCAAAGACGTGCATACTCCTAAAAAACTATCTCAATTGGCTTTCAATATCAGTTAAGAAGGAGCTATTTGCTCACTATTTTGGATGTTGTGGCATATAACAGCACTTCACAAGTCCACAGCTGTACATAGGCTTCTCACAAGGAATGCCACAAAGCATGACCCCGAGCCACCTGCATCCATCGACTTCCTGCATGTCTTACCAGGCCGTCACTCCATCTAGTGGGGATTGCCCTACATTAAGCCTACCAGTGCGAGGCTGCCACTCGAGAACCTTTTTTCGAGCTATATGGCCGGCCTATTTCCACTTCAGCTCACTAATCCGTTGGGCTGTGTCAGTCACTCTGGTTCTGCTGCGGATATCCTCATTTCTAAGTTTATCATGCAGACAAATCCTGAGCATAGCCCTCTCCATAGCTCGCTGAGTGATCTTGGTTGATCTGTTTTATTGTATGCCAAACTGAATCCATTTTTTGACAGACTTGGACTTTTGTTACACAGTATTAAATAACAATAATGGTAATTTTATGTAGGGAGGTAATTTTATGTATATGTGAAACATATTAAAAAAATAAAATAATATTAAAGAACTAAATTATTTATTCAGTAATTATAACTTAGCTACCAATGTACACAAACCTACAAGAAATAAATCATCTATTGATCAAATAGCATCTAACTTTAATATTTCAAATGTTAGATGTGGTACACACAATTTAGAACTGTCGTATCAATCAAAGAAGTGAAAGAATCATTAGAAACTTATTTCAATTTAGACGTAGCAAAGAAAATCTTGATAAAATCATACAGTGTATATTAGTCTTGTCGTTCAACATAGTTTATAAGAAATTCAACCTCAATAAATCATTCGAAATTTTAAAATTCGTATGTATCTTAAAATTTGATTATGCGGATAAAGCATTGATAATCCAAAAAATGCATAGGAGCATTATGTGAGGTTGAACTTTATGAACACTGTTCACCATTGTTTAAAAAACTAAAAAAATACCATTCCATTGTCTCTACATACTAGAAATAAGTATTTTTGTGAAAAAGATCCAAATTTATTTCCATCACACAATTAAGTATTGGGAAAAAAGAAAATTAAATTAAAGGTAAAAATATATACCACAACAAAGACTTAATATGTATATATAAAAGTTGTTTTTGTACGGCTACCAACATTATATGTACATTAATTTAATTAAGTTTTTTTATCTATTTTATTAATGAATAACTTCTTTGGTTTGAACAAATTACAATAGAGATGAACATATTATTTTTTTAAAACACCCGTTAATATAAAAAAGTCAATATTTTTCTAATTTAAAATGTATGTAATTACTATTCTACTACTAGTACAATTTTATTTTTATGTTCTCTTCACAAATTGTTCCAAATTAAAAAAAATTGTGAAAATTCAAATAATTATTTATTTCACACGAACAATTTATGAATTTTCATAAATTTGTGTCTTCTTGCATTTTTATGAATAAAATAAGTGCAAAGCAAATAAATAATACCGTTATATAAAAATTTGATAGATGCATATAATCTTCTTACCTTTGCCTTTAAAATCCCAAAAACTATGTTCCGTAAAGGTTCTTTTATTTGTTACGAGTTTTAAATCCATTTTTTTTATTTTCTATTTAAATCAAAAGTGCTTTTCAACACATCAGCAATTACTTAAGGCAAATGTTGTTTACGATAAATTTTTTATGTTTTGCTTTATATACGAATGACTTATGTCCGTTGTGTACTGTCGCTCAATGTCAAATTGGTTTGTTCTAATTGGTTCCATATTTTTCGTCACTATTTTGATAATTCCGTGTCTAATTTAATTCGCATTGTCTTATCTAATACAAGATTATTTAAATGAAACTAGTTTTTAGGGATATTATCGTCATTGTCAGCGAGATGCAGATCTTTTATCTTACTTAAAAAAATGATGAAAATCCTTTGTGTGTGCTCTGGCATATCCTCTCAGTGGTGATAGTATTTTTGCTAAGTTTTGTGCCAGCTTATTAGTTGGTAAATCAATCTGGCTTACCTACTTATTACTTACTCAATAGGTAAGATGGATGGGTACTACCATCTGCTTGAGATCCTATAATTAATAAAATTAAATCCAAACCCAAGCATGTCACTGCAATACTTCAAGATACAGAAAGGTCATTCTGCGTAGTAAGACCAAAAATTAATATCAAAAACTGATGGTAGCCAGGCTAACTATGACATAGGGACGAAGTTCGAACCCAGGGGGTGATCAGGGGTGCTGTAAAGCAATTAAAAATTAAAATTAAACGCGATAAAATCCGTAAAAAAATAGTTTCATTTAATGTTTAGTGTTCGCGTAAATATAAGAAATCACAAAAAGATTAATACTAATAACATTGTTTGTGTAATTGGTTAAGAAAATATTTCGTTTGCTAAATGTACTTCATAGATTTGAGACCTGTTATCATATTTTTATTAATATTTAATTAAATAAAGAGATAAAGTCCAACGGATCAGTAAGGTAAAGTGGGCCGGCTATAGATCCAAAAAACAACCAATGAGGACGAGAGGTTCTCAAATGACAGCCTCGTACTGGTAAGCGAAATGTAGGGTGGCCCCCACTAGATGGAGTGAAGACCTGGTAAGAGATGCAGGAAGTTGATGAATACTTGATAAATCATTTCTTTGGGGGAAAGGGCTACGCTCAGCAAAGGTCATGTAAGAAGGGTAGTCATGATTTTTCTCTCACAAAATTGAAGTAACACACCAAGATACATTCTATCTGATGGTCAGTGACTACTGCAGCCTATAGACTCCTCGAACTTAGGAAATACGTACGTACAGTGTAATCTTTTCTGACATAGTAAATAATCTTAATCTTATATCTCATAGTAAATAAGCTCAAAACTATAACACCTCCAGCACTAGAGGTAGATGCGATAGTTTTACTTTAGTATATAATTACTTTGTATCTCATTTTAAGTGAACCATTGTATGTTCTTATGAGAAATAAATTTCTTTAAACCGAACTAACTTCAAACAAAGAAGGCTTCCAATGCATTTTATTTTTTATTTTTGCGGTCGAAGAGAGACTTCCTCACATGTTTTATATATACTGGCTCTATATACCTTCGATTCCGGTAATGCTTGACGGCAGAAATAGGTAAGAGGATAAATCCGACCTAGATGAACCCCTAGTCTTACAAGGAGTCCCATCACCAAATACTACATATTGGTAATAACGAGAAAAAGCAAGTGTAGCTGATATGAAATGATACAATAAGAAATACTTTAGTTTGTCAGCCAATACAACATAAGATAATGCATATGCCAACAGGGTGACGCCACTTAGTAATGAGATGAAATATTTGACAGTTATGTAGCGGGGGAAGGTAATTTGTAAGAAAGGTGTAAATAATAATGTTTCTTTCTGAAATATTTTATATTAATTAGATAAAAAAAACATAAAAGAAAAACCAAACTACGGATATTGCTAAAAGAAGAAAAATTTAAAAAAATGTGCAAAAAAATTAAAAAACATAACACTGAGGCATTGTTATGTGTATTTACTCATTCCAGAAACCGATAAAGTTTAATTAAATCCCAACTACTCATTTATTTATTAAGTCATTAGGTCACCGCACTTCCCAACCAGCGACATCTGGTAAGCGTAAGATTAATTAAATTTAATTAATTAATCTTAAAATTTTATTATGAGAGGTTGAATTAATTTAATTTAATTAAAATTAAATTAATTCAACCTCTCATTGGCGATACTGAAAAAAGTAAGATCTTTTTGGATTGTTTTTTAAAGTTTCATTTTGAGATGGTTAGTGATATAAAATAAAAAGACGTGTGGCACTCGGGGACTGCCGCGGTAAAGCTATTGCATAGCATTTTTTAAGAATCATAAAGAATCATAAAAACTGTATTATTCGGGCTAAACGAATCTAATAAAGATCTGTTATTTTTGTCTCCTGCGATAAAAACAGACTATAGGAATCTATCGAATACCTACATAAATAAAATATCACCTATAAATAAAATATTACGAAGCGGAATAACTAATAAGAGTGGCAACGTCGCACTATACAAAGGAATTGCGTTAAGACGACACCTCAAAAGGGCTATCGCTGGACTGATCCGAGTGAATGCATAATTTCTATAAAAACTTGAAAAAACGCCCTCATAAGGTCTAAATAGCGTAGCGCCCGCGACGATTAAAAGCGCTTAGAAGTTCTCAGAAACTTTAGATTTTTTTGTAAAAAATTTTTGTAAAAAATATTGATTTGAGTAATCAAAATAATGAGCAAGTAAATTATGAATATTAATGTTATGAATATATTTGAGTGATTTCGAAGCATATAGATTAAGTAATTTCGTTGTAATTTCAACTATAGTGGTTTTTAGAGGTGTTTTCGCAAATAATTATGAACGAGTCAAAATTATACTATCGTGTTTTTGAGCAATCAAATTCAAGATAAAGACATGAATTTATCTATATCAAAAATTCACTTCTCTTAGTGGTGTCATAGTCCTATCAATTATTTTATTATTATAATAGTACATGATATTCCCTTTAAAATGACACCAATATGAATAATATCTTATATCTATATCTACAAATAAATAAAATTGAAGTGTCTGTTTGTAATGTTAAAATAACAGCTTTTTATTAAATGCATATGAAAGTACTAGTAACAAAAACACAATTTTTAAATTTTTTGTCTCTCTGTCGGTCTGTCTGTCTGTGTCTGTTTGTTCCAGCTAATCTCCGAAACAGCTGGATCTATTTTGACGGGACTTTCACTGGCAGATAGCTGATGATATAAGGAATAACTTGAACTACTTTTGTTTTAGAAAAAGAATTAGGGTTCCGCGCAAAAAAAATTAAAACCCATGAAATCCATATTCCACGCGGGCGAGATCGCGGGGAATAACTAGTACTCAATATAGATAAATGTATACTTATTTTTATTTATTTATTATTTTAATAAATAAATAAAAATAAGTATTAATAATTTCTAGACACATCTCAACAGATATTTCGTTAATAAATTGCTATCAATACTGAAGCATTCTTTTATATTTAGCATCCATTTAACACAAAAAAAAACTGATAAGAATACTTTTTAAACAACATATAATCAATAAACGATAATCGCGTATAGTGAATTTCGAGGTAAACCAGCATGCGACGACGCGGCCCGTGCCTTGCCGCCACTTGCGTTTGCCGCGCTTTGTCTCGTCACAGAGTGGCGAAATCACAGTAATATAGTATAATATATTTTATAAACAGCAGCTGTCTATATTATGAAATATGTAGATAAAACTTAAAACTTACGTATCCCTTTTGTTTGTAATATTTTTTTAGACCTCTCTTCAATCGTTTCTGCTTATTCCCCATGTTTTACAAACTAAACTTAAACATTAATAAAACTGTACAATTACTATAACTATAAAACACTACTATTAAACAAGAATCAGAAAAAACCTACTCCGCTATTAACAAATTTAAATTCTTGCAGTAATATTTTACGATTTTATTTCGTAGTGCTGAGCTCTCGCAACGCGGCGTACGTCCACCTAGCAACACGATGCGCCCCGCACTGAATTCGTGGACGAATGCGGGGGTGATATAGACGCAGTATTTAATCGGGACGCATTTTTAATTTATTATCATAAAAATAATACATATTTCTAAAAAGTAACCAAACCAAATTATTTTATTTTGTATTGCAAAGCAGTAGATATTTTTTTTATATTCCTTTGATAAACAATGAAGGAGTAAAGTGGTTTCATCTCAACGATTTGGAGGTGATTTGGGTATTTTTTTATTTATTATGTGACACTGATAGAAAAATTATGGTTAAACCAAATTACGTATCAGATCATGTAGATTACTAGCTATTTTTTTTCATATGTAATTTCTCTGTAAGTGTCGACGAAAAGTTGGTTCATCTGCTTTTTTCAAGCTTTTTGCGAGAGAGCAGCCTTAATAATAAATGCACTTTGTTCATTCATATTCAAAATTTTAAAACACTTTATACATAAACACCGTGTCGAAGACTGAGGAAAAGAAACGATGTTAGACCATCGTTAGACAATGCACGGCCTTCAAGCCACACCTCCGTGCCCGTCGGAGAGCGTGAGGTTTTTTTCGTTACGAAATTTCTGGATTTTCCCGCACTCAAGGCCCGCGATAGAAGCTATGCAATAGCTTAAAAATTATCCTAGTTTTTTTAACAGTTAAAATATAAAAACTAACTATAACTTTGATTGTTTACTGTATTTTAGGTTTTTTTACGTGTTTTCAAGCGTTTAGGTTCCGGGGTAGGTTAGTAAGCAGTTACAATTCGTTCAGGAAGTTCGGTTTCAGCTGCAGTTTCCAGTTATAAATCAAGACAGATAATGAAATTAGGGCAAGTAAAGGGAAAGTTATAAAAGTAGTAAAATTTCGGTATCGCATTTCCAAGGGGTATTTGTGAACAATCGCTGTTTTATTTAAAGACTCCTCCAGTTTCCGCCCTAAAAGTAGGGAAGTAAGAGAAACTACAGTCCAATAAGTACATGACTGATGTCAAGACTCTTCTCTTTCTTTTAAGAGAGTGGTTAAGGTTCTAAGTCGAACGTCTTACTCAGGGTTCACGCTCACTGCATTATTTCCCGAACGCCATGAGGTGTGGTACAGGAAAGGAAGCCAGTAATTGGTTGATCACTGCTGCGGGCGTGAGATGAAGAACGAGACTTCCCTTTCAGTGACCATTATCGTAAAAGTAAAGTTAAAGTAAAGTTACAGCCTATATACCAGGGCACAGGCTTTTCAGAGAGGGTTTTAGGGAAAGGAAGTGTCCGCCTCGCTGCCCCAACGCGTGTTGGCGAACTTCACATGCCTTCGAAATTTTTTTCTTATTTCTCAGACATGCAGGTTTCCTTACGATGTTTTCCTTCACCGCCGAGCGCGTGGTAAATCAGCACTTAAAATTGCAATTAACAATTTCATTGTTTCCAGCGTGGAATACGGTAAAGTACGACCATTATCGTACTATATCGTATTTCAATAAAAAATAACTATTTCATTAAATATTTCATAAAACTCGGACCGATGTGTAATAAAACTTTTGGACCGCGTATTCGTGAGCTCTTATTTGACCTTTTTTTTCTTTCCCGTCGACCTGAAAACGTTGACCGTCGAATCAATTTCATATACATATGTTGTAAAAAGTTTGTATAATTTTGGTAATGTTACGCGCCTAAGTCGACGTCATGTACCAGGCACTAGCACCATCTAGTGTCAGGGACGAGAGCGAGGGGAGCTTTCCAGAAAATGACATCACTAATCTTTCAACCGACAGCGCCATCTAGTCTCGAAACGAAGAATTAAGCTTCTAGAAGCTGACACTCGAACCCTCGACGCCTTGCGCATGTTTACTTGAATATTCTGGATGTTTCGGTACTAATTTGTATTTATAGGCACTGCAAGATGCGATCGGGGAAGTATTGAATTTGGCGAGACAAGCGAAGCTTCGGAGCGAAACAAAGTGAATCAGTGTGATTAATTATTGGTGTTATAAGTTTTAATTTGTGTAAAGAAAATTAAGGTGTGAATTTAGGTAATTCTATCGGCAATTTTTATTGTCACGAACCTCAAGCTCGTAACAGTAATTTAGTGATGATAGATAACTACCAGCTGTGAACTTGTATAAATAATTTCCAGAATAATAGATACTCATTGAGCTTTTCAATTTAATTAACATCTTCGAAGTTTGTAGTATTAACTTATTATGACAGAAATAGGCGTGGGTATGATAAGGTTTACTATCACTTTCAAGTTACCATGTGGTGACTAATTGTAAGTTCTATTTTAGTTTTATCATGAACTATCGAACCAATCACAATAGACTAATGGCAGGGTGCGGTCCACGAACTCAAAAGGTCGTGGGTTCGAATTTACTATTCAACTGCTGTCGTGAACCACTGCGGGCACATGAGTGGTTAAATGGAATATTAATAATGTTAGTATCATTACTAGAACTTCTACGTAAAATAAAAATAAATATTACGAGCATAAAGGATGCGAAAAAAATTGTCTTCAAGACTATACTGTTATTTTTTCTCCAAATGTGTGACTTTGAACGTAATGCATTTACAATTACGTACTAACGTCAAACATACCATGGGTCTCAAACCATAGGGACGTATCCACAAAACCGTTACTTTTCAGGAGACACAAAAAACTTAATAACTTTTCTTGTGATTTAACCAGCTCGTTGTATTTTTTCATGTGGCCGTATATTTACACTTCAGTTACTTTGGATGATTGATTTTAGGTTATTTCCTCTATAACACTTGGCATGACAGCGAGTCGGTAAAACTCCGTCAAAATTCGCCTAAATATGTTTGAAACGTAGACAGAGAAATCTATAGACTAATGATTAGCGTGGCCTCGAAAGGACCTGAGAAAGGACGATAACGTAGTTTTAAGTTATACAATAATCTTTAAGACTTTAAAACATATTTAGATAACATTTTTAACTGTTCTAAGAACTGAACAAGATTCACCAATCTTAAGCTCACAAAACACTATTTTCTTATTTAAACCAACTTGTAAATTCCTTAGATCGCTACGAACTGTCAAAGTTGTTTAGCTAAATAAAAAAAACCGCGGAGAAAGGGACAAACAACCACACCGCACTGTCTCACTTCTATACAAGACATATGCATAAATCTATCTTTTTCGTGTGCGAATGCGAAAGAAGGCGTCAATTTGTCTATAGGTTTCTCTGTCTACGGTTTGAAATTTATGGACCTAAAACATTTTTTCTTAAATTATTAATAATTATACCAATAAAAGAACCTTGTTGTTGATTTTAAATATTACAGTTTTGAAGTGACAAACCATCAAAATTAACGTTATTTCCGCGATTTTAAAAAATTATACGCCTGTTTGGCTTGTCATTCATATTGAGAGGTGTATGGTTTCAAAGTAGAAGTATAGACTATTTTTGTGCAAGAAACAAGAAAAAAATCTATTCTGGGTGAAAAAAATAAGCACATAAAAATAAAATTTATTCATAAATCAGAATATAATTATTTAAAATGACATAAAATCACAAACCTTTAAAATTGAACATAAGACATTAACCACTCAAATACCAAGCGGCCAAATTTGACCGCTTCGATATTCCGTCAAAATTCAAATATGACCGCCCCACCCACAGCACTTTAACCCATAAAGACTTATATTTAGAGACTACTTTTCTATGAAGAAGTTTGGCATTTTAGAATCAATATGAAATTTTCTTTCCTCTAGTGAAATAAAAAAAACTGTCTAAGGATATTAATTTATATTCTATGTTCATTACGTACGCCGTTTTCATTTGGATGTTGTTGTGTTGATTTTTGGATTTTTCTAGTGTTTTACTATAGTGTTTTATTATAAAATTGCTATAAAAGTTTTTGTGTGAATATAATTTATCTTTTTACGTAAATAATTTCGAGTAATATATAGAAATAATTGTGATTTTCACGCTGCCGACATCCGCTTGGTATATTTTTTTTTTTGTTATCAAAATACAATAAAATATTTTTGTAATGAAGTAAAACCTGACTTTTGTTTAAACCGCAAGATAGAGAATTATATATAGATTTTATAATGACGAAACTACTTTTCTATGAAGAAGTTTGACTTCTTCATAGAAAAGTAGTTTCTAAATATAACTTTTAATGGTTTTAAGTGCTATGGGTGGGTGCGGTCATATTTGACTGCTTGAATTTAGCCATTTTTGAATTTGATTTTATTTCTTCGATCGTTGTCAGTTCTATAAGCTCTTCTTCTAGTTTGGGTGATACTGTTATGTTGACATTTAAAAAAGGCTCTAACACCCAGTCTGATATCTCCAATTTCAAAATGTCCTGGAATCTTTCAATGTCATCACTTTGAAGATTTTCCAAATGTTGTCGGTAGACAAGCAAGTTGTCGTTGTTGCAGGATACTGATAAATTAGGAAAATTATGGAACTCACGTCTTCCGATATACTTCTTGTGTCAGAGCAGCTTGGCTACCAAGTACTATGACATTGTTTGTTTTTATTAAGTTCAAGTTGTCGCCTTGAAGTTGAAAATTAATAACACTAAGCAATTTATAAAGGTTGTCGGGTATACGATATCATTCTTTGATGTAATGAGGTTGTTGTGCAATTCTGTATCTTTTGTTTTCCAAGAACTCTACGACAGTGACAAACAGATTGCAAAATCGAGTCAGAAACTTTCCTTTTAATAGCCAACGCACTTTTGTGCGAAAGATCAATCGGTTCAAATCTTCAGCGTTATTAACACAAAGCTGATTAGATAATCTGTCATTTAAAGAGTTGTTTCGGATTTAATTGACTGCTCTGATGGCAATGATTGAAACAGTCGTTCACTTAAATTTCTAGCAACCAATTTTTGTCGATGTACAACGCAATGTACAGCAAGCACATCCGGGATTTCGTTTATAGTGAGTGAGTACGCGATGAAGGCTTTTTGGCACCTCGACATAGCTGGAGCACCATTTGTAGAATAATTCTTAGAATAAAATAGATAATAATGTAATTAAAGAGAGTTAATATAGAAAAATAATTACAGACAGAATTCCACGTGAAATAACTTAAACAATATTATATACGTAGATACATAATATACAAAACTGAATTAAAGTCGTTAGAGACGTTTTATCTTTGATTCTTTATTTTAATTAAAATGGTGATTCATGTACATTTTATTTTATAAACGACCTCATGTCATATATGGAAAATTTATAGAGGATTCTTAAATATTCATTCTGTATACCAATCATACCTATCTATTCTTTGACCTATGACTTATAGTATAAACAAATATTCTATACATCTTGGTTGGGCGGCGGGCCTAGGGGTTCCCGAGTTCGATTCCAAGGTCGAGCCTTGACACTATTGTGCGAGATGTTATACTAGGTGGACTGTATACGCGGTTAGCTTCTTATGCCCCAACAAGATGGCGGACGTGGCACGTGGAAACCTTGGACAATGCACTCGCTCTTCCAAATCTATAATTATATATATACTCGCCAAGGTTAGGATGGAATTCTACTTGAGCACATTAAGAGAAACAAAATGGGGCGGGTTAACCAAAAAACAAAATGCTCAAGTAGGAGCAAAATTACAGGAAACACACTGTGTGATTCTGATACGGCGAACGACGCTTCCATTGCGGTGATGCGACGTGAGGTGGGTTCTTCTTGGGCGCCCTTGAGATGCGATCCAGGCTAGTGGTACGTAGGAAGAGAGCGGTGCGAACGGTTCAGACTAGCGGCGCGAAGGCAAAAGACCGCTCGAGAGCAGCGCGCGAGTCTTTATTGCCTCGGCTTTCCCACCAATGCACCTCGGTCGGAATGCATCGCGCATCTCATTTGCCGAAAGAATCGCGTCACCTTCTAGACTCCCGCCTTTCCCCTTTCAGTGTGTACAGAAGGGACATGAGGTCAAAGGAAGGACAAACATTTGGCAAATATACCTTCGAACAAAATTAAAATACACAAATCATTTCCGCGTAACCATCTCCCCCGGCTTGAAGGGTCCCCTTCAAAATAACTAACGCTAAGACTAAACCTAATTTTCGACTACAATTTCTAATCTAGAAAGCTAATTTCAAACTATCGAATGGGCAAAGGGCAAAAACGGACAACAGGGCGAATATAAGACCCAGTCGTGGTCCTAACACGAGCTACCCTTGTTACCCCGTCGGAACCGGGAAAAACTTCTTCAACGATCCCAAATGGCCAATGGAGAGGCGGCGTATTCTCCTTGGTGAGCACAACCACAGTTCCGACAGTTAAAGGTACAGTTGTTGTGTTCCATTTTTGCCGATTTCAAGTATGCCGTATGCAAGTATTCCATCTTCCATCGTTTCCAAAACGACTGCACCAACCGGTCCAATAATTTATGGAGTGCAGAAGTACTAAGTTTGTTCTGGTCCATGTCTATGGCGGGCAGATATTTCAAAGGCGTTAAATTCAAAAAATGTGCTGCAGTTAGAGCCAGCGGCTCCGAGGGGTTATTTGACAACGTACGACAAAGGGGGCGACCATTCATGACGCACTCAATTTGAGCGAGCACAGTACTTAACTCTTCGAAGAACAAAATTTGATCTCCTGTTACTCGGTATAAGTGATTCTTTAGACTCTTAATATTAGTCTCCCAATTTCCCCCAAAATGGCTCGCGGCCGGGACGTTCAGAGACCACTCGATGCGGTTCTCGTCTAGAATGTGAGCGAACTCCGAATTATAATATTTACTGGTTAAAAGCTCATCTAGTTATGATAAAATACGTTTCGCGCCGACGTAGTTTGTACCGTTATCCGAATACAATTTACTTACAGGGCCACGGCGGGAAAGAAATCTTTTAAATGCACTCATGAAGCCTGTTGTACTTAGATCACCAACGAGTTCTATATGCACAGCCCGAGTAGTGAGATATACGAAAATGCAGACGTAAGCTTTTGTGGATCTTATACCATGCCCGCAAGTGAGCGTGACCTTAAACGGACCAGCAAAGTCAGACCCGGTGTGCACAAAGGGCTTTACGGATTGTGTTACTCGACAAGACCTAAGGTCCGCTATTTCCGGAAATGACGGCTTAGGTCGTACTCGAAAGTAAGTCGCATTCACGGACCACTATGCAAAGAAACATTTGGCGAATATTGGCGGATAGTGCTATACTGAACAAACGAAAATTTGCTATTATATTAAATAAATTGCCCTGTAAATTTTTCCCACTATAGAGAATATCGTTAAGAGAAAGGTGAGTGCTAGTTCTAGCACTAGCATCGAGCACTACACGTAACTTGCACGTTGTGTTCCCTAATGACACCGTGATGCGGTATGAAATACGACGGCGCGTATTCGTAGTTATCTAATTTTGGAGTCACAAGTGATATGTAACCCTCCCTTATATATTAATTAATGACGCCGTCATAAGCTTCTTTCAATCTGGGCGAAGCGAGCATCCTGCGCTCCAAACAATAGAAACGTTTTTCCGCCATTTGGCGCGAGTCGCCGAGAGACAAAACATCCCCTTTAAAGGGTAGCGCTACACTATATCGACCGTCGCAATCACGAACGGTCGTCCGGATGTAAATTTCCTCGCACAATCTATCATCTGGGATAACTATAGGTGGAATGTTCACCTCCTCCATCTACCAAAATTTACGAACTAACGACTCGAGCGGTTCGAAAGCCATACAACAATAAGAGGTTGCCAAAATACTATCCATGATAGGGGCAGAATCAACGATGACGTAGCCCAAGGTGGTCTCCAGTGCGTAAGACGCGGTATACGAGGGGTTGCCCCTGACCTTATTGTGTAACAAAAGATGAGGGAAAACCGATGCTCCAACAAGCATGTCTATATCTCCGGGGACGGCGTAAGTATCGTCTGCCAGAGTCAAATTCTGAATATCAATCATTGCCGAGGTGTCGACCGAAACGGTTGGCAGACGCTCGGTGACTTTATCTACTACTAATGCATTTATATTAAAGTTAATACTACAATCTAGCCGAGAATAAAATTTCAAATTTATAGAGCCCTGTGTGATTTTATTAGTACCTCCGATGCTTTTAACTACGGGACATGAAGTTAACTTATTTATTAGCAATCCTAAACGCTGGCAACATTGTCGTGTTACGAAGCTACTCTGTGATCCGCTGTCTAGCAACGCACGAACACTTTGTTCGTTTCCACGCGAATCCCTAACTACGATACGGGCTGTACCCAGCAACACGGTGGAAGGAGACTGCGTTCCCGTATTCGACAGTGAGCACAGGGCGACGTCACCCGGTCGACCGTTAGAAGCGTCGACTTTGGTTTATGTAGTTTCCATGTCCGATTTACTCGATGCGAATATGTTGCCTGTCTGCTGGCGCACTGGTTACACACGGAACTAGAATTGAATTTAGCAACTAAATGTCTATCGCTTAGGCAATTTTAACATAAGTTATTAGTATTTACTATTCTACAACGTTCGCTGGGTGAATGTTTACGGAAGGTAGGAATTATACAAATTACCGTTTGTTCATTCTTACATAGAACACAGGAGCTATGAGGCGATGTAGGCGCAGCGGTTATGTACGTCAGAGATCCAGCGGTCCTAGTTGATGAGATTTGTCTGCGATCGACACATTTCTTAACTTCTTGTTTGACATTCGAGGAACGCTGTATCACTTTAATTTGATCTCCTACAAAGGAAGCTAAGGAGTCGAATAACGGTAACTCAGAGCAGCGATGCTCCATTTCAAACGCACGCAAGGTGTTCGAGTCTAGTTTCTTTAAGGCGATATGGAGAAACACCACGTCCAGAAAGTCATTAAATTTCAGGTTCTTTAGCGCAGCCACCGATGCTACAAATTTATCTAAAAACTGCTCTAAGCATAAAGCTAAGATATAGCTTTAAGATCAAATATCTGGTCTGAATATGAAGAGGCTAACATTCGCTTATCGTCATATTTGTTTTTAAGCGTTTCGAATATTAACGAATAATTGTTTGCTGTTAGTGTGAAACCCGAACAAATGGACTGTGACCTACCACTCAATTTACTAATTAAATAATACAATCTTTCAGCGTTCGATAACGATGGATTGTAATTTATGGTGTTTTGAAAGCTATTAATAAACAACGGCCAAGTTTTAATATCTTCATTGAATACCGGAATATCTATGGGGGGCAATCTAAGTGATTCACGTGGGCGTACCTGGATTTCTGGTTTTGCTTCGCTTTGGGCTGGAGGCTGTAAGAGCTTTGGCGTCCTTTTCATGCGACACAACATATCTTCAAATGATAGAAGGTGGTTGATAGTTCACTGTATACTTAGGGTCGATTTGTAATTCTAAACTATTAATTTTGTTTAATATATTTTCGTAATCCGATAGAAAAGAGTCCACCGTTTCGATTTCACATAAACACGTTTTCCGCACTGAATCTACGTTAATATTTTTTATGTGATCACTTATATATTATATACGTGAAAAGAGTACGTGCCTCTTGGCGTAAACAGTTTTAAGTTTAATTTCATTTCCACTAACTGCCATCTTGAATCACTATAATTAATATTAGATTAATCACGAACAATATCGTACAACGTTGGAAGATGATAATGCGCCACAACTATATCTCACAACGCGCTTTTTTCTTATCGTGCCGTATTATTAAATTTAAATTGAACACTTCGTCAGTAATATTTTTTTTCTTGCGTGAAGGTAACTTGTAATTGAACGAGATAACACACGCGTCGACTAGGTAGGAATTTAGAACTCGTATAATGTTACAAATAGCGGGTAAGGTAAATAAAATTAAGCGGGTCTAACTATTTAAATAAATAAGTATCTATTTACCTATGCGAATAAACTAAACAAAATTTAAATTTAAACTAAAACAAAACTACATAAAATCTATCAAATATTAAATTAGAGTGTATTGTCCAAGTAATTGGTTCAGCAGTTCGACTTGATGAGGCTACAGGGCACCAGTTCCAAATCCGCTCGAATGACCAGAAATGGTTGGGCGGCGGGCCTAGGGGTTCCCGAGTTCAATTCCCAGGTCGAGCCTTGACCCTATTGTGCGAGATGTTATACTAGATGGACTGTATACGCGGTTGGCTTGTTATGCCTCAACAAGATGGCGGCCGTGGCACGCGGCAACCTTGGACAATGCACTCACTCTTCCAAATCTATTGCTTGCCAAGGTTTGGATGGAATTCTACTTGGGCACATTAGGAGAAACAAAATGGGGCGGGTTAACTAAAAACAAAATGCTCAAGTACGAGCAAAATTACAGGAAACACACTTACCGGGGTGTGATTCTGATGCGGTGGACAACGCTTCCATTGCGGTGATGCGACGTGAGGTGGATTCTTCTGGGGCGCCCCAGAGATGCGATCCAGGGCAGTGGTACGATGGAAGAGAGCGGTGCGCGACGATATCTCACACTATGTGAGGCGGTTACTTCTGGAGCGCGACTGCCCCAGGTGTTGCGATTCAGACTAGCGGCGCGAAGGCAAGAGGCTGCTCGAGGGCAGCGCGCGAGCCTTTATTGCCTCGGCTTTCCCACCAATGCCCCTCGGTCGGGCGTGCGTCTCATTGGTCGAAAGAATCGCGTCACCTTCTAGACTCCCTCCTTTCCCCTTTCAGTGTGTATGGAAGGGACATGAGGTCAAAGGAAGGACAAACACTTGGCAAATATGCCCTCGAACAAAATTAAAATACACAAATCATTTCCGCGTAACCACATCTTATTTCTCAGAAACGTCTTTAACAATTTTTACACAATTAAGCGGATCATTATCTCTTCCATTAACGATATTATCATAATCTAAATACAGTACCAATGTTGGCCATACTGTAATAATTCGAAGACGCCATCAACTTCTGCTTCAAATCAGCTGTCATTCCTTTATGATATACTTGTCCGCAAACAATAAAACTATAAATTAAATGGTTATTTATTATTATGTTATCCTTAACCTTAAAGAATGCTGCCGCCAAAGAGTCATTCGTGTTTCTCATTTTTCTGTAAAATTCCTCCAAATTTGAGTAACGACTCAAACAGAGACATACTAATTCATTTTAGAACTGGGGTAGCTCGATTACAATTCGTCCATGCAAATAACAGTCATCAAAACAATTAATATTTATTGGATTAGAAACATAAAACTTCATTGCACTCCAGTGAGTACAAAAACTTTTAACTGTCTCAAGGTATATTAAGGCACGCATTTTTATGGCAATAAATAAATAACTTCTAAAGCTCAGAAAAGAGTCATGCCTCGTTACTTTCACTGTTCCTGTGTTAAGATCTACGCTGTCGTAGATTTTCAAGATATCACTTACGTTACTCGGCATTTTACTAAACTACACCTTGTAGATCTTCCAGATGTTGCTCACAATATTCCCCATTTTCATTGGCAACACATTATAATGCATTCCGGTGTGAATATTCCAGACATTACCTACGTTATTCCACAGATTTACTGGTCACAAGTTGTGACGCACGGTGGCGTAGATTTGCCAGTCGTTGCTCACGTTATTTCACATTTTCATAGGGATCAAGTCACTATTCATGCTGGCGTAAATATTTCAGACTTTGTCCACAATGTTCCCTACATTCATTGGCTACAAGTAGTAAAGTGTGCGTGCACGCAGTGCTCACGTTGTTCTACAATTTAACTGGCCATACGTTGTGACGAACGCTGGCGTAGATCTTTCAGACGTTGTAAAAAACTTTGGCGTAGATCTTTCAGACGTTGCTTACGGTTTTCCACATTTTTATAGGCATATCATTGTTTCGATTCCTGGCGTAAACCTACCAGATGTTGCTGAAGTTGGTACACACTTTCACTGGCCACACATTGTGACGATCGCTGGCGTAGATATTCCATACGTTGCTGACGTTGTTACACACTTCACTGAATACATATTGTGACGATCGCTGGTGTAGACATTCTAGAAGTTGTTGACGTTGTTACACACTTTTACTGGTCACACATTGTGACGATCGCTGGCGTAGATATTCCATACGTTGCTGACGTATTTACACACTTTCACTGGACACACATTGTGACTATCGCTGTCGTAGATATTCCAGACGTTGCTGACGTTGTTACACACTTTCACTGGTACAACATTGTGGCGATCGCTGGCGTAGATATTCC
Organism: Parnassius apollo; assembly: GCA_907164705.1. Lineage (NCBI taxonomy): Eukaryota > Metazoa > Arthropoda > Insecta > Lepidoptera > Papilionidae > Parnassius > Parnassius apollo. The sequence continues at coordinate 738,138 of CAJQZP010000824.1, forward strand.
AGACGTTGCTGACGTTGTGACACACTTCCAGTGGACACACATTGTGACGATCGCTGGTGTAGATATTCCAGACGTTGCTGACGTTGTTACACACTTTCACTGGTACTCATTGTGACGATCGCTGGCGTAGATATTCCAGACGTTGCTGACGTTGTTACACACTTTTACTGGACACACATTGTGACGATCGCTGGTGTAGATATTCCAGACGTTGCTGACGTTGTTACACACTATTACTGGCCACACGTGACGAACGCATACGTAGATCTTGCAGACATTACATTGTTCCACACTATCACTTGCCATACCTTACACCATGCTGTCCTTAGCATTTTAACCGCTATTCTTTCTTATCACTACTCTCAGTCGCATGTCGCGATTTTGTTCCCGTAGAAAACTTGAAATATGGGATCTTGAATCATATACAATTTCAAGTGCCGACACCGGCAAACTTGAACTTTAGTCCATGAATTTTAATATATAAAGGAGTATTATGTACTTACGATACTGTAGCTAATAAAAAAATACTCAATGATTTCTTATATTTACGCGAACACTACACATGATTAAACATTACATTTATCGTTATTTTTTATAAAAAAAGAAAAATCCATAAAAGTAGTTTTAATCAAAAAAATACTCATTCTATGTCTACAAATCAATAATAGTGTTACTACAGTTAATTGTTAGTGCAATAAGAATTAAACAAATATAAGACAATAGTAGAACAACTAAATACATAATAGTGATAATAAACAATAAAACGTGAAAAATACGGTGATATATTGTGTCTCTAAAAGTATATTAGTAAAAACTGTGAAATTATGTACACGCGTAGCAGAAAATAAAATTAAAAGTGTATTCATTAAAATCAGTCATAAATTGAAACTGGTATTTGTATGCAAGTAACAACTACCTAAAACTACCTGCATTTGTGTAATAACAGCCTGAGGTAACAACCAAGTATATCACAGAATTTAATGTTGATTGATGTAATACGTAATTACTTAACAGAGAGAGCGGGAATAGAAGAGCTTCTTAAAGGAAGTGACTCAAAATTAGTTGAATTTACCTTTGATGATTACTGCATAATAATAATAGGACAAGAAGACTTTACAGTAAAGAAAAACTACCTCAAAACGACTATCTGCATTCGAGACACTCTGTAAAATGTTAAGCATACAAACATAATTATATGCTTTCCTACGTACACATAACACCTTTTACAACTGCCGAATCGAAACATTTAACAATTTACTCTACTAAGACTTATAGACACATAAACGTGATTACTATTTCGGATTCCAATCTGAATCTAAAATGCGACTATAGTATGTTTGATAAAAAAATAGGCGCATTAAATTATACTGTGTTGAGGACAATTCTCGAAGATTTTATAGCGTTAATTGGTAGCATATATTATTTACACATAAACGATCTATTAAAACTATAAAAAAAATTGTGAAATTTTTGACAGATGGCACCGAAAATAGCATCTTTACTAATGAGAATATAACAAAAATTATTTTCATTACTAAATTTATACACGTAATGCACCAAAATATTGCCGGTTGTTTACAAAATAAGACTCAATCGCAGTGAGCTTAGAAGAGCTGGCTGAAGGAGAATCATGTGTGAACATCTTATGCATTACAGATCATTTTATTCAGGAGGGTTATGAAAGATATTTAACTGTACCTAACTATTAACTTGCGGCGTGTTACTCCCGAAAGGAAAGCAAGTGCGTGCATATTAACAAGAAATGGCCACTAGTATAGGGAAACAAAATAAATTGCTAAAATTCACATTTCTGACAAAACTGACTTCTTCGAATGCTATGCTATCGAATTAATTAGCCATATTATTATTATTATTTGTATTTATAAAGTTTCAAAAACTACTAACTTTAAGAGCATGAAAAAATTACTTGTACTTTTGAAAGAACTTATTGCCCCTTAGGGCCACATAAAGTTGCCGGAGGCCCAATTCCAAATCACCAAGTTACTCCATTCCTGAGCGTGGGTGCTCAGGCTGCTTCGAGTATTCTGTGAGGGGGCACAATTCCGCTCAAGACAATAAATTCTCGGGGCAAACTGAGCAACAAGACCAAGGCGAACCCTGCCACGCTAATCGTGAATTTCTGCAATATCAGGGGACTTCATTCTAATCTAAACGCCGTCCACTATCATTTCGAGACGACGAGGCCAGCTCTGCTCTTTCTGACCGAGACCAGGTGTCCCCTCCAGCTAATGCTTCGTATCTCTCCTACTCGTGGTACAAACTAGAACACTCCTTTGTGCCTCGGACTGGAGTTTGCGTATACGTCAGAGAGGACATCTGTACTCGATGCCTCGGCAGTCTTGAAGGTTCGGACCTGTCCATACTTTGGCTACGCGTAAACAGCGACGACTATCCGTGCGTCTACGGGTGCCTCTATAGGTCCCATAGCGGTAATGCCGATACAGACCAACTCTTCGACCACGTACAAATGGCTACAAATTCGTTGGTACAACAGATCCCCTCCGCGGAGATCGTGATCCTCGGTAATTTCACGCCGGATGGATTGGTTCACGTTCAACCGATCGTGCGGGGAGATCTGTTCATGATTTTGCCTTGGCATATGGTCTGACACAATTGGTTACTTCGCCTACGTGGATTCAAGATGTGGAGTATCGTGCACCTTCCCTGTTGGACCTTCTGCTGACCTCTCATCCGGGCGGATATCAGATGGTAGAGCCATGCTGCAGTTATATTAGTAGTATAGTTGTAGCACGAATGGGTCGGCTCGACCGGGGAAGGACCACGCTCTCACAGAATACCAGCGTGAAATAGTAGCTTAATGCTGCTGTATTTCGTATGGTGAGTGTAGAGAACCGGAGACCCTTTTTTACTGGAAACGAGGCATTCCATCTCAGTCCTCACGGGTGACAACGCATCTGCATTTTGATTTTTAATGGAGGATAGATGTAGATGTCTATGGGCCGCAGCAACCACTTAGCATCAGGTGGACTGTGTGCTCGTTTGTCACCCTATTCTATAAAAAAAAAAAAAAAAAAAAAGATTTCCGTAGATGCCCCTTTAGGCTCAGTCTTGTCTAGAGTGTGGTGCCACTCACGCTGAAATCGCGGTTGCATTCTACAGGCTACCGCCGTGTTTAGCACTATAGGTCAGCCGATTGGGATCCTACTCTTGGGGGCGGGTTTGCTTCTCGCCGGACGATCCCAACGTTGTTGATGATTGTGTCGCTGATCTGGTACTTCAGGGTATGGAACTTTTTATTCCTTCCTCTATGGTGCCCATCGGAGGCAAATCTCAGCCATGGTTTGGTCGCTCCTGTAAAATGAGTACTACCAAACCTGGGCTAACGCATCAACGTCCCGGGATGTAAACACCAGAGCTCTAAAAAAGAAGTATAATTCCGCTTCCAGGTCCATCAAAAGAGTCATTGCCAGGGCAAAGTTAGAGCACATAGGCAGAATTGGTGAGAAAATAGTTCGCCTTCCTACTGGAACCCGTGCATTCCGGTCTCTTGCCAAGGCTGTCCAAGGGAATTTCTGTCAGCCATCTCTTCCATCTCTGCACGGGGAGGACGACTCACTGACCTATGCCGCAAAGCAGAAAGCCGATCTGCTAGACTCTTTCATTTCGTCCAACTCAAATCTCGATGACGAGGGCAGTCCATCCGACGCTGCCGACCCTCCCGCGGTGTGAATTCTCCATGCCGTAGGTGCAGTTCACACAGCGCTCGGTTCGCAAAGCACTCCTCTCCCTGGACACCCACCCATGGTATCCCCCCAATTGTGCTGAGCACGTGTGCTCCAGATTTGGCACCGGTCTTAACGCGTCCTTTTCGGTACTCCTACTCCCTAGGCGTAGTCCCAAAATCATGGAAGACGGCTTTCGTCCACCCGATCCCTAAAAAAGGTGACCGCTCAGACCCATACCCTTTCTAAATCCCGCTTGCACATCCCAAATTTTTCCATCAGTTTCTTAAATAACTCTTTCAATTTACACCTTAGCATACATTTTACCCACAATACTAAGCAAGCTGATACCACGGTAGTTTTTGCAGTCCTGCTGTGACCCTTTTCCTTTATATATTGGGACTATAACTGCTTTACACCAGTCTTCCAGTATCCACTTTAATTCCTAACATAAATTTATAATCTCTTAAATTGAAATCAAAAATTTACAGATGTCTGCGGGAATCGAACCTGGACTGCTCGCGTGCTGTAAAATTTCGACGAGTGCCTTGACTTACCCCTGAGCTTCCGCGGGACGTGGGTAACTGTGAATAGGATCTAATAATTTTATTTGACATAGTAATAATATTTATTTTAATATGACACTATTTTTATTTATAAATGCTTGTTAACTTAATGGTTAATTATTTTATTTAGGTTAAGTTTTCTTGGCCGTTGTATAGTTGATACCACAAACTAATTCCATGAAGACTTTTTTTATAGAAAAAGGGTGATAATGAGGCCCACAGTCCACCTAATATGGAATGCATCATAGCCAGTAATTACATTGACTATACTCTTCAAACGGGGACACGCACTGCTATTTAGCAGCAGATATAAGTAATAGGCTGATTAGACCTACTCAGATGGACTTAGAGCTGGAAAAAGTCTTATGATCTAGTTCGATTTTATGTGCCTAATGCACCCTACGCAAGTTTTAAGAAGATACGGAAACGATAGCGTTCATGTCGAGCCCGCTCTAACGGTCATGAACTTATTAGGAATTATGGCTTGAACATTTACAAACAATGCTGTAGGGAATATGCACCTGACATATGTTACAAAAAGCTAGACTAAATGTTTGATGTAAAATATAAAAACAGAAACAGACTACTATTTGATTCAATATAGATTTTAAATAATACTTCTTGCAAGACACTTTTTTTAAATTTACCAATGGTTCGGAAAAAAACCTCTGTCCTGGGTAAGAACCAGCAAGAAAACCATATGATCCACAAATTTCTTAATATTATAATAACCCTTTTTATACGGACTTAGTTTAATAAAGTTGTTGAACCTTGAGTGGGTCAAATTTTGTATATTTTCGTGGATTTTGTTGTAAAAGCGTATTCATCGCCGCAAGAATGTATTACTGACTCGGTGGAGTCGAGTAACTGGTACTACTAGCTTGTGTCTATACCTAGTATATAAAACATGAATATCACCTAGTGTCCGTTCCTTGTATTTAAATATAAATTAATAAATTTAAATATATTGAAGTATAACGAATGAATTACAATTGTTTTTGTAAAACTATTTATAATTTTGCGTACGTGTACATTATGGATAACAATTGAATTGATTATTTCAATTAATGATGATTTCATGATCAAATGATAATTTCAATTCTTAGCTTACATAAATTAGTCAGTTCTACCAAATTACTTTCCTGTCCGGAAGTCTAACTGTGAGCTCACGTTTTTTCTTTCAAACAGCAATAGATGTAAATTTTCTGTGGACTGTTGCTCGTTTGTTACTCTTATCCTATAAAAAATTTCATTCCCTGAAATCCACTGCTGCTAGATATAGATTTTTCTGATATTGCACCAAATTCTTCATTTCTTGACTCACACTCCTCATACAAGGCTAGCGATTTGGAGCAGAATCAGATGAAACTTCCGCTGTAATAAAACACCTCGGCTTGATTCACTGGCGCTGCGAAGAGATGTTGCATCTGTTTGCGTATTTTATTGCATCTATCACGGGGAGTGCTTTGAGGAATTGTTTGGATTAATCCCAGCCGGCAAATTTTATGAATGCACTACGCGGCAAAACTCCCGATACCATCCACACCATCTGGAGGCTTGGCGGTCCAGCAAACGTACAGCGTTTGACTAGGAGTTTTCTTTCGCGTACGGCCTCTCTGTGGAATAATTTACCATCGCCGATTTTTCCGGACCGATACGGCCTGGGGACCTTCAAGAAAAGAGCTTACTCCTTTTTAAAGGGCCGGCAACGCACCTGCAATTCCCCTGATATTGCGGTTGCTCATGGGCTTCGGTAGTCACTTAACATCAGGTGAACCGTATGTATATACCATGGTTGTAATAGGAAAGGGTCGGTTTATTCACCAATTTGGCAATAATTTTTATTTTGTCCACTTACGAAAATTTTGAAAATTCATGTCTTTATTATAATATTCTACGTGGTAGAACCATACTGCCATTGCCATGGTGATTACAGCATGAATGGGTCGGCTCGACCGGGGAAGGACCACGCTCTCACAGAATACCAGCGTAAAATAGTAGGCGGCCTTATTTATTTGAAGTTAGTTGCAGACGTCCATGAGCTGTAGAAGTTATTAACAATCAGGTGTTATGTAAGTTTGTTTTTCGCATCGCTAAACTAATTTATTTCGTTATTAAATTATAACGAAATAAAGTAGTTTTGAATTTGGTAGGATTTATTTTGTAGGAAGCATTTGGCTTAATCGTTACGCTAATCCGCGTCATGTTTATCCGCTTGTGAAGGATTAAGTGTTGTAGTACTAGAATATTTTACGTGTAGTGTTTTGCCGGTCTGGGTGCCGGGAGCCTTATGATATTTTTGGCTTTTCCTATTTCGTGCCTCGATTGTCGTTAGAGGCGGCTATGTTCCGAGGTTTATTTATAGGTATTTCTCGTAGTAATGAGACCATCAGCGACTTTTTCTACCACCAGGGCTTAGTAGCGGGCAACATTATTTCTTATGAAAATGTAAGGGTTAACGTTTATTTCTCTATCATAAGTATATTCTATATTAATTGGATAAGAACAGTTTAGTTAACAGTGGTAGAGCCATGAGGCAGGTTTTGCTAGCTTAGCACGGACGGGCCGGCTCGAACCGGGGTTGTACTACGACCTCACAGAATATCAAAGTGAAGTAGGAAATAACTTCTGCGTTTCTCCCGGTAAATGTAGGTAGCCGGAGGCCCATTTCCAATTATTAAAATTCAATTTACCAAAATTTGCGCGTTTACCGCTAAAAAGAACCCCTTTGTCGTATCTCCTTGGTTTCATAGCACTCCCCATGTTTCCGAAAGAAATCAGAAAGTATTGAAGTCCTCCGCATCGATATATCTATTGATGTGCTGTTTCGTGGTTACTTGGAAGAGAAGGTCCACATTATTCCACGCTGGCACACCGCTGGAAACTTTTTAAGGCATAAGTTCGGCCTCAATCGGAATACTGTTTTCATCTTTAGAGAGAAGGAGGTGGCGCCGGGGACTTAGGTCCCCGGTGCCACCTCCTTACTCTTGATTACATCTAGCGCAGAGTGGCTTCGAATCGTCGACTTCGAATCGAAACCGAGTTTTCTCCAATCGACTCGATTCACTGGCGCTTGTTGTTGATCTTTTGCATTTTAATCATCGGATGCATCAAAGATGTTGCATCCCTTTGCATTTTCTATCGCATTTATGACGGGGAGTGCCCTGAGGAATTATTCGGATTTATTCCAACCGCCAAATTACACGAACGCACATCGCGACATAACTTCCGTTACCATCCCCATCATCTGATACACTACGATGCGATTTACTATGAGTTTTCTTCCTCGCACAAATACTTTAATGGAATCTTATACCAATAGCTATTTTTTCGCACTGCTACGACTTAGTGATCTTCAAGAAACGAATTTAATTTTGAAAAGGTCAGCAACGCACCTGAAACTCCTGCTTCCTGTTCTATAAAATAATACGGTACGCTAAGACCTTAAACCGCAGTTTTTTTTTCGGTTTTTACAAGGAAGATGCTTTTGTCAATCATCAATTACTGGAGTGGAACTCCCATGGTGCACGAAAACGATTCTTTGAAATCTATCTCCTCCGTAACCCGTAGGCCAATTTACATAACTTTTTCGCCAATATTTGTAGCTCAACGCGGTCAAGGTTTGTAAACAAAAAAAATCTGAATGGAATATTTTTTTCTTTTAATATCTAATCAATTTGCTAATTTACATCCGCGCAACATCCCACCATTCGATTGAATCTTTTGTTGAAATAAAGATAGTTACGACTTTAAACTTTTACTCCGCTACGTTTATGATGCTAGCAAAAGGTTTTACCTTTGCACCTGCATTGGCCCGAGTTATTTATGTATTGCTGAATGTATTATTCACGAAGTTAAAATAAAAATTTCCGAGGAAAATGTATTTTATTTGCCCATTTAAATATAAGGTTAATTAAATAATGCATTCTTAATTAACAATTGTATGTTTCGATTATATTATAACTTACATACTTAATACCTCGTACTTCAAATTCTATATTTTAGGGTTCCGTGTTTTTGTAAATGTGAAGTACTGACTAGTAGTATATTTAAAATTAATTAAAGGGAAAACTATCACAGATAATTAGGCTTAACAAGTTAGCGACCAACAGTCGACCGACTTATAAAATACACTTGAATTCTTCGATGTTGATCGAACGAAGCTTGGATTAGTAAACATTTCGTTACAATTCCGAAAAAGGACCTAGAACCAGCTGCATTTTAACTTTGTAATATTATTTTAAACTGTACGAAACAAATATTTTTAAGAAAACGACTAATACATTACTACTATAGCTTTATTTTATCCTTTGTGGTGTAGGCAGAGAGAGGATCGATTGCCAAGAGACCGAAATGGCACGGAAGCCGTTCGTTTTGCGTTATAAGTTCCTAATTAAAATTTATCCCATAAATCCCAGCCCAATATGGGTTTATTAAACATATTAAATGATATATTAAAATCTTGATAAGTAAATCCGCTGGAGAACCCCATAGCCTTTCACGTTTTTCAAACTGAGGTGGCAATATTCTCGTTACATCTGTCGCGGTTGAATACGTCCGATTCTACTCGGTATATCTCAAAACCTGAAAACTAGATTTTACAACCAGTGCGTGTTGCTAGTCCTTCACTGCTGGCCGTATGAAGATCCTCAAGGATTCTCAGCGAACTATGGAGTGGATTATAATATAGAAACAGAGTCACCGACATAGCCCAACGGATTAGTAAGCTGAAGTGGAAATGGGCTGGCCATATATCTCAAAGAACAGACAACCGATGGGGAAAAACGGTTCTCGAGTGGCAGCCTCGTACCGGTAGGCGTAGTGTAGGGCGACTGGCAAGACATGCAGGAAGTCGATGGATGCAGGTGGCAGGACCGTGCTTTGTGACATTCCTTGGGTGATGCCTAGGTTCAGCAGTGGAATTGTGAAGGACTATAATGATCATAATGATGATCCGTCGCAGATGTGACAATGGTGCAACCATTATAATACGTATTTTTATTTCATCATTAGACGTATCAAGAACGATCTCCACCGCATTTTGAAAAACGTGATGCGGTCTCTAGATAGATCGAGCAACGATTTGCGCAAGGTTGGATGGCATTAGGCAACCCACCTTGAGAGAAATACGTCAAGGTTGAAACTACCGCAAAGTTCATGATAATGTTTTGTCTAGTGTATGCCAACGCTTGACATCCCACCTAGTGGTCATTGGAGTTAAAGCCCTTGATTGTAAATCGCAATTTGTCAAAGTCTAATTACTCTTGTTTATAAGGCACCCAGGTTTAAACTGGTCGCCGGGATGTCGACTAACTTTTCCTCTCCCTTGCTGTACGCATCATGTTTATTAATGATAAAATTTTAATAAACATGATGCGTAAACAAAATTTAAAATACCAATTACAAAGTTTTTACAATAGAAATATATCCATTGTTTACATTTACCTACAGTAGTAAAAAACTGAGCTATATAAGATCTTCCTCGTGTTTCTAGGACCTAACTACGTAAATTAATTACAAAAATAAAAATAAATAAGCAGTCAGCATTAACTTTATTTTATTTAATGGTATCTACAATTATTATCAACATAATACAAAGGTATACAAAAAATTCTACATATCACAATTCTGAAATTGCGAAACAACTTTCACACATGTTTCTTTTAATCTGAATATAGCAAACTAACAATGTATTATAATACTTACTCTTTTCATTGTTCTTATTGTCGGACTCAATAAAAATATAAGTTCAAATACTTATATTAAAAGCAAAATATATTGAATTTCACAAGCGGGCGTTTTAGTAATTTTAAAGTTAATGAAAATGCAAGAAACGTAATAAAAAACGGTTAAATTTTTTCAATTCAAATATCTTTAGATTCATCAACCTTGGAAGACATTACACAAATACACAGCATATTATTAAAACGCTTAATTGACTCTGTTGTTTATAATATAGAGTTATTATCACAAATTTTATATTAAGCGTACTCTACGCTAAAATAGCGTGTAAAATAATTTCAAAATAAATGAAAGTTTCGATATTTACTGCATGAAGATATTTAATTTTTTGTATCAAACGTAAATTTTGCAAAGAAGTTTGTGTTATAACACCCAAATAGTATTTATTCACTACTCTCGTACGTAATACACTTTGTTGGTAAAATGGTTTGTTCAAAATGTCTGAGCCAGGTCTTCGTACTTTTCATTAAAAATGGTTGATTATAACCATGGATTTTTAATGTGGATTTTTTTTGTTGGTTCAAATTCAAGAATTTGCACTAAGTATACTTAATACTTGAGTAATACCCAAAAAAACCATCATAGTAATATCACCATAATATGTCATATAGTCCATGATGTTTGTTATGATATCAGAAAGTAGAATCTACATATAATTTATATATCTGTCAGGTTCCACATATTATGTAGAACCTGACAGCTGACAGTTCACTTCGATGTGCAGATCGCGCCTTTTTTATCTTTACTGGTGAGACGCCGTATGTCATCTTAAAGAACTTATGTGCTTGACTATTCAAATAATTTTGTTTTTTTTTTTATTATTACCGTTAATTTGGTAAATGTCACCTAGTTCGTTATACGTTACGTAATCATAATTATGGTTAGTAATCTAAAGAATATCATTTAACTATTCCATCTAAAATAGATGGTTAAATATATATTCCTAGGATTGCATTTATTCTATATCCCCCTATTAAACTATTGATTTTAAAATTCAATAATTTAATAGCTATGGCCTCTTATAATTATTTTACATTTTATAAGCAAATATATAACGTTTAAGTACATTGGTAAAATCCTGTAAGTGTCAACAGCATAATTTTAGTAAAATTTTATATTGTACCACATTTACGTATAAAATATTTTGAAACAACATTTTTCACCGAATTTAACTTTACAGTTACGTCAAAGATAACAATAAATTGTAACCTAGTAAATTTTATTATTGCTAAAGTATATCACGCCATGCTTTTCAAAATTTTATTTCGAAAAATTGGTGGTAACCATTAAAAGTAATTTTATTTACAGCCAGTTACATTATTATTTACAAACTTAGCACCAACTGCCGTTTATACTTTCTTTTTCTCTTTATTATTTAATGCTGTACCGTTTCTTTCGAAAACTTCGTAATTCTTATCAGTAATTTGACTATTAGTTATACCATTTTTCAACGAATACTCTTGATCGTAGCTGCTGTTCTTGATTTCGTATTCCATCGGTTTCCTGTTTTCGGGTTTGCCATAAGCCTTGTAGTAAAAATCATAGAATAGATAGTAGAAGAAGATGGAATTCGGCAGAGTGAAAACAACGGACCACCGAGGATATCCACAATCGTAGAATAGTAGTTGAGACGAGTGAATGAAAGTGATACAAAACTGTAGCTGAAAAAATATAAACATATATTTTAGTTTTTAGCGTATGTCTATCGAACTCAATTCAATAATGAATAAATAAATGTTATAATAATGCTACATATAAAGTATCTTATTGGAGGAATCCTTAAAAATATTTTTTAATAACTAATAACACTATTATCGGTATTAACGCCATCTATTTTAAGATGATAAAGATAACAATTGGCTATAAGCTCAGAGCTTTAAGTCATCAGCAAAAGTATTCAAAGTTGACGTAAAATGATGTAATTGTGCTTATGCGAATTACATAAAAAATACAGTACAAAAATACAATTCACTAGGAACGACCAAAAATTAACTTTTACCCGCGTCTTCACTCGCATGTATATTTTTGGTAATACCCATTGAGAAATAATACATAAGTATAATTTAATTCTAAATTGATTAAGCTTACCATTTGTAAGGTGGTGATGTGTCGCTTCCAAAACAAGAACTTCTGATACTGGGGGCCCATTGCAGATAACATATAATATGTGTACATGATGATATGGACAAACGAATTGATTACACCGATCAAAGTCCCGTGACCGCCTGGATAATATTTGGTAGCGCCCCAGGAGATCATCGGCATAACAGTATGGTGATACATATGCAGGAAGGTGATCTGCTTGTTCTTCTTTCTAATAACGAAGAAAACTGTATCGAGAAGCTCCGATATTTTCGCCAGGAAGTAGATATAGACTCCTCTCGCTATCTGAAAATTTTACGATATATAGATAAATTTTTGAATGAAACATTTCGTTTCGTTCCTGGCCATAAAAAATGATCACTATAATATGAAGAGATGACTTTTTATAGTATAGGGAGCTATCGAACTTGCGGTTCATCTGATAGTGGCGACTGCTGCCCTTGAACAACTACAACACCAGGGAAAAACGTCACTGGCCTTTTAAAAGGGAGTGAACTTGTTACTTGAATATCCTTTGAATATCCCTAAGAAGGTCTGGCAAAGTTACCGATCTTAGACGATTCCAGAAAGAAGTTTTGCAAGGAAGAAAACTCAACGTCGGTGAGGCAAAATACGTAATATTTTCCTTTATTTAAAAAAATTATATTCTAAATAAAATTAAATGTTTAAATAAAGCAAAATTAAAATTGTGTTACTATGTCATGAAATAATCCGATGAGAGTTAAGTGAATCTGTCTGCCAAGCGTATTTATTAAGGCACATATCCCCTACAACGGGAGAAGGTCATATACAGCAGTAGATTTTTACGTGCTCTTTGCATGCATCTTAAAAAATATCAATATGTTAATCTGAATTTTATAAATAGATCCATTCTCAGCAAAACTCAGTATTGCGAGGTTTCTCTGCACGATAGACTTAAAAACGAGGATATCCGAAGCAAAACCAGTGAAACCGATATAGATACAATCGACGGTGAGGAAAAATTCTCGGGTGGCAGCCTCGTAAAAATAGGCGAAGTGTAAGGCGTCCCCCACTAGATGGAGTAACGACCTGATAAGACATGCAGAAAGTCGATGGATATGGGACTCAGGACCGAGCTTTGTGGTATTTCTTGAGAGAGGCCTATGTTCAGCAATGGATTTATGAAGGGCTGTAATGTTTTATATATTTAAAATAGTTTTAAAAAATCAGTGTGCAAAAAGCACCTGATCCACGAAAAGTCACTTCTGATACGAGTATATTGGTATTCGCACACGTGTTTTGATAAGTATTATGCTTGTGACTTCTCTTTTTATCAGCAGTGGATTTAGCTCAGATTAATCTAAGATAGCATTTGGATATCTGTCTGTTCAGTTGCCTGTTGACAGCATACAGGCAACTGAACAGACAGATCTCCAAATGCATGCGGCGAGACTTGCACAACTTCAATACTGCTCGTATTGAAGAAGCGATCGAGTGGAACCAGGGCTCCAAAGTATTTGCCAGAGATCTGTCTGACAGTGAGAGCCAACTGTCAAAGCTGAAGACTAAGTATGGCAGCATCGTTTCCGGGACACCTGAGATTCTGAGCGAGATTGAGAGGTTCTATGGGCAGCTGTAAACATCATCGTTGGAGTCACACGCAAGTGTGAGTAACGATTCAAGAGCAAGTCTTATCCGACACTATTCCGATGATATCCCGGACGTCAGTCTCAGCACCTTAAAAATGGCAAGTCCCCGGGCGAGGGTTGAATCACAGCGGAGCTTCTTAAAGCGGGTGGAAAACCGGTACTTGAAGTCCTTCAGAGGCTCTTTAATTCTGTCCTCCATGGCGGTACTACTCCGGAGGCGTGGAGCAGAAGTGCGGTGGTCTTGTTCTTCAAGAAAGGTGACAACACCCTCTTGAAGAACTACAGACCGATATCTCTTCTGAGCCACGTCTACGTGCTGTTTTCGAGAGTCATTACGAATCGTCTCGCACGCAGACTCGACGACTTCCAGCCTCCCGAACAAGCCGGTTTCCAAAAAGGCTTTAGTACCATAGACCACATACATACCCTTCGACAAATTGTACAGAAGTCCGAAGAGTACAATCTGCCACTTTGCCTGGCGTATGTGGACTATGAGAAAGTCCTTGATTCCGTCGAAATTTGGGCGGTGCTACAGTCTCTTCAGCGGTGCCAAGTTGACTGTCAGTATATCGAAGTGCTGAAGTGTTTGTACAGTAGGGCAAAGATGGCTATTCGAGAGTACGAAACCTATACAACTGCAGAGAGGTGTAAGACAGGGTGACGTTATTTCCCCGAAACTCTTCACCGCTGCATTGGAAGACGTTTTCAAGCTACTGGACTGGAATTGATACGGTATTAACATCAACGGCGAGTACATCACTCACCTACGATTTGCCGTCGATATAGTCCTTATGGCAGAATCGTTTGAAACCTTAAGCACTATGCTCAATGACCTCAATAGTGCCTCCCAACGGATAGGTCTTAGATGAACATGGACAAAACAAAGATCATGTTTAATGTCCATGTCACACCTATGCTGGTAGTTGTTGGGAGCACTAAGCTCGAAGTTGTTGACGAGTACGTTTACGTGGGATAAATAGTCCGACTAGGTAAGTCCAACCTCGACCGAGAGGTCAATCGACGGATTCAACTCGGCTGGGCAGCGTTCGGGAAATTACGACACATCTCCTCGTTAGGTATACCTCAAAACCTGAAAACTAAGTTGTACAACCAGTGCATGTTGCCAGTGATGACTTACGGAACCGAGACGTGGTCCTTCACTGGTGGCCGTATGAGCTCAAAGTCGCTCAGCGAGCTATGGAGAGGGCTATGCTTGGAGTTTCTCTGCGTGATAAACTTAGATATGAGGATATACGCAGTAGCACCAGAGTGACCGACATAGCCCAACGGATTAGTAAGCTGAAGTGGCAATGGGCCGGCCATATAGCTCGAAGAACCGACAACCGTTGGGGAAGAAGGGTTCTCGAGTGGCAGCCTCGTACCGGTAGGCGAAGTGTAGGGCGACCTCCCACTAGATGGAGTAACGACCTGGTACGAGATGCAGGAAATCTATGGACGCAGGTGGCTCAGGACCGTGCTTTGTGGAGCATCGTGCCTAGGGGGAGGCCTATGTTCAGCAGTGGACTTGTGAAGGGCTGTAATGATGATGATGATGAATCTAAGATAAAGTTTATTGAGCTCATTTTAACCCAGGTGTAGGTTATTGGCTAACATTGTCCAATTCCAAAGAGATTTTTGATGTATATTACATGAATCAGGGTAATCTTTGCTTGCCTGTCTATTTGTACGAGTATATGTCAAGAGGATCAAGTTCTAGTCGATAGTTATACTAAGCAAAACATTTTATATCTCGACTAATAGTTTAAATACTTAATTTACATTGTTATTACCATATCGCCTCCCAGAACAAAAAAGAGTCATAACACGTATTAAGTACACTTTGACATTTTAATATTAGCTGATAGCATTTAAATATTTCGTTAGGCTATAAGGTCGTCATTATTGTGTTATGTTTGGTTGCAGGTAAATTGTGCAATGGTCACTTTTTTATGGAGGCAATTTGCACAGGCCATCTGCACGAACATTTTCACCAAGTTTTATACGTTATAGAGCCATGCTGCAGTTATGTTAGTAGTATAGTTGTAGCACGATTCGGTCGGCTCGACCTGGGAAAGACCATGCTCTTACAGAATACCAGCGTGAAATAGTGGCTTAATGCTGCTGTGTTTCGTATGGTGAGTGGAGTGAACCGGTGACCCTTTTTACTGGAAACGAGGCATTCCATCTTAGTCCTCACGGGTGGCAACGCATCTTCATTTTGATTTGTAATCGAGGATAAATGTAGATGTCTATGGGCCGCAGCAACCACTTACCATCAGGTGGACTGTGTGCTCTTTTGTCACCCTATCCTATAAAAAAGTGACAAAATTAGGTTAGAACAGTTCGGACATGTGACGTGAAAGGTGTTTTTAACCCTTGCGTATATTTAAGTGTTTATATTGCTTATACTATTTAAAAAAAACACTTACTCTCATCGCTTCCGGTGATCTTGAAAAATCAACTGGCTGACATTTCCAACTGTAAGACCTCAACCAACCTGCGTCAAGGCCCTGAAAAAATAAATGCATAGGGCCTAATATACGACAAACACTTTATTTATTATCCACTGATAGAAAAACATGAACATAAATTAGTTTGCTAAAAAAATTCTTCTGTGGACGGTTTTGTGCTTCAGCCACATTTTTTTCGTTATTCCGTCCAAAAATTGGGTAAGAGAAAATTACCTTCACCAGACAATTGTTGTTAAATTCAGTATTAAGTACGGATAAGTAATTGATTTACTTTAAGTTCATACTGTATACATATATTATGTATACAACGTGTAATAAAAACCCTGTGGTTTCGGTTAAGTGCGTTATCAGAATCAGTATTCAAACATCACGACATTACGACTTCATGCTTTTCTAAGAATCGACATAAAAACCGCATTTGAAATTGATTCATAAAAAAAGGTTTTGTATTTTAAATTTGATTAAAATCAGGTGTATTTTCACGAACATTTTATACAATTTTTGTTTATCCTGATAAAATAACTACGTAAAAAACTTAAATCAAAACAAAAAATAATTTTTATATCGTGAATAATATTATAATAAGGCCCATGTTCAGTAGTGGACTTTAATATACTCGTACTGTAAAGGTAATTTTTTCCTCATTTTTTGCAAAATATTCCCGTTGCCTTAGTAGATCAGATGCTTAGCGCTGGCTGTATTTTTCACAGTAAGCGAGCCACTCAGGTTAGATCTTCGCCGGCACTAATGAAAGTGTTAAATCCAATTTTAAGTCCTGATTTTCCACGTGCTCGGCGGTGTAGGAAAACTTCGTGAGGAAACCTGCATATCTTAGAAATAAGAAAAAAGTAATTCGAAGACATGTCAAGTTTGCCAACATGCATGGGGACAGCGGAGCGGATACTTCCTTGCCCTAAAACTCTCTCAGAATTAAAAAATTTGTGCCCTAGACATAAGCTGTAACTCAAATTTTTTAACTACTCCCGTTGCAGTGGTGATTTGCTAAAACCACCACGTAATAAAACACAGTCTCCTTATATTCTGAGGATCCTCGATAATACGTACCACTACCTCTTTAGTAAAATTCTCTATCTTTACACTACACTCAACATACGTTTCCGCTGGTATTCATTGAGAGCACGTTACGCGGTATTTAAATTTTGACCTAAACGAGATGCGTATACCGTCATCCGGCCCTTCTCATGACACCTATGGGCCAAAAAGGGGCGATGAATACTCTTAAACTTTCACGTTACGGTTTACATTTAGGTAAATAAGGTAAAAATATTTTATTTTCACATAAATTACACTAATTTACGTCTTTATTGTTTTTTTAAGTAACACAAAAGTAAAATGACTACTGTTAGTCTTGTATTTTGGCCAATGTCATTAAAAAAAGACGTGAAAGCGTGGGATTTCACGTGACAATGATGCTAAAAGTAGATTCAAGTTTAAAAACTATACTTTGTAGGAATATAAATAATTATAAAAATATTATTTAACATATTTTATATGACTTATAATTTATGTAGCAATTAGTGCGGCACGTTACCCTAAAGCGTGTTGGCGAACTTCAAGATGTCCTCAGATTATTGACCAATATGTCATTTTTTTCAATTTTTTTATCTTATTTTAGATCCTGCGTAAACTAGATGCCTATCTCACCTTTTATTGAAAACTATATCTAGGTCTGAAATCACATCTTATGATAATGGGTATCGTATTCCTTTTTCCGCCTTCGCACGGAGAAATTGAATGTGATAATATAGTGTGAATATCAGTATTCATAAAATCTGTGAACTGCACAAGCTACACTACCCGGGTTAGATGTTCAATCGCTTAACTACTGAATCTCTTTTCTCACTAGTTCGACTGAATTCCCACAACACATCTTTTACGTACGTGGTAGAGCCCTGCTGCAGTTATATTAATAGTATAGTTGTAGCAGGAATGGGTCGGTTCGACCGGGAAAGGACCACGCACTCACGCACGCATGATTCACGCACGCGTAGAATACCAGCGTGAAATAGTAGCTTAATGCTGCTGTGTGCTATGGTGAGTGTAGAGAAACGGAGACCCTTTTTATTGGAAACGAGGCATTCCATCTTATTCCGCTCGTGTGATAACGCCTCTGCATTTTGATTTGTAATCGAGGATAGATGTAGATGTCTATGGGCCGCAGCAACCACTTACCATCAGGTAGACTGTGTGCTCGTTTGTCACTTTTATCCTATATAAAAAAACACAACTGCGTTTCGGATAAAGTACGAATAAATTATTTATACAGACATATCCATGGCATTTACTATAAGGTTAAATTTAACCAGTTGTCTGGTCAACTGTTTGTCTCAGACGAAGATAAAGAAGACTACATTAGTTTAAAATTAAATTAGAGTTTAAGGCTTAAACACACATTGATTATGAGCTGTGATGGTCCGAGTGCGAACACTGGGTCATAGTCATTAAATTATTGTATTATCATCGGTTCTTGATATAGTTCAACTTTTGCAAATTTTCAAGTCGATCGGCAGACTACAAGTTGGTGAAACGTAAAAAAATTCCGTTACATAGAAAGGTAGACAGATAGTACATGCGACCCTAATAAAAGCATGTTAACAAGGTTAAATTACACTGTGACATGTGCCTTAATATTAACATTTAAAGCTAATTATTGGTTAACAAACCTCGTAAAATAACCAACAGCTGACTATAATTTGAATGAAATTATATATTATCAAAGTCTTCTGCAATTGAAAGGGCTTCTTGTCCGCCATGAAGCGTGGCCCCCAGTTTAACGTAAAGTACAAGTACAGTCCGAGAATTGTCAAACCCGGTACTGGACTTGTGATAAGAAACCAGTCGTTCGTTCGAGGATCTGAAATACAAATTTTAATATTTAATTCATTTATTCTTCATATCATATCAACAATGGTCGATTCAACCAATACATCTATCAAATTCAACAAAAATATTGTGTTCAATGATGGTTGCCTTGTGAATTTCTTTGTAATTTAAAAAGTACTTAATTTATTATAAATCTAAGAAGTATGTCAATGTATTTAAAGACTAATAAGTTTATCTAATAAACCGTTTTTTTTTTACTTTTGTAATAATAAAAAAGAAATTTGAAGTTTTTACTTGAAACTACAGATACACATCTTAATGTTGAACTGACATACAAATAGTTGTTCGAAAGTACAATAAAATCAAAGTCCAGCATTTTTCTTACATAAAATCAAGAGATTTGTTTGTGAACACTAATTTCACAATAGTTATAGCGTGCGATTGAGATGAATTAAAATTTGAAGATAGGCTTTAATCATATTTAATGAAAGCCTAATCAGTATAGTACCAGGTGTATGGAGCACACGGACACTCATACGAGTTGGCACGCACGCACGCAAGCATGCAAACGAACGTACGCATTCGTCCACGTACCACGTTCACACACACACACACACACACACACACACACACACACACACACACACACACACACAAAAGCGTTCAAAACAGAACAAAAATGGTACATATGTTTTTTTATATTTCTTCGTTAAAAATACGTGTATCCACAAAACATCTAAAAGTTTATATCAAACATCTGCGTTTGTTAAGACTCAGACATCAGAACGCATAATCCAAATCATACAATAACTTTTAATCAATTCTGTATCACCAATACACAAATGGAGTAAAATTATTAATATAATTAGATATAAATTGGTTATTGTTATTTCGTAATTATAGCCATTTAAAAAAGTAGACATTAAAATTGACATTGAAATTCAAGTAATACGGTTATTCATATTTTTTTTTGCAATTTTTTTTGATAATCATTTTTGTATTAATAACTTATCTCTTGGTTCAAATTTATTGACATTTTATTTTATTACTGTTTAATTAAAATTATTGACATTGTTGTTGAAGTTATGTTACGTTTTATGTTCGCCTACTTTCTTTTATTTATTCTTCTTTTGTTTTTTTATATTAATTATAGTCAACCAAATCTAAGAAATACATTTTGACATCTGTGAGACTTATTGCACCAAGCATGCCAACCAAAAAATGAAAACGTAAAATGATGTTTAGAGTTGGTAATCATTTACATTTTGGTTTGAATAATACCAGAATAAATTAAAAACGGATAATTTAAAACACAACATTTATCAGTTTCTTTGTATTTGTTGTTACTGCTTATTTCTAGAGGCACAGTTATAAAAATTTAAGATCGAAACTAGATTCAAAATAAATTTATTCAATCACTTTCAGTACAACTAGTAGAGATGTCGTTGTTTTATTAATTATTATTTGATTTTTAATAATGCATTCAAAATTAATGTCTCTTTCAAAGTTATCCATAATCAATTTTTTTGTTTTTTCTACCACTTTTGCCCAATCATCCTTTGTGACATGGGCACATGCTTCAACGAATTTTTTTTGTAGCATTGGGTGACAAACGAGCTCACAGTCCACCTGATGGTAAGTGGATGCTATGGCCCATAGACATACACATTTATCCTCAATTAAGAATCAAAATGCAAATGCGTTGTCACCCCTGAGGACTAAGATGGAATGGCTCGATTCTAGTAAAAAGGGTCTCCGGTTCTCTTCACTCACCATATGAAACACATCAGCATTACGCTGCTATTTTACGCTGGTATTCTGTGAGAGCACCACGCTCTCACCTGCCCTGGTTGAGCCGACCCATTCGTGCTACAACTATAATATATATGTAGCGTGACTCTATCACGTACAAAAAGTTATTATGGAAGAAACAGTCCAAAAAGTTAAAGCCGAGTCACAAAATAAGAAGACAAACACAAAATCACAAAATTACGCACAGTAAGCTCTCGAAACAGAAACAGAATTTTTTTTATTCAATATAGATTATGAATAATACTTATTGAAAGTCACTTTTTTCATTTACGGTTCGCAAAAAATACCTCTGTCTTGTGAACAACCAGCAAGAAACTCAACGGAACCAGTTTTTTTTTAAATAAGAGCTTACAATCATGCGTGTCACAATTAACAACACAAAACAAATTAGAAATAGCTTGGTAGCGATCACCCTTCCCAGGGCTTATTATCATCCATAAATTTCTTAATATTAAAATAACCCTTTTTATACAAACTTAGTATAATAAAGTTTTTGAACTAGGTATGTGTACGTCGAATTTTGTATATTTTCTGGCATTTTGTTAAAAAAGCGTATACATCGCCTCAAAAATGAATTACTGATTCTGTGAAGTCGAGTAACTGATATCGAAATGGCAGGATATTGAAATTATGTAGTGGTTATTTTATTACGGCCTTGTATATGAGTTTTTTGCCAACAAAAATTTACTTTGACAAAGTGAAAAAAATAAACTTGTTTTATTCATGATTCATGTAATTTAAGGAATTTTGAAAATAAGAATTAAATTAAACAAATAATAAATTTAAGAAATTAATGATTCGATTATTAGAATATTTTTACCGATTATTTAATTATTTTGCCGATTACCCAAACACTACGGTAATATAGATAGCGACATGTCATTGAAACGACGTCAAGTAAAAAAAGTTAATACTGGTTATTTTTTAATATCTTGCTTTGTTTGAAAAATTCAAATTTAAATTAGTGATAACAAACTATGCACGTCGTAATGAAATATAGATAACCTCGTAATTATTCGGATTTACATAAAAATTTATTTTAAATCTTGTGAGTACGCTTGTGCAAAGTTATTGCGGAATGATTAATGTGAAACGTCAAAAGGTATTTCTTAGATTTGGTTGACTATACATTCAGTTTAATATTTCATTCGTATTTAGTTACATCATTAAGCCACTTTTGTGATTTTAAGAACTTAAATTGCTAAATATTTGTTGTAAGAAAAATAATAATAAGATAAATAGTATATAGTATATATTAATAACAAATAAAATAGAAATAGTATTTGTAAAACTTTTAAGAATTTCTTTGGTTATGTTTATACGGGACGGTATTTCATGCCGGCAGACTGCCTGCAAATTTACAAGGCGCAGGTTCAGGAAGGTTCAGGAAGGAAGGTTCAGGCGGGCTCCTCACATGGAATACTATTCTCATCTCATTCTCATTTGCCCTGAAAAGAGATGTTGCATCTCTTTGCGTATTTCTATCGTATTGACCACGGGAGTGCTCAGAGGAATTGTTCGGATTAACTCCAGCCACTCAATTTCATCGCGACTGAATTGTAGGGACTTAGGGACCTTCAAGAAAAGAGCCTACTCTTTTTAAAACGTATCTGTAACCCTGGTGTTGCAGTGTCGCAGTTGTTGATGGGCGGCGGTAGCAGGTGAGCCACATGCTCATTTGTTCCCTCTCAAATAAAAAATGTTAAATAAAAGAGAAAATTTCTTGATAAGTAATTTTAGCTTTTTTCAAACTTAGCTAAATACTTAATACAAAGGTATGATAATGTATCATTATTTGAGATTACATGTATATTGATACCCCGCAAATCTATTGCGGATATTATAATGATTTTTAATTGCGTATTATTTGAAATGACAATTTTAATTTAAATTCTAATCTTATTTTAATTTTAATAATTTTGAAATATGTTTAATTAATATTTTTATAATAATTATAGCAGACCATGTTGAAAAATATAAAATTAAGGATTTGTATGTAGTAAGTACATTATTATATGTGTTTTATACATTTCATAGTTTATTTTAAAGTTATTTTAATTATGAAATATATAAAACACATATATTTTTATTATCGTTATAACTATAAACGTAATTTACTTAATTAATGTAAAATCTAAGCATTTCTTGCTAATAATTTGTTACAATAATGATAATTACGTAAGCAACGCCAATTGTAATTTTATTTTAATTAAATATCAATTAAGTGTATTTATTTTAAAACGTACTTAAGAAATAGGTAAACGAAAACATGCGGTTGGTAATTTTTTGCTTATTTTTAATATGAATGAAATGAAATATGGTGTTCCGAAACTTAAGTAACAAAAGTGAAAGTAAATATAGCCTTAAATGGCTACACTTGTTATACGAGTGACCGCATGTTAAACGTAAAGCTGCTTTATTACTACAACTGATAAACTCATTTTAACCATTCAAGTAATATGATCTGCTTATACATTATACTTCATTGTTTTAAATGCTTAAATTTTTTTAATCTTGGTTAAAAAGCAAAGTAAAGTAAAGGTAAATCCTATATACACCTGACCTCCCATTTTGAGAGTGTTATGAAGCAATCAGTACTAGCAGCGTACTGATGCTCCAGTGCGTGTTAGCGGATCATGCTTGCAAAATATTTTACTCCTCTGTCATGCGGATTTCCTAACAATGTTTTCCTTTACGCAGTACGCAGTACATCAGCGCTTAAAATTTGTAATTAACAATTTTATTGGTGCTGGCAAGGTACCCGTCTTGCTCACGTATTATGAAATTTACGGTGAGCGGATATAAAAAGAAAATTGTTCCGTTTGAGAATAATATTTTCTTGCAATTGAAAAGAAATTGGATAAAACAATATGGCACCGCTTTGCTTAAAAATTTGAAGATCATTGCATTAAAAAATCGAAGAGGAATAGTTTTCGGTACTCATGCACTTATTCCTCCAGGACTATATGTCATTTAAAATTTGCTTATATTTTTATTGTTACATCGCTTGCTTACTCTTGATTAAATTTACTTCTGAGGCAAACTTACCGGCCAGTTCAACAAATAATCGATGGTAGGTCTGGGAAATAGTGTTATTTGATAGCGCCATTTTAGCCGTATCCGGTTCAGGTCGCGTGATCAATTCCAAACTATCATAAAGGGCTCCCCCGCATTGCTGAGAACCTTTTTGGTGATACCTGGAAAATTAAAAATAATTTTAAATTTTTCATGAAGACTTAAAACATGTATATTTTCACCTTGAGATTTAACAGGGATTGCACTGTATCCCGTCATTGGTTTCTTTCGCAATAAATACGAAAGCAACGACAGAAAGTCAAACAGCAGCAGTCAACAACGTTTGGTGCTAGTATCATGATTGTCATCATCAACCTGCCAAAGGTGACGATTAAGGCTTAGAAAAAAAAATTTACGGGTTCGAGAAGAAGTGCTAATTTTGTTGGATATATTGCTAATTTTGTTGGAAGTCTGGCAGTAGCTGTAGTTCACACTTGCCATAAGTCTTTTTTCTCGTTGTTTCGGCACAAACAGTTTAAAAAAAAACATAGATTTAATATCAAATAAAAAAAGACAAAGAGAGACATTTCATATTTTTTCTTACATTATTAGACTCTTAAATCTAAGATGTCACTAGCTTTTCTATAAATAATCGTTGCAAAGCGTGTATACATTATTTGCCATCTCCATCTCTCCTCTCGTGCATATCGTAAGACCAGAAGTGGTATAACACTCTCGCACCCATACCGGAAATTCCAAGATCGGCGATGGAGACAACATCAAGTGTGCCAGACGTTCGTAACCATGATCGCCAGTCGCCTGCCAAGCATTGCAATTGCCGTGAATCCTCTCTATCATGATATAGGCGTCTAGCAGTGAACAGCCGCAGTTAAATTACATAATACTCAAGCAATCCAAACTAGTAACCATTGGTGAACGATACGTCGCAAGCGGACAATGTAGATTAATTACATAAAAAACATTTATATTTATACATAAAGTACATTGTCCGCTAATTTGCACTGAGTTTCAAATCGATTGGATAAATGTATGCTTTTTTTTATTCTATCGCCGCGTAGTGAGTGCTCAGCTGCTAAGCAAAGAACTGCCTTTTTGAACTTATTGTATTAGCTTGAACTGAATGTTACTAAATTCTGTATAAATAAATGTAACCATCATCATCATCATTTAAGCCCTTCACAAGTCCACTGCTGAACATAGGCCTCCCCAAAGAATGCTACAAAGTACAGTCCTGAGCCACCAGCATCCATCGACTTCCTGCATGTCTTACCAAGTCTTCGCTCCATTTTGTGGGAGGCCACCCTGCACTTCACCTACCAGTACGAAGCTGTCAAACCTTTCTTCCCCATTGGTTGTCGGTTCTCCGAGATATATGGCCGGCATATGCCACTTTAGTATAAATGTAATGGAATTTAGAATGACGGATTTTATGGATTTACTTTTCACACACTCCTAGATGTCGAAATAATCTTAAATTATGCAGATGTGTGAAGAAACGATGACAATAAAATAATTTGATGACCATGACCTATAGTATTCGCACCAGGATCATCACAGCTCGTGATTAAAGCGTGTTGTTAGAGTGTCATCAAACTCTAATAATATCTTATTTGTTTGAAGTTGCTTATGTAAGCTAAGCTTTTGACTTGTTTGTCGCTTATTTATTAGATATTTTATAAAAAATTCAGTTGCAGGAATGTACTGCAGATGGCCTCTGAGAATAATCAGCAACAATATCCATCAGCGTGAATAAAATATTTTTTTATATTGTTGGAATTAATTCACACATAATATTAGCATGTGATCAGCCAAATAAGACCATGTCAAGAAGAACCTCTCGAGAACGGTTCGCGCAGCACATAAAGCGTGCCGTTGGTTCGGACATATTGCAGAATCAATCTGAAAATTAGGCTCAAATAACCAGAAAGAAATGTGCATATTGTCAGCGATATATTCATAGGTAATATTCTACAGTATGATATTCATGTTGTCAGAACATATGTCCCCGACATGCAGCCTCAGTTTGCTCAATCTCTTCAGAAGAGCGAAATGAGGTGTAAACATTTATTATTATATTTTTATGTTTTTTTATCATCTCGTTAAAATAAATATTTTTGATAGCTTGTGTTGATTTTAAAAGGAAAAGATAACAATTACTGATTTTGTATCAGTTTAAATTAAAGTTGCCAAAAATTGCCCAAAAATGTCTCTCTTTTGTGTGATTAAGACTGTAGTAAAGTAATAAAATTTAAAAAATAGACCTTAATACCTCGTTAAATTATAAATAACAAATGAGAACATACGCAGCAATTATATAAAAAATATAAAAAACAGCGCTTTCAAAGACCCCATGCGACGGACTAAGTTCCAAAAACTAGGGCAAGCGACCTAGGGTTAAACGAAATTATGATTATGTTTATAAAACTGACGTACTGTGATAAACGAACTTACAGACCTGTTATTTGCTTTATTTTATTTGCAACTTACTGCAAATAAAGTGACAATGTACTCAAACAAAGAAAGCTACAGATGTGTTATTAGGTTCTTGGGCTAGGTGGGAATAGTATGAAATTAGAGATATTTATTAACATCTTTTGGTTTTGATAATTAAAGACGAAGCATCAAATCATTACACGAAGCATTGCATTTTCTTTTAAAGGCAAATGCGAAAAATCCCATCAGATTAATTGTTTTATTTAGTTACTACTTAACAGCTTGAGACACCAGTAACAGATTATTCAACAAATGGGACCAATTTAACTTACGTGAGTGGCGAAACGCGAATGCCAGTCTTTCACCAGTCTCTATAATAACCCCTAATTACATTATATTCACAAAATATTAAAAGTAATGTAGAATAGGATGCAAGAAATACATTCTATAGTTATATAAAGTTATATTCTATATTAGATGTCCCCTTTTGGGCGCATGCATTTTTTTATGCCTTTATTTAAATCTAGTAGTACATGGGACCTCGCCAATTTTTGACCTATTTCCGGTACTTATTAACACTTGGTAAATAAAATAAGAGAATATTTTATTTTAATGTCTTTATTTAAATTTGGTAGTACATGGGACCCCGCCAATTTTTGACCTATTTCTAGTACTTACTACACAAATATAAATATAATAAAATTTTTGAAAAAATTATCCTTGATAAAATGTTAAATTTTTTTAATGCAAATAATTTACTATATAAATAATCAATTCTGTTTCAAAAGGGGTCGCTCGGCAAGTAGTACTGGTGTTGAGCTGATTAAATATATCTTCACTACATGGGAAAATTCACAGGATGTTTTGTGTATGTCGAAAGTGTGTGTGCTGTGGATATCCAAAGCGACGACAAAGGGAAACAAACCAGGAGATGGACAACACCGTCTTCCTCACAACAACATAAAAGAAAAAACAGTGATTATGGCAAATATATATATATATATATATATATATATACATATATATATATATATAATTTATTATTATGTGCCTTAATATATTACACAGATATTATGAAGATAATTAAAATGTTATTAGAAATGACATAACTCGTTCAGAATAATGCATAATAAATTTAATAATAAAAGTTATATATTATTTAAGATACATTCAAATTAAGCAAATCAGTTGCATAGCTTTTAATAAATTCACGCATATATATGATGTAAATAGCAATAAAAGAGAAAAATATACAATTTCATTTATTCCTTGTGGTAAAATACAATAAGGAAGGGAGGGAGTAGAAAAGAGAGGCTGCGTTTCCTCGTTGAATACTCAGTTTTTAGCAGAAAAGGAAAACCAGCCCTCTGGTCATCAGCTCACCAGCGACGACGACCAGTCAAGGATATAGTTCCTTTTGAAACTTCAACGCAAGTCAATCATGCTATATATTAGCACTCAGATTTATACGTAGTAGAGCCATGCTACAATTATATTAGTGTATAGTTGTAGCACGAATGGGTCGGCTCGACCGGGGAGGGACCACACTCTCACAGAATACCAGCGTAAAATAGTAGCTTAATGCTGCTGTGTTTCGTATGGTGAGTGTAGAGAACCGGAGACCCTTTGTACTGAAAACGAGGCATTCCATCTTAGTCCTCACGGGTGACAACGCATCTGCATTTTGATTCGTAATCCAGGATAGATGTAGATGTCCATGGGCCACAGCAACCACTTAACATGAGGTGGACTGTGTACCTGTTTGTTACCCTATCCTATATTTTTTTTTATAAAAAAGACATTATAATTCTATTTTACACAATAAAAGTGCAGATTCGATAAGCTATCACAGCATTATATAATAATAATGTTTATTTATGAAGGTATCAACCCATTTACATATATCTAATACATTTTGAATCTAAGAAAACCAATCATAGATATTACATACATACACAAATACAAATTACACTCTATTGTGGGTTAAAACATCATCATTTGAACATATGTGTATCATACAATGCCAAAAATATTGCGGGCTAAATAAGAAAGCACAACATACAAAAAATTCGCTTATTTTTTCTTTATCATAAAAGTATTTTTGTATTTATTCCTGTTCCTTACGCAATTGGTATCCGACATTTCTGTTTTGATCTTATATAAAATGCTTGCTATTATTATTCAGTCTCTGCCAAAATGTAGTACAGACAAAGAATTAGAAAGAAATTTAAGTAGGATATAATACCACTACAAAGATGGCCTCATCCATATTTGTTCTTAACTTCTTAGCTAAAATCGAGTATTAATTATAAAATAAGTTTAAGAATACAGTTATTTTCAAAGGTAAATAGGAGGAAAAAAACAAAATTCCACAAATTTACTTAGTGTTTTCCAAAAAAATATTTATTGTGTTTTACATGTTATGCCAAATTCATTTCTTTAATGTAACGAAATGAAGAAGTTAAACAATATAATATATTATCTGAGATGAAATAGGAACTAACGTAATGTAATAAGTTGGTTCAGCCTAAATTATTTTTAATTAGTTCCATAAATAATAATATAATATACAGCATCCACCTCAGAGTTAGAAGCGAAATAATAATTTAAAGTAACTTAGTTGGTCGGAATAAGACCTAAATAGGGCCTAACCTTTCTAGAACTATTGATGTTTCATGTCAAGTCTCAAGCGGTAGAAAACTATTAAACGCTGATCATACATCCTGTTTCTTCAAAATTTTACATTCTCTTCGAATAAAACTAAGTCGATTTGACACCTCAATCAATATGGTGCCACCACTGTGGACTAGGAGAGAATGGCTCGTTACCAGTGAAAAGAGTCTCTGTTACTGTACAATCGTCACACGATTGTCGTATCATGATTTATTAAATTATAGCTATTGTACGTAATCATTCTGTAAAAACATGGACCTCATCCGGACGAGCCGATACATTGGTGCTGTAGATATAAAATAGCTAGACCGTGGCTCTACCACATATCAATCTTGTAAAAGTTTGTGCGTTGAGAGTCGCGGTCTATGTAACCAAACTATTCTTTAAAAATTGTAACTAAGGTATGCTTTTAAAAATTGATTGTTGATCATGTATTAAAGGCAAGGTTTTTTACATGAATAATCGAAGTATATCATATTATTTATTAAACTAAACATAAACAGATATTCATAGTTATTTGAATGAACTAATTAGCTCAATATACAAAATCTCGTTTCACGATGTTCGTTTACGCTAACCTCAAAAACCTTTCAACGGATTTTAATAAAATTGAAACTGATTTTATAGAATTTTTTTATCCCATTAAGTGTGACACTCAATATTTTTTATTGCAAATTTAGGATTTTTTATAAAACAAAAGGTCGTCTATATTAAATATATTAAAATAATTGTTTTCAATATTTTTTCACTTACTTCAAATTCTTCTCCACTCCATGGGTGGAAAGAACGCCTCTTGGCATTAAGTCCGCCCTTTGTATTCTTTTGGAACAGATGATTGATAGATGGAATAGGAAGTGCAATAAAGAGTTAACAAAAAAATTTCTTACGTGGTAGAGCCATCATCATCATCATCATCTTCATCATTACAGCCCTTCACAAGTCCACTGCTGAACATAGGTCTCCCCCAAGGTCGAGCCATGTTGCAGCTTAATAATAGTATAGTTGAAGCACGAATGGGTCGGCTCTACCTGGGAAGGACCACGCTCTCACAGAATACCAGCGTAAAATAGCAGCTTAACGCTATACTGTGTTTCGTATGGTGAGTGTAGAGAACCGGAGAACCTTTTTGCTGGAAGCGAGGCATTCCATCTTGATCCTTACGGGTGACAACGCATCTGCATTTTGATTTGTATTTGAGGATCGATTTAGATATCTATGGGCCACAGCAACCACTTACCATCAGGTGGACTGTATGCTCGTTTGTCACCATATCCTATAAAAAACAAATTAAACTTAATAAACCGAAATCAATAATCATTTGTTTACTTTCAAATAATACAAAATTTATTGCCATAATAAAAGAAAAACGAAAAACGAAAATCTGCATTATTATTTAATAAATTTAGAAGACTTATATTGTTTAATTATGAATGAAGATAATACATAGATTGAAGTTGACTGAAATGTATCTTTCAAATAAATTTCTCGATACGATACGGGCGCTACCTACTGTAAGTTACTTGTATTATGCCGATAAGCTTTTCGCAAGTGCCAGCAAAACGTTGACAAAGTTTTACCGCAATCTAATGAGCAGTATGGCAGCGCATAAAATATGGTCAAACGAACCATAATTTCAATATATTATTATGATACTAAAGTCCTATTTATATACCTTAAGTACAAGCACTTTATATAATAACAACGTGGTGTCAAGAGGATAAATAAAATTTTATTATAAGCTGGTCTTATATGTGACAACATAAAAGTCTATGACAAACCGACGGACACGTTAACTGTATTATTCATTTACGTTGTAGAGATATCGTTACTGTATCAGTTTATCAAAGTCACGGTTGAACAAAGAGCTTCCCCACAGATTGCTTCATAAGAAATAAAAGAAAAGCAAAACAACAAAAGAAAAAAAAACAGCGAATATGGCATATATATATAAAAAAATATATATATATATATATATATATATATATATATATATATATATCTGCACTTTTATTGTGTGAAATAGAATTATAATGTCTTTTTTATTAAAAAAAATTATAGGATAGGGTGACAAACAGGCAGTCCACCTCATGTTAAGTGGTTGCTGTGGCCCGTGGACATCTACATCTATCCTCGATTCGTTTTCAGTACAAAGGGTCTCCGGTTCTCTACACTCACCATACGAAACACAGCAGCATTAAGCTACTATTTTACGCTGGTATTCTGTGAGAGTGTGGTCCCTCCCCTGTCGAGCCGACCCATTCGTGCTACAACTATACATTAATATAATTGTAGCATGGCTCTACCACGTATAAATCTGAGTGCTAATATACAACATGATTGACATGCTTTGAAGTTTCAAAAGGAACTATATCCTTGACTGGTCGTCGTCGCTGGTGAGCTGATGACCAGAGGGCTGGTTTTCCTTTTCTGCTAAAAGCTGAGTATTCAGCGAGGAAACGCAGCCTCTCTTTTCTACTCCCTCCCTTTCTTTTTTGTCATTTTACCACAAGGAATAAATCAAATTGCATATTTTTTCTTTTTTATTGCTATTTACGTCATATATATGTTAATACGTGAATTTATTAAAACCAATGCAACTGATTTGCTTAATTTGAATGTATCTTAAAAAATATATAACTTTTATTATTAATTTATTATGCATTATTCTGAATGAGTTATGTCATTTCTAATAACATTTTAATTATCTTCATAATTTCTGTGTAATATATTAAGGTACATAGTGTTTCACTAAATTTTTTCTTCAATTACTTCATAATGTCAAGTGTAAAGTAATGAATCAAGTAAATAGAAATACACTGAACGTTTAATTATTTATGAACAGAATTTTATAGTACGCACCAGTTAAATCTTTAAGTAAATTCTTCACATTCTTATATCACAATGGAAGACATATTGTAGCACTCAAAAAACTCTTATCACTTCGTTATAACATTTTGGTAACTGTATTTATTCTTAAATGATGAGAAGTCATTATTCTGACGCAATTAAAACGTGCTTTCGTCGCGCTTGCGCCAAATCGACTAAGCTTTTTCATATCCCAAACTCTGTCTCTACATCGCCACCTCGATCTGTCGCCATTTTGAAAGCAAAGGGTGGATTAAGCGATAGGGAAATTGGGATGGGTATGTTCTTGTTGTGATTTATAACATCTATAAATGATTCTTATAACTCAGGCCGCTTTTATGTAAATTATCACAGTAGATATTCATATATTAAATAGTAAAAAGGAAAAAAAAATATGACAGTTTAGTATGTACATAGATTTTAAACTTTATCAACTACTCTATCAAAAGTATACAGTTGAACCCCAAGATAAAGAGGGGTATGTTGCCTAGCCCGGTTTACATTTTGAGAAGTGACAAGTGCGAGTGGCAAGTGCAGCTGACAAATGACTAGTGCTTAGTGCGTGTTAACAGGCAGTGCCAAGTGATAAGTGGGAATAAAATACACACTTGTCACTTCTCATTTGACACTTGTCAGTTGTCTACTCGCACTTGTCACTTCTCAAAATGTACCGGGCCTTAGTTGCCACGCTTGTCAGGATGGTTGGCAATTGCAGTTTTTTACTTTTTTAGTTATTAGGAAGACGTTGCTGACTATCTCCTGTCGCTTCTCACCACGCCCACGGTACGATATGGGGTAGTGGATTATCTTACACCACCACGAAACAGTATAATAATATCCGCTACCCCTTAACGTAAATAAAACTAATAATGTAGTTTAAGAAAACAACTCAATATACGATAACGCATAGCATAATAAGGTGCTAAATTTGTGATAAGAGAAAAGAGATGCCATCAAAAACATAACTTGTAAAAAAAAACCAAGTCTTGCAACTTACCATGTCAATGTTAAAAATATTTTATGTTTTAAATAAATAGATTGACTTGGCTTAGCTTAGCTTGATTGTTTAGTGCGATTGCCAAGTCAATCTATTTATTTAAAACACATAAAATATATAAGATAGAAGTATACATATATAATATTCAAGTATAGATAATTAAAAATGAAAAATTGTGACGAAAGAAAAACTGTGAATTAAGTTACGAAGAGAGTGCACCAATACCCCAATGGTTGCCTTTAACGACATGCCGGGCACGTAACACAGTTGGTACATTCTATTTTTTATAGGATAGGGTGACAAACGAGCACACAGTCCACCTGATAGTAAGTGGTTGCTGCGGCCCATAGACATCTACATCTATCTCCGATTATAAATCAAAATACAGATGCGTTGTCACCCGTGAGGACTAAGATGGAATGCCTCGTTTCCAGTAAAAAGGGTCTCCGGTTCTCTACCATACGAAACACAGCAGCATTAAGCTACTATTTTGCGCTGGTATTCTGTGAGAGCGTGGTCCTTCCCTGTTCGAGCCGACCCATTCGTGTTAAAAAGGGACTACTAATATAACTGCAGCATGGCTCTACCACGTATAAGTTTTTTTTTTTAATTTCTGTAACAAACAAAGGACCTGTCTACTACTTTACTGTACACTGTACATTTATAATGTATCATTGCAGTTTCTACTTCACATGTTTCGTAAACCTTAACCTAGTTCACTTACGTTACATAATTCAAGTAAGCAACACTTATATGTAAACCGGAGCAAAATATCGAAATAATATGAAAATGATGCAATTTTTCATTACAGATAGGTAAAAAGGTTTTGTGTCCATTATTAATCAATATACAAGACTATTTGAAAGAAACCGTGCAAAGGTTCTAAAGGGGTAAAGCATTAAAGATATTGCCTGTATATCTAACTACCGAGCACAGGTCTCCTCTATTCTTTATGAGAATTATGAAACAATTAATCTAACGCTGCTCCAGTGTGTGTAGACAGGTTTCACATTTCCTTAGATAAGTCTTGTTAGGATGTTGTCCTTCACCACCGAGCTCATAGTAAAACATCACTTAAATACCATTCTACAAATTCATGGGTACAAGCTGGGATCAGACCCGCGTTGCTATTTTGATATGATATTAACAGCAAGTGTTTTAATTTTAGTCCTTAGGGGTGAAAACGCATAAAAGTTGCGTAGACATTTCCCCATATTAAAAAAGGTTCCCTTAAGATGTTTTACTTCATCATTTAGCTCGTGTTAAATCAGTACTTCAAAAGCAATTAAAGAAAAATATGTGTTGGTGCTGTCACGGTATCGAAGATGGGTTGTTTCTATACCGTGATATTCATTGCGAGTGATAAACCGCTGTGCTACCACGGCTATAAAATACAATGAAATAACATTTCGTAAATGTATGTATTGAGTTGAGCTTGTATTACATCGTAAATTCAAAAGGTTTACCTTTTTTGTTTAAATTATAAAAAAAATCTCGGAATTTTACCACGAAAACACAGCCAACATCATCGTCATCATTCATCATCATTACAGCCCTTCACAAGTCCACTGCTGAACATAGGCCTCCCCCTCCAAAGCACGGTCTTGAGCCACCTGCATTCATCGAATTTCTGCATGTCTTACCAGGTCATCACTCCATCTAGTAGAGGGTCGCCCTACACTTCGCCTACCGGTACGAGGCTGCCCACTCGAGAACCCTTCTTCTCCAACGGTTGTCGGTTCTTCGAGCTATATGGCCGGCCCATTGCCACTTCAGCTTATTAATCCGTTAGGCTATGTCGGTCACTCTGGTTCTACTGCGGTTATCCTCATTTCTAAGTTTATCACGCAGAGAAACTCCGAGTATAGCACTCTCCATAGCTCGCTGAGCGACTTTGAGCGTCATCATACGGCCAGCAGTGAAGGACCACGTCTCGGTTCCGTAGGTCATCACTGGTAACACGCACTGATTGTACAACTTAGTTTTCAACAACTTAAACTCAATTTTCACTCAACTTAGTCAACTTAGTTTAGGTTTTGAGGTATACCTGACGAGAAGATGCGTCGTAATTTCCCGAACGCTGCCCAGCCGAGTTTAATCCGTCGATTGACCTCTCAGTCGAAGTTGGACTTACCTAGTCGGACTATTTGTCCCAGGTAAACGTACTCGTCATCAACTTCGAGCTTAGTGCTCCCAACAACTACCGGCGTAGGTGTGACATGGATATTAAACATGATCTTTGTTTTGTCCATGTTCATCTTAAGACCTATCCGTTGGGAGGCACTATTATGGTCATTGAGCATAGTGTTTAAGTCCTCCAGCGATTCTGCCATAAGGACTATATCGTCGGCAAATCGAAGGTGAGTGATGTACTCGCCATTGATGTTAATACCGTATCATTTCCAGTCCAGTAGCTTGAAAAAGTCTTCCAATGCAGCGGTGAAAAGTTTCGGGGAAATAACGTTACCCTATCTTACACCTCTCTGCAGTTGGATACGTTTCGTACTCTGGTTCTGTACGATCTGTTCTGTGCCATCGCAGCCCTACTGTACAAACACTTCAGCACTTCGATATACCGACAGTCAACTTGGCACCGCTGAAGAGACTGTAGCACCGCCCAAATTTCGACGAAATCAAAGGCTTTCTCATAGTCCACATACGCCAGGCAAAGTGGCAGATTGTACTCTTCGGACTTCTGTACAATTTGCCGAAGTGTATGTATGTGGTCCATGGTACTAAAGCCTTTTCGGAAACCGGCTTGTTCGGGAGGCTGGAATGCGTCGAGTCTGCGTGAAAGAAGATTCGTAATGACTCTCAAAACCAGACGTAGACGCGGCTCAGAAGGGATATCGATCTGTAGTTCTTCAAGAGAGCGTTGTCGCCTTTCTTGAAGAATAAGACCTCGCACTTCTGCTCCACGCCTCCGGAGTAGTGCCACCCTGGAGGACGGAATTAAAGAGCCTCTGAAGGTCTTCAAGTACCGGTTTTCCAGCCGCTTTCAGAAGTTCCGCTGTAATTCCATCCTCAGCCAACATCACCCATATATAATCTGTAATAATTTACATTCGTAGCTTCTTTTATTTTAAAAATAGAAATATTATTTAAAAAGCTCTGAGCTTTTATTAAAGAGTAGTAACAATTTGTTCTTAAGACATATTAGAGTATCAACTCCAACTTAAGCATTTCATGATTTAGTTTGTTTATGATTTGATTATGAATCTGTAAATTTTAATACAAAATGCGATAACGTTTTCCCTCCCGTAAACATAGTTTAGATCTAAATTAAGGTGTGCTGAATCTAAATAGACCAAAAATATCTCATTTCGTAAAGGTTTAGGAAGGTGAAAACGTTACCGCTCGAAACAATATTTTAAAAAGAAAATGTGAAACAGATAGCATTTTTGAAAATACCTACTCCCGCCGCGTATCGGCACTTCACAATCCTTTTACGATGTCAAAGTTAATATTATATTAATTTCGTTAAATTTTTGTCTTAGAGGTTTTAAATCATATATCGCTCATATGGCCGGCCCTCTTCTGCAAAACAAATATTATTTCAGTGTCATTTACGTGTTCCGATTTCAAAATACCATACGACATTACGATATGGAAACTAGCAAGCAAAAATAAGCAAAATAAATAAAATAAGCATGTCTAGCTGTTTCAACATTAGTTGGTAAGATTTCTAATTTATAACAGCATATGCTACAGCATTAATTTATTAATATTACGATATAATACGACTCGTCTCCGCCTCACCTTGCGATTGGTTCTATGGCGAAGTTCAGGTTTAATATAATCAAAAAAAAACCGTTTATTCCACTTTATCAATTATTTGATTTTTTAAACTATGCAAGTTTTTTTTGACACACCTGACCTTGTTCTCTGTCTTTTTGTTAACCTTCATCACAATCAGTTCAGCCATTGATGAGAAACAACTGAAAGAACTGAAGATGAGCCCAGATAGACTTACGTGTGTACATGGTAGAGCCACGCTGTAGCCATATTATGATTGTAGCATGAATGGGTCGGCTCGACCGGGGAAGTACCACGCTCTCACAGAATACCAGCGTAACAGCAGCTTAATGTGTTTCGTTTGGTGAGTGTAGAGAACCGGATACCTGTTTTACTGGAATCGAGGCGTTCCATCTTAGTCCTTAAGGATGACAACGCACCTGCATTTTGATTCTTAATCGAGGTTAAATGTAGATATCTATGTGCCACAGCAGCCACTTAGCAAAAGGTGGACTGTGTGCTCGTTTTGTCACCGTTATCGTATAAAAAAATAGACGAACACAGTTATTTTTAATTGTTTTTTTTAACAGCATGCTATTGTTATGCTATTTACGCTGCAGCTATATTAGTAGTATATTTGTAGCACGAATGGGTCGGCTCGACCACGAAAAGGCCACGCTCGCACAGAATACCAGCGTAAAATAGCAGCTTAACGCTGCTGTGTTTCGTATGGTGAGTGTAGAGAACCGGAGACCTTTCTTACTGGCAAGGAGGCATTCCATCTTAGTCCTCACGGGTGACAATGCGTCTGCATTCTGATTTGTAATCGAGGATAGATGTAGATGTCTGTGGGCTGAAACGGCCACTTACAATCAAACAAAGTGGACTGTGTGCTCGTTTGTCACACTTATCCTATAAAGATGCTAATAACTCTCTTAGGTTAATAAAAGACAGTTATTTCAATATTAGAAACGATAGTTCAATTGTTTATATATACGAGTATATGATGAGGAATACATCTACTTACTGCTTCCGCAGTAATTATTATTCACACGAGCTTTGCAACACTTAATTAACTAATCAAACCAGAATTTCATGATCCTCGTCGCACCTTCAACATCTTGAAAATTATCTTATATCAACTAACGGCCTCCAAGCTCTTTCCTTCTTGGTTGATATTATGGTAAGACAATAAATCCGTGCGAACGACGACCTTATCGTGAAGTCATAGGAAAGTTATTTGTTTGTTTTGTTTACGTGACCAGTTACGACATCGCCTCGCTCCGCTGGTTGTCCCAAATAACTCGATTGAAAGAGTACCGTTCGGAAATCCCTACTCACTCTCGCCGCTCATGCGAGTGTTACAAAATGGGCAGGTGGGCAGCTCTTTGCTAAATGGTTCCGCAATATTTGTTTCGTTATCTGTAAGGTCAGGTTGGACAAAAATATAACATTATTTTGACTTTCGAAAGTTAATACTTCTTGAAACATTATATGCTCGGTAAAAATACTCTAATAATGAATTGGGTTTTAAAAATACATTATATTAATCAAATAAGAAAGATATATTTCAATTTCCGTGGCAAAAATCGGACGGTCGAATTCTCCTTTTTAAGTTATAACCATATAATCTTTTTCGATAAGATCAAAAGTGTGTTAATGAATTAAGTGCTTAGTATAATCATTGATCGAAGACTTAATCGGTTAATTTTTATTTAGATTCTTTATTTCTTAATAACAAGCAAAAAAGTTTACGTCGCCTGCTTCCTTGGTCCTGGGCAAATTTGTAAACAGCAGAGAAGGGAGTGCCAAAAGACTTTTAAAGTAGGAAATCCTCGCCTTAAGTGGGTTTTAATAATACCATGAAGTTACTAATAATGACTCATACACCTTGTCATTTAATGATATTATTCAATCATTCATTAAGTACAGCCTATCAATCCTCACCTTAAGTGGATTTCAATAATACCATGAAGTTACTAATAATGACTAAAACACCTTGTCATTTAATGATATCATTCAATCATTCATTCAGTACAGCCTATCAATCCTCACCTTAAGTGGATTTCAATAATATCATGAAGTTACTAATGATAACTTAAACACCTTGTCATTTAATGATATCATTCAATCATTCATTCAGTAAAGCCTATCAAAAGTCTACTGCTGAATATAAACCTTGAAAAATAATGTCATTATATAAGTACAGAACTCTGAAATGTTTTCATTTTTATATAATCGAAGTCCTATAAAAAATGAAGGGACAAGTGATCTTACAGTCCACATGATAATAAATATAAGGACACCTGCAACCAACTACAAACAGGGTTGTCAAGAGTGGGATACGCGAGTCCCTAAGGGATCGCTTGTTAATTGTACCGTGTTTTCGACATTATTTACGCAATGAAGGCTGATTGGCTCATGCGTGCACCCATCATGCGGATGGTGCACGTCAGTTGTGTAACTGTAATCTATAGTGGGCTACAAATCACCACCGCATTTGAATTAAGACATTAATTTTACTTAAGTTTACTTATTTTTTAATTACACGTGGTAGAGCCATGCTGCAGTTATATAAGTAGTATAGTTGTAGCACGAATGAGTCGGCTTGACCGGGGAAGGACCACGCTCTCACAGAATACCAGCGTAAAATAGTAGCTTAATGCTGATGTGTTTAGTATGGTGAGAGTAAAGAACCGGAGACGCTTTTTACTAGAAACTAGGCACTCCATCTACTAAGATGACTACCTAACAGGTGAAAACGCATCTGCATATTGATTCGTAATCGAGGATAGATGTGGATTTGTATGGGCCACAGCATCCACTTACCATCAGGTGGAGTGTGTGCTCGTTTGTCACCCTATCTTATAAAAAATTCAAGTGACAAACGATCTTACCTGATGATAAGTGGTTACAGATGCGTCGCTCACCTCTAATGAGATTGAATAATTCGTAGCCTGTAATTATATTGACCGTCTTTCCCTTTCAGAGTGTAACACAACAGTGTTACACTCTGAAGGAGAAATAAAATAATATAATAATAAAATATGATGATGAAAGTGAATTCACTTCTCTATATCATCCCGTGGATGTCGTAAGAGGCAACAGAGGAAAACTGAAATAGGAGATGAGTAGTAGATTCTTTCTTAACACGGCTCAAAATATTTTTTAAAAACTATGGTTGCCTAACCGCCTATAGGGGTTTAGCCGTGGCAGCCAAGGCAAACACCCTATACAATAATCTGCGTGGAATGCCTATGTTAAGCAGTTGATTTTTGGTTGGTAGGTATGACGATGAAGCGCATTTGATTATTATGAAATTAATATATACTGTTATTTTACATTGTCGAGCCAATCTGCAATATTGTGACTGGAGCACAAATGGATCGGCGAAACCGGGGTACAAACACGTCGCACAGAATACTAGCGACGACTAATAAAATGTCAGCATATTGCTGCTTTGTTTTTTGTGGCGAATAACGAAGACAGAAGATTCTTTACTCGTGGCCAGGCATTCTATCTTAGTTCTAAAGTTAAAAATGCATCTGTATTTTAATTGGTTACAAGGAATGTACGTGACAGATTGTGGGTCGCAATGCCTTTTTACTGATAAAAAGAACCTATAATTTCAGTGCGAAACGTCAGAGACCAGTTCATATGTATAAAAAATATCTTCAGAGTACATTTCACTTCTTCTCATGCCAGAAGTTACGTTTGCGCTTTAAGGATCCGCAATCAGTTGGGATGTGCAGAGGCGTTTCTTCCGTTATAGAACAGAACCTACACATCCTTGAGTTGCTTAGTCCCAGAATGGACATATCCTTTTTAAGACAATAGTGTCCAGTTAGGTCTCTTGCCAGAATGCGCAATTTATTTTTACTTAATCCCAGGGTTTATGAAGCGAATTTACGATCAAAAGCCCGAATTAAGGTTTTGTGTGTCAGACCAGATCTTAAGTGATAAAGAGTTTCACGGGTCAATCGGGCTAGGCTTCTTGAGATTCCACAAAATGGCTTAGGTCCAAATTGTGTATTCTTTGAGCCCTCCCGTGCAAATTTGTCGGCAAATTCGTTGCCTACAATACGCGCGTGACCTGGAACCCGTCTTAAGACGACCCTGTTGTTACATCCTAGACCGTTTAAGAGGTTGACGCAGGCTCCAACTAGCTTCGAGCTCACTAAGTTTGACCACGGCGCTAGCAGTGCTGCTTGACTATCAGAGTTTATATAAATTTTATAGTTGACGTAGTGTTTTTGCAGATTAATTTCCGCACACTGAAGTATTGCGAAAATTTCTGCCTGGAAAATAGAGGTGAATCTACCCAAATTCATACTAAGTTTGAATTTGGGGCATTCCCCGTAAATTCCAAAGCCTACTTCGAGGCTCATTTAAGACCCATCGGTATATCATATGAGGCTACCGACCTCACAGATAGCCTGACCAATTGAAATTTATAATAGGTATTAATTTCGCCATGTAGATGATCACTATGAACGGATTTTTCGATAGTCCAATCAAAAAGAACTTAATATTTTAGATCTAGGGTACGCAATATAATATCATCGTGTATCTGTACATTCTCTATATATTACAGACCATCAGATTATAATCTCGTTGGGGTTCCCAGATGATCATGACTGTCATATATAGCGGAAGTCTACATTTGTGCCATTAATACCTATCATTTGCGAGATGTTGCGTCACCATTTGACCACTTGACAGCAATTAAAATGTACTTATTGCAGCTGCCTTCAAATTTCAATACACTTAAAAAACGGAGATCGTTCTTCACATCAGCGACATTGGTAACCATTACTTACAAACTTACAATTGTAAGTGTTGATTAATCTTGTAATCAGTGGTGAAGGAAAACATCGCCAGGAAACGTCTAGACATTAAAAGTCTTTCGTTGGCCAACGCGCGGTTCAGCTTGATGAACTCAAATTCATTTTTCTTTTAAAAACGTTACCTCCACACCTCCATACCTCTTTCATGTATCCTGAGGGTTTATATACATAAATTTTACAATGAAAAACATCTAAATATGGATCAACTATTTATTGGCCATACAAATACTTGTTCCGTGCGGGATTTTTTTTTAATTTCATGAAAGAATAAAAGCGGTCACCTCTCCCTTTCAAAAGGCCTGCCTGCCCTGCAGTTGCCCTGGTATTGCAATTGTACATAAAGAGCAATTGATACTTATCAAGTGAGCCGCAAGGTCGTTCACCCCTTCCAAAAATACTTTAGGACGCGTCTACTTCAACTTACAGGGACTAAAGTTTGCAAATTCCGGAGAGTATATTGACGACTCCGATTCTTTAGCAGATTTCCTCATAAAGAAAGACAATACAAAATTCAGTTTCAGTTGAATGCTTTTTAGGTCGAAGAAACTCATTTACCTAATAGTGTTCAAAATTATTTCGTTGACTAATTCTTGCGCAAAATTAATGCGTTTCAAATAATATGATGACATTCTTATGGACATATTTCATGTGATAGCTATATTAACAGCCCAAAGTAACGGCAACGTTTAACTGGCATCAAATACTATTTATTCAGACTAGTTTTCCACGTGTTAAGCTTTGTCATGGTTGTCGCACGAGTTGGTTGGCCCGACCGCTCTTACGGAATACCAGTGCAAGAGTGTTTCATATGGTGAGTGTAGAGAGCCGAAGACCTTCTTTACCAGAAACGAGGCATTCGGTCTTAGTCCTCAGCGATGATAGGGCATTTAAATTTTGATTCCTAATCGAAGATAAATGTGCTTGTCTTTGGGCCACAGCATCCATTTGCCATCAGATAAACTGTGTGCTCGTTTGTCGCCCTTATTCTATAAAAGAACAGTTTTGTTTTTTTTAGTCTTTAATATATTAAAAATAAATATAACTTTTACGAATTATAAGCAAACGAATATTTAAAAAATATAGTTATAATCAAAGATCCTTACGAGTTTTAGCAATTATAGTCTGTGGTTATTTGTCAGACTCATTTGTTTAGGCTCGTCCACACTTGCGGTTTTCCAAGCATGCAAACTGTGATGTACAACTAAAGTTTAGGTTTAGCATTTTGTAGATTTGTAATAGGTATTTGCAAACATGTGTAATATGTCCCCTTTTGAACGTTATTGACCTGAAAAGTCAACGTAAAACATTTTGACGAAATCGCTGCAAATTGAAACTTCAAATTTAACGATACTCATATCCTTATGAAATTAGATACGTAATATAATATTTGGAGCCTTTCAAACTTTAAGTTTTTTTTAACTTGAAGTTTGAAAGGCTCCAAATTATTTATATCAATCGACCCGCTTCATCTTTGCCTGGATAGGATTTATAAGATGATCAAAGACTACTTATTGTATTCAGTCTTCCTATCTTTTAAAAAAATCTTTCCGGGCATTGCTCTTCATCTATACGTAAAGCTACACCACAATCGATTCAGCCATTCTGATGGTTAGACCGGTCAGACGGACAGACATATAAACATTTTATAAATGATTGTTTATGTCTGAGTAGCATGCAATATAGTGATGAAATGTTAATTTTGAAACTCTTTATATGCAATTTGATAAATTACATCCAAATAATCTAAAAGTCAAAGTAAACTAATAACCTACATACAACTATTAAGATTTAGAAATTTGTAAAACTAAATTAAAAAACACAAGGAGATGAGAATAATTCCGACGTGATTTAGTACCTTCTGAAGTAGCGACTTTGATTCCTCGAAACGCCGTCTTAGCACAGTGTTTAGTTTTAGTTTCCAGTAAAAAAGATACTCGGCTTACAATATTCATAAGAAATACGTAAGAAACGAGCGTAGTCCTTCTCTGGTTGAGTCGTTCCATAAGCATTAACGTGGTAGAGCCATGCTGCAGCTATATAGAATGGGTCAGCTCGACCTGGGAAAGACCACGATCTCACAGAATACCAGCGTCAAATAGCAGCTTAATTCTGCTGTGTTTCGTATGGTGAGTGTAGAGAACCGGAGACCCTTTTTACTGGAAAAGAGGTACATAGGTCAAACAAAAAGATCCATAAAAACCCGCGTGAAAGAACATATAGCTGACGTGAAGCACCGAAGCTCCGGGAAGTCTGCAGTCTGTGAACATGTTCAGAATCGTCCCCACCATTACATCAGATTTGATAAACCACAAGTCCTCGCAAAGGAACACCGATTCCTACCAAGGATGATACGTGAGGCTATTGAAATTAAAAAAACATCCTAATTTCAATAGAGAAGATGGTTGGGTGCTGCCATCTGCTTGGGATCCTATAATTAACAAAATTAAACCCAAACCCAAGCATACCACTGCAAGACTTCAAGATACTGTAAGTTCGTTTTGCGTAAATCGGACCAAAAATTAATATTCAAAAACTGAAGGTAGCCGGGCTAACAATGACATTGGGACGTAAAACATCTCAGTCCCCCCCGTGACTATGGGTGCTGTAAAGCACCCGAAACCTCGGGATAATAATAAAAATAAATTAAAGTAATTAAACGCGATAAAATCCGTAAATAATAGTTTTATTCAATGGAAAAGAGGCATTTCATCTTAGTCCTCAAGGCTGACAACGCATCTGCATTATGATTTGCAAACGAGGATAGATATAGATGTTTACGGGGCACAGTAACCACTTACCATCAGGTGGACGGTGTGCTCACTTGTCACCTTTTCATATTAAAAAAGTAAGCTTTGACACAGCTACAACCTAAAACGTATAAAGTAGTAATAACATGCTACCATTGATAAACATGAGCTTAGGAGCTAACTGCTCGAGAAGGGGGAGGAGATATTCTTTCCTAATTTGGGAGTCCCAAAGAAGATCATAAGGCGCCGGTGCTGTGGGGCTGAGGATGTGTGTGAAAACTTTCCCGTGGCCCTGCCAATATGCAGCGAAGGCGGATCACTATTGGCTTTTAGACGGTGCGAGTCCGTCATAACCCATAAAAAATGTACTAACCGCTTGTAGTAAATTTCGTGGTACACGAGCAACCCGAATTCGATTCCCGCCGGGACCAATGAAAATTTTTAATTGAAATTTTAAATGCTGATAACGTTTTCGGTGATGAAGGAAAATATGAGGAAACCTGCATTTCTAAATAATAAAATATTTTCGAAGATCTGTGAAGTCAGCCAATACGCACGTAAATACGTATTTTCCTACTTTCATTACATACACTAAATATTGCGTCAAGTTCGGTAACTTTCGGAATAAAATTGCATAATGAACTGGATATGTTAATTTCCTTTGACTCTATATCTTTAACGAAGTTGTGTATTATGTATATATTCCCTCATATCTCATTTAAAATAAAACCTTATGGTGCATAAAAATACTTGTAGCGCCATCTATATAAAGTTATAGTAGTTAATTTATTATTACAGT
This sequence comes from Parnassius apollo, assembly GCA_907164705.1. Lineage (NCBI taxonomy): Eukaryota > Metazoa > Arthropoda > Insecta > Lepidoptera > Papilionidae > Parnassius > Parnassius apollo. The sequence goes on from CAJQZP010000824.1 coordinate 783,122, forward strand.
AAAATAAAAATTATATGATATTTAGAAAAGAACGGGTAGGAATAATATTTAAAAAAAAATCGGATAACCAAATTTTTCGATTTCACGACAATGTAAATTTTAAAACTTTTGGAAAGTAGGGAAGTAGGAAAGTAGGAAGTATTATTTTTGCTGCCAAGCTTCTGTGATCCTTGCCGAACCCAAACAAATTGTTTATAGCACTTTCAAAATTTGATTTACTATGTTATAGGTACGAAAATAATTTATAAGCACACTTACTTTTTAATAAATAACTTTCAGTATGTCATTGCTTTCAAGGCACAGTGTTTTATAGCGCCTTGTTTTACATCCCGCTTGCATCACAGTGACGAAAAGTAAGTGTTTGGCAAACACATGGACGTAAACGCCACCTGCAAAATCCCAAGAATATCCATCCTTTCCAATGTGAAACAATCATGGTGTCGACGGGAATATGCCATGGCGGGAGAACTGATCTCGTTCTCGAATCTCAATCTCAATCTCAATCTCGAGTGAAGACCCGCTAACTACCTGGTAGTCCGATGGTGGAAAGGAGAGGGAGAAATTAAAGCGTGCAATTCCTGCGCACACTCTCCGAAATGCATCCTATAAAATACTAAGAGGCTGGCTTCTCATCGCCTGTATTTAAGGCTGACAAGATTGGTTTCAACCAAATCAGGGTCACCAATGAGCCTCTTTATTAGGAAGATTTTTTATACATAGACACAGTTTTTTTATAGTTGTAATAACAACTATAAAAAAAACTGTGTCTGTTCACCCGCCTACCTAACGTGGCAACTATAAAACATTTCTCCCTAATGAGAGAATCTATTGAGAAGCCTGTGATCAGTTTGGAATCAATGAATAAAATGAATCTGTATTCAGACTGCACCGGTGTGAGATGGTCACGATGTAAAGCTTTGGAGAGGAATGCATAAGCATTGACGAAAAACTACGAAATTTTCCCTTAAAACTGGGGACAGAATGTGAACTTTTCAGGCGTCGTCAATCAAATTGAGACGTCATGCCACAAGGAGATTAACAACCTAATTTTAACCATGAATAATTGCAGCCGCGTTACTGACATCCGAGAATACTAATTTTCTTAAAAAAAATTATATTTTAATTTTTTTTAAACTGAATGAACTGTTCAGTTTAATAAACGCGATAAAATCCGTAAATTAAGTTTTATTCAATGAATGAACTGACTGGCAACCTACTTAGTGGCCACTGGAATCCATGGACACCTGCAGTCACATTTAAACAAAGAACGCTACAGATGTGTTTTAACCTTAGAAAAATTAGATGGAATCACTCTATCCATTTTAAGACCGGATCACAGCAGTACAACCATTACCATCTGACGCCGAAATTATATAAGGGCACCTATCATGACAAATACCTTATTAAAAAAGAAGTTCTACCATCAAGTAACACTTATGACTAGTATTATTTAATATTGTTTCCTTCTTTAATCAACAAAACAGAAAATATTATTGTAGTACAAGGTAACATTTGCTTATTTCTTTTTATAAAAGCCAGTTCATAATGTAACAACAAGATCTCTAATGATTTATTAAAATTACGAACACTACACATTTTAATTTTTTCTTAATTTATTACAGTGCTTTACAGCACTCGAAACGTCGGGATAATAAAAATAAATTAAAGTTATTAAACACCAATCCGTAAATAATAGTTTTATTCAACAAGGTCTTTATTAAGGACGTTTCAAAATATTTTTTGCAGTTTTTTTCTTCAAAACATACCTAGATTGTTTTAATAAGTTTATTTAACATTGATATTTAAATATAGCATTACATAATAACATTCTAAAATAAACGTACTCCACAAACATGATTTTATCTGTATCGTGGAGGCGTTTACAAACATAAAACATAAACAAATTTCCAAGCCCGAAACCCTTGTTTGCTCTGCATTATCACAGTCTATAAATATTATACTGTGGCAACATCAATAATTTATCCTTGGTGAAATTAAACCTACGACGCGCAACTCAACCACAGTATAAATATGTGCGGTAAGGAAACTATGCCTAGCTGAGGACATAATTACCTACGCTCCATGGAAGCGATAGGGTTGTGATTTTTAATGTTTTTGATATTTTATTTTACATTTTTGTTATGTAGTAATAAATCAATGGAATTTAAATAATTAGCTTACAAATACAATTTAAGTAGGTAATTTCATGGCGTCGGTTGCTGTCGGTTGTTGCTTGTCCGAAATTCTGCCTAAAGTCGGCATACATCAAATCTTGCGGATTTTAAAGGCTGTTTTAAAAAATCTTTATATAAAATATATAAATAAATAATTAAGCAAGATACAAATCAAAGATCTTTATTGGTATGATGTATAAATCTGCTCAAATCTAGTGTTAGGCTTTTGAATGTTATTCCTTTCGATCCAATGGTTGACGCCATTCGCTATATATGCAAAAAATATATCGACTTCATCCAAGAAGTCAGAAACACCGATAAACCAATCATCAGGGGCACTATCGACGATTTGTTTTGGTGGTTTCTTAACGTAGGGAAATACAATCATAGGATTAACTGTTTCATCTGTAGCAGAGAATACTAATAAAACGGTAATCGTGTCTTTTTCGCTACATTTCTTTATGTCATATATATTTTTCCAGGCTTTTGGTCCTATTACTTTTCTTGTTTTAGGGCATATATTAAAACTGGTTTCATCGCCATTTAGTATTCTTTTCGGGTTTAACAATATGTCCTCTCTTCCAATTTTTTTTAGAAAACTTTGTAGGTCCCGGAACCACTTCCTAATAAACTCCTCTGTAATTAATGCCCGGGCCGAGTTTATAGTTTCTGAGATCTGGGTGCCTTTTTAAAAATACTTTGTACCACTTGTCTCCAAGTCTTAAATTTTTAAATGGGTTTGGTCTGCCATCCTCTTTTATAATTTTTTCAACCGTGTTTATGAGATCGCTTTTTTTCTGAGGAAATCCACACTTGGCTAATTGGATGAGTCAATCCACCAAAATTTGTTCTTCTTTTTCATTCAATACCGTTTCTCTAACTACATGGAGGATTTCCTCGTTGACACGTCCATATATTCGGTCTTGCAATGTAGTTCGTGGGATATTATAAATTTTGGCAGCACTTCTAACGCGTACCGTTTTTAGCCTCTAGTGCGTTCTTTATTTTAGTATGATCGTACTGCAATTTTTTTTACGTTTACCTTTATTTTCAACGTCGCTTTCAGACATTGTCGATCTGAAAATAAATAGGAACACTCTGTACAATCGGTCAGTGGGTGGTCGGGCTTAGGAATCGACCACTTCAACAGTCTGCACTAATCCGTTGTGCTATGTCGGTCATTCTGGTTTTACTGCGTATATCCTCATTTCTGAGTCTATCACGCAGTGAAACTCCGAGAATAGCCCTTTCCATAGCTCGCTGAGCGACCTTGAGCGTCCTCATACGGCCAGCAATGAAGGACCACGTCTCAGATCCGTAAGTCATCACTGGCAACACGCACTGGTTATACACTTTAGTTTTCAGAGATTGAGGTATACCTGACGAGAAGATGTGTCGTAATTTCCCGAACGCTGCCCAGCCGAGTTGAATCCGTCGATTGACCTCTCGGTCGAAGTTGGACTTACCTAGTCGGACTATTTGTCCCAGGTAAACATACTCATCAACAACTTCGAGCATAGTGCTCCCAACAACTACCGGCATAGGTGTGACATGGGCATTAAACATGATCTTTGTTTTGTCCGTGTTCATCTTAAGATCTATCCGTTGGGAGACACCATTGAGGTCATTGAGCATAGTGCTAAGGTCCTCCAGTGATTCTGCCTTAAGGACTATATCGTCGGCAAATTGAAAGTGAGTGATGTACTCGCCATTGATGTTAATACCGTATCCTTTCCAGTCCAGTAGCTTGAAAACGTCTTCCAATGCAGCGGTGAAGAGTTTCGAGGATATAACATCAACCTGTCTTACACCTCTCTGCAGTTGGATAGGTTTCGAACTCTAGTTCTGTACTCGGATAGCCATCGTAGCCCTAGTGTACAAACACTTCAGCACTTCGATATACCGACAGTCAACTTGGCACCGCTGAATGGACTGTAGCACCGCCCAAATTTCGACGAAATCAAAGGCTTTCTCATAGTTCACATATGCCAGGCAAAGTGGCAGATTGTACTCTTCGGTCTTCTGTACAATCTACCGCAGGGTATGCTTCTGATCTATGGTACTGAAGCCTTTTCGGAAACCGGCTTGTTCGGGAGGCTGGAAATCGTCGAGTCTGCGTACGAGATGATTCGTAATGACTCTCGAAAACAGCACGTAGATGAGGCTCAGAAGAGAAATCGGTCTATAGTTCTTCAAGAGAGCATTGTCTCCTTTCTTAAAGAACAAGACCACCGCGCTTCTACTCCACGCCTCCGGAGTAGTACCACCATGGAGGACGGAATTGAAGAACTTCTGAAGGACTTCAAGTACCGGTGTTCCACCCGCTTTCAGAAGCTCCGCTGTAATTCCATCCTCGCCGGGGGCCTTGGCGTTTTTAAGGTGATGGAAAGCCATTCTAATCTCGCTCAGACTGACGTCCGTAATATCATCGGAATAGTGTCGGATAAGACTTGCTCTTGGATCGTTACTCACACTTGCGTGTTGCTCCAACGATGATGTGTACAGCTGCCCATAGAACCTCTCAATCTCACTCAGAATCTCAGGTGTCCCGGAAACGATATTGCCACGCTCAGTCTTCAGCTTTGACAGTTGGCTCCTTCTGGCAGACAGATCTCTGGCAAAGACTTTGAAGCCCTGGTTCCGCTCGATCGCTTCTTTAATACGAGCAGTATTAAAGTTGCATAAGTCTCGCCGAATGCATTTGGAGATCTGTCTGTTCAGTTGCCTGTATGCTGTCAAATCTGTTGACGATTGCAGCCTCATCACCCGTCTAACAGCCATGAGATTAAAAATGTGATCGGAGAGTTTTTGTGTTCTTCTGCGGTGGGTCTTGCAAAACTTGTCTCCGACCGCATGGACAGTTTCCACGAGCTTGTCATTCATATCATCCACTGCATTGCAATCCTCTAGGCACTGAAAGCGGTTTTGCAACTCGAGCTGAAAGGTTTCGGGATTCTGGATTAGAGTACGAGGGGGACGGAGCGTTGACTTCATCAGATGAGACCTCTCCAACTTAATCATAATCATAATCATAATCATAATCATAATTTATTTGCAGAAAACATGGTACATTACAGGTTGGTAAATCATTTAAGTCCAGCATGTTTTGTCATAATATTGACATACAAATATTTATCTAAAACATTAATTACATTTTCACAACTAATAAATTAATAACATGTTTTCAAAATCATTATAATAATTTTATTACATTTAATTTAATTAAAATAATATGATAGTAGTTACATAATTCATTTTAATATCGATCCCTAATCCTTATCAAAAAATTTAAATATTCTTCAACAGAGTAGAAGCATTGCTCCTCAAGCCATTGTTTGACTACCCTGCGAAAACGTACCTTTGGGAGTGATTGAAACTCTATAGGCAGTGCATTGAAAATTTTTATACACATAGCTGAACAATTTTTCCTATAGAGGCTAGTGCTTGGCATTACACTATGTGTCAATCTTTCAGTATGCCTCAAGTTTCTCCGTGCAGTATTTCTTAGCTTTGTGAATAAAAGTATATTATTTTTAACAAAACATACCAAATTTAGTATGTACATACATGGCAGCGTCAAAATGTGTAATTTTTTGAAATACGGTTTACACGATGAATCTGGTGCCAAACCATTCATAGCTCGAATACATTTCTTTTGGGCTGTAAAGGCTTTAATAGCATCTGTACTGTTACCCCAAAGCAAAAGACCATAATCAAGTGCAGAATAAATGTATGCATAGTACGCCGTTAGTAATGTTTCATGAGATGTAATTTTTCTCAGTCTGCTAAGAAGAAAAATATAGCTATTTATTTTAGAACAAACTTTTTCAACTTGGGCTTTCCAGTTCACATGTTTGTCCAATAATATTCCCAGAAACTTTGTTTCAGTCATTTCATTAACAGATTGTCCATTGCAATATATATTTAGATTATTATTCAATGTTCCATAATTACTAAATTGAATATAACATGTCTTTTCTACGTTAATGCATAAATTATTATATGTCGCCCACTTTGAAATATTGTCAATAGTATTATTAATATTAGATTCATAGATGTCAATGTCAATGTCTTTTTTAGATGTCACAATAACTGAAATATCATCAGCAAATAAAATACATTTGTATGAAGTTGAGTCAGGTAAGTCATTTATATATAAAAGGAAAAGAATTGGCCCTAATACGGAACCTTGTGGAACTCCAAATGAATTTAATCTATCACTGGATTTATAGGAAGTTAATGTCTGTGAATTATCAATATTTGTTAATTCTACAAATTGTATCCTATTTCTTAGATAGCTAGCAATCCAATCTAGGACAGGGCTTCGAAACCCCAAATTATCAAGTTTTTGTAAGAGTATTTTGTGGGATACAAAGTCAAAGGCCTTCGACATATCAAAAAAGATTGCTGTAACTCTTAGCTTATTATTTATAGCCTTAACAATTGCATCAACAAGATCATATCCAGCAAGGCTTGTAGATTTATTATTTTGAAAGCCATATTGCTCACTTTTAATTAAATTATATTTCATCGTAAAGTCTATAATACGTTTAGCCATTGCCTTTTCAAATATTTTAGATAAAACTGAGACTATACTAATCGGTCTATAATTGTTTAAATTTTTAGAGTCACCCTTTTTATGTATCGGCTTTACAAGTGACTTTTTTAAGATACTAGGAAAAGTAGTTTTTTTAAATGACAGGTTTATTAGGTAAGTTAATACTCTACCTAAAACCGTACAACAACTTTTAATAACATCCGTTGAAATACCATCAAAACCTTCCGACTTCGTATTATTTAATGTTTGTATTAATTTCAATACTTCATCAACAGTATACATTTCTAAATACATGCTATTACATACTCTTAGACTATTAGTGTTTTGGCACTGATTACTGATATTATTGATATTTGTTGATTCAATAAAGTGGTTGTTGAAGGCTTCAGCAATTTGTTGAGGATCTGTCAAATAATTGTTATTTATACAAACTTTTTGAATTAAATTATTATTTATGCAACAAGTCTGATTTTTTATTATATTCCAGGAAGCACGACATTTATTTTTTGATTGCTCAATATATTTATCATTATTAAGTCTTTGCGCTTGATTTATACAACGTCTTAGTACAGCGGAATAGATCATATACTTTATTTTATTCTGGTTCGATTTTATTTTATAGTAGTTAAACCTAAGCTTCCTCTTCATTGTACAGCTTTTCCTCAGTCCTTTTGATATCCACTTAGGTCGACGAACTCTATTATTAATACATATCCTAATTTTAGGAAAGCATAGCTCATAAAATAACATAAAAGTATCAAAGAAGTTTTGGAAAGCTACATTGAAATTCGATTCATTAAAGACATCAGAAAACGTTAATCTCGATATACAGTATTTAAATTTATTAACATTTTCTTTACAATAGTTTCGTTTTATAATATAGTACTTTAGGAGAGGTATTTCTTTGTTTGATACAGGAACGTGTAGCATTTGAGCCATGTCATGATCCGATAGAGCAAGTGCTAATAACTCTTCAGCAGCATTATTCACATTACTAAGGATAAGGTCAAGACAGGAGTTCAACCTAGTAGGTTGATTGATATGTGACGTTAGATTAATTTTTTTAAGAGATTATGCAACTTTTCGGTGATTTTATTATTTTCCATTATATTAATATTAAAATCACCAACAAATACGAATTTAGTCTTAGTACTTTTATTTATGGTTTTGAAAAAAGAGGTATTCTAGATTTTCAAAGAACAAGTCTAGATCATGTATGTTACTTCTTGGAACTCTATATATACAAATAACTTTAATATTGTATTTAACAATTTGAATACCACAACATTCGAGGTAATGGTCCTGACCTATACTATTAACTTCCTCAAGTACCTTAACGCATAAACCCTTTTTGGCCAATATGCACACACCACCCCTTTTTGTTTTGTTTTTTCTACAATAAGAGGCAGCAAGATCAAAACCATGTAATCGAAGATTTTTTTCGCTACCTGCTTCTATAAAAGTTTCACTAAGGCATAATATATCAGGAACCATATTTTTGCTATGCAGCTCAGTCAATGCAATTTCAAGAATCTCCTTTTTTCTCGAAAAACTCTGAATGTTTTGGTGGAATATTCTAAGATTAGAATCATTATTTTTTGTCACGAAATAACTTATCAGTGGAATTTTTAATTATTGCATTATCATTCAAAGTTTGTTCAATTTGATTTTCAAAGGTGTTAATTTTTTTCTCTATTTTTTGAAAATAAAATGGTATAGTGCCTTTTTTTGGGAGCTGTTGAACCTTTTTGTTAGATACTAGAACAGAACTTTTTATATACAATCTAATGTTTTTATAACATAAAAATTGCTTTTTATAGTCGTTATAATCAATTAATAAATTAATTTTGTCGCATACATTTGTCAAATAGCTATTTTTGTAATAATTAAAATAATTAAAATTCTTAAAAATGTCAATATGTCTAACATTTTCAAAATGCTTAACGTTTAGGTTCAGTGTGCCTCTAACCATTCGGTGATCGCTGCCAGTTTTCACCCTTGCGATCACTGAGACATCACTGAACAGTTGGCGTCTGGTCGTCATAATGAAGTAAATCTCATTTTTTGTCGAACCGTCGGGGCTCGACCAGGTCCACTTCCTGTGGGGCCGCTTCTGGAAGAAAAAGTTCATCATAAAGAGTCCCTCTTTCTTCATAAAGTCGGCCAGCTGCTGGCCCCTTCGTTTCCGTTGCCCTACTCCAAATTTCCCTAACTTCAGCTCACCGCTTTCTCTTGTGCCTAGTTTTGCGTTGAAGTCTCCCATCAACACCGTGTAGTGGGTTTTGGAGGAATGCATGGCTCTGGAAATATCCTCATATATTTCCTCCACCTCCTCATCGGGATGTGCCGAGGTTGGTGCGTAAACCTGTATGACCTTCAGCGAATACCGTTTGGTGATTCTGAGTACGCGACCCTCGTCGACACACTCCCAATCTTTACAACGTTGTTGACGAGAGACTTGTGGACGATAAATCCGACACCTCATTGGGACAGATGGTCGCCCTCCCGGTGGTAGAACAAGTTGCCGGACTCGAGGATTGCCGTGTCCTCCCCCTCTCTTCGGACCTCGGATAATCCAATAATATGCCAGCGCAACTTGTCTACCTCTTCTTCCAGCTCCAGTATCTTCTCGTCAGTCATCAGGGTGCGTGCGTTACATGTTGCCAGGTCGAGTCGTAAGTGGCAACCGAACCTCCACCGGAGATACTTAGCACCCCCTGCCCCGCCGTTACCATGGTCGCCACCGTAGCCAGGAATAGCGGGGCCGCCGGGGACTGGGGGCCGTTTTTTTGCGTCGTTATTCATGGGGGGATATTTGCCATAGTTGCCACGCTTGGCGAGCGGGTTGGCAACCGCAGTTTTTTTTATTTTATCACAGTTGTTATCAGGAAGATGCTGCTGCCCATCTCCTGCCTGTCTCCCTCTGTCGCCTCTTACGACACCCACGGGAAGATATGGAGTAGTGGATATTCACAACCGCCACTACGTCATAATCATAATTATTAAATAAATCGTTTGCCGTTAAATCTTTTCAAGTGATATTTTTATCAAACCGTGCGAAATGATTAAACAAATAAATAAATTTAACCATTAACAACATGTCTAATTCTATACGAAACGGTAACAAACAATTTTCTCGTGAAACGGACATCGTTTCATTCGCAACTCAACTCAACTCAACAAAACGTTTTTCAATTATACACGTCGTGAAACTCTCTATTAAAGCCGCTATTAAAATAGAGTGTTTCAAACCCTCTATTAAAATTGAGTGTTTGAAAAGCCGCTATTGATATTCGATAGATAGTTTCGTTTCGTTGCTCAAAAATTCCGCTACTAACCACCGCTACAATGTTCACTCTTGCCCTGAAGACACGTTGTATTTGAATGGAAATACAGATGCTGGCAACTTATTCCACTCCCTTTCTGTACGCATGACGAACGATGAAGCGAACAGTTTCGTTCGAATGCGTGGTAAGTCGACAATGAAGGGGTGGACCAGTATCTGGCTGTCCGATGATGGAAGGGACAGGGAGGAATTAAGTTATAAAATATTTCCCAAGAAAACAGAAAAAAAATATGGAGCACTACATTTCCGCTCCGAATTTGAATATCTTATGACGTTTCTTCTACAATAATCTGAAAAAATTATATATTGATATTTTGTCAATGGTCTGTGATTATCTTATATTTAAAAAAGTCGTAGCCTAATAAATTTAAAACTAGTGACTGCAAAAGAATATGACACGATAACGCACTGACGACTCCATGATTTAGCAGTAACTTACGACGCGGAGTGCCTCGGGTTCGATTCCCGTTGTATGACCTACAAATATTTGTTCCGGGTCTATATACGCCCTCATAAATGTAGATTTGTAAACTGCCTCCACGATACAGGATATATTCCTAAGGTAAGGGTAACATTTTTAAAATAATAAGAATAGATACAATATAACCTTAGCCTTAGCATATAATCGGAATATAACTTGTTTTAATGCCGAAAGTGCACGCTTGCTAGTAAGCTCGTAAACTATCTTAGCCGTTACCTAATTTAAGTACTTACACAATATGATCGGAGATACGGAATGTTTGCAAGAGACATTGACATGGAAAATGAATGAACAGTAGCCAAAACTTGTGCCGACTCACAAATATAAGAAAACTTTATTACCTTGGTCCATATACTTAAGGAAGCTCATACTATCCTCTGGACTGAATTTCTGTCAAGACGGCTAGTCTTAACAAAGACAAACCTTATGTGATAACGTGCTTACAGAGGCACAGGGATGAAACACTTCCAACTTCCTGCATTCGGGCTGCTACTATCGACCGGCTCTACCGGAACCGCGATTTGATCCCAGGAACGAGGCAGTCAAAGACTATTTATTCATTAGGTGATAACTTATGACATATCAAAATTGTAACCTTTTCAAATTTCGAACCTTTCTGTTGAAGCGTGACAGTCTTTGATAAGTTTATTTTATTGGTTTATTACAGACCTTTGTTATCAGAAGATCGTGACACAATGTTTAAGGGAAGACTGCCTAGTAAGTCGTAGATTTTGGGATCCGAACGGGCTACTAGTATATGCAAATGCTCTTGAAACAATAGTTGTTAATTTTTGGTTACTAACCTGCCTTTTATTTATTTGACTTTCAGCTTAGGCTGAAGATGATCAGATCTTATTTATGTACTATTAATATAGGCAAAACAAACGTAAACTGATTTATGCTATATTCTAAGTTTGGAGTTTTATATACTTATAATAAATTAATATTCAAGAATTACAATAACGGCGAACATTTTCTGAAAAAAGTGAAGATAAACTTGACATTATCTGCTTTGAACAGTTTCGAAGTTGGATAAATCCACTGAGTACTTTTTGTATAAAACAAAATCACCTGATGGTTGGGTGATGGAAGCACCAGGCGCACATAAAATGCGTTAATCTACTCACTGACCTGACCGTTATAATATTTCTTCAAGGATAAAATATGTTTAATTTAAAAAAAATACCTACATATTATACATAAAACTTCGGTCTATGTGACAAAATGTCGAGTTATTGCGTCTACAAGAATACTTAAGAAATTTGTAACTGACTAAGCATTTGTAACACAATCTTCGAGAACCACACTGCACTATTGAGGTGTTTACGCTATTTACACCTTTCACTTCCATACAATACGGCTGTAATTAGTGTATACGTGTTTTCAGACTTTTCAACCTCTGAATTGCATTACATAAACAACATTAACGCAAGTAAAATAATATTAGGTGTACAGACAAATACAAAGTCCACATTTTTATGATGACAGTGTATTAGTTGTTACATTATTATTTTGTACAATTGAACAGGAGCGATTACCTCGATTTTAACTCGATCTTAATACCTCAATTGCATTTTTTCATACAAAGATACTGAAGATGACCGTGTAGTGCAAGAATGTCCACAACTCCATATGGTATCGTGGGTGTCGTCAGAGGCGTCAGAGGAAAACCAGAAGCGTATTCCTAGTAAAGTAAACTAAAGTTACAGCCTATATACATCCTACTGCGGGGCACAGACCTCCCCTCATTTCTGAGAGGGTTTTAGGGCAAGGAAGTGTCCGCCGCGCTGCTCCAATGCGTGATGGCGAACTTCACATGTCTTCGAAATATTTTTTTCTTATTCCTCAGACATGCAGGTTTCCTCGCGATATTTTCCTTCACCGCCGAGCACGTAAATCGTGATGTATATCAGCACTTAAAATTGCAATTATCAATTTATTGGTGCCGGCGGGGATCGAACCCGGGTTACTCACGTTCCGTTATATTTACACCACGGCTCTTCCCAATAACATCTAAAAAAACTGCAGTTGCCAACTCGTCTGCCAATTGTGGCAACTAAGGCATAATGAGGCACTCTACGGAGGAGGCTCATCTCATTTTAGCAATGCGCTTTGATAGGCTGATGATGTTGATACAAAGGTACTTCATCAGCCACGGTTTGGTCGCTCCTGTAAAACACCAGCGCTCTAAAAAAGAAGTATAATTCCTCCAGGTCCTTCAAAAGAGACATTGCCAAGGCAAAGTCAGAGCACATAGGCAGAATTGGCGAGAAACTAGTTCGCCTTCCTTCTGGAAACCGTGCATTCTGGTCTCTCGTCAAGGCTGTCCAGGGGAATTTCTGTCAGCCATCTCTTCCATTTCTGCACAGGGAGGACGACTCACTGGCCCCTGCCGTTAAGGAGAAAGCCGATCTACTAGGCTCTTTCTTTCTGTCTAACTCGACTCTCGATGACGGGGGGAGTACGCCGCCGACCATCCCGTGGTATGAGTGCTCCATACCGGAGGTGCGGTTTACACAGCGCTCGGTTCGCAAATCACTCCCCTCTCTGGACATCCACAAGTCGAGTTGGCCTGACGGTATCTCCTCAATTGTGCTGAGGACGTGTGCTCCAGAGTTGGCACCGGTCTTAACGCGTCTTTTCCGGTACTCCTACTCTCTAGGCGTAGTCCTAAAATCATGGAAGACCGTTTTCGTCCACCCAATCCCTTAAAAAGGCGACCGCTCAGACCCATCCAACTACAGGTCCATCGCCATCACCTCCTTGTTCTCCAAAACAATGGTATCCATTGTAAACTGCCAGCTCATGAGGTACCTTGAGAATCACCAGCTGATTAGTGATCGCCAGTACGATTTTCGTCGTGGTCGATCTGCTGATGATCTTCTAGACTACCGGGTGTAAAGTAGCTGCCGAGTCACCCGCTGAGCGTCGGCTGAGCTCGACGGGTGACGCGGCAGCTATGCGTATCTTGAAATTTTCAGCTTTACGCCAGCTAGTCTAACATTAAATGTCCTATAACTCAAAAAGTATGGACATTAGAAAAAAAAGTTGAAATAAAAGTTGTAGAGAATAAACTGATCTTTAAAAATGGATTTTATTGATAATTCTAATTTTTCAAGAGCTATTCGCCGCGATAGAAAAACTAGTTCATTAAATGGGCCATAAATCGTAAACGGTAACTGTTACAAAAAAGTTTACTGGAAACAAAAGATGCGAAATTTTATTTTCTACAATAATGGTTTCTATAACTTTTGCAATAAAGTGCATAGTTTCCGAGATATCGGCTGAAAACGTTTTTTCAAGATGGCGCTTGGAGCGCCACCTGGATCTATCAGCATTTTGTGATTTTATGCTCCGTAAGTGATCCTCAACTTCATAAAAAAATAAAATTGGATCGAAAATTTAGTGCAAAGTAGACCAAAAAGTCTATTTTTACTGGCCTAGTGTGCGGGTAGAGAACTTGAGTATGTTTTCGGTGTCACTTAAATTGTACGTTGCGTTCTATCTATTTATTTTGTTGTGTATGCGTATGTAATTTATTATTTAAGTTACTAGTTATTATTAGTTAGTTACTTAGGCTTATTGAAGTCTCCCGCTGAACATACTCCTCCATAGATTGCCTCATAGAGGAGCTTTGAGTATTAAAAGAGGAGATATTTACCAATGTTGTTTATAGCGTTATAGTTGTTTCTAATTGTATGTTGTATACGTGTAATAAAATAGTAAAACTTTTAGAAATGCAATATCTTATTTTTCTTTGCAAGTTTGATCACACAAATAAAAATTATAATGTCCTTTTAGTTTGAGAAAAAATAATCTATCACTATGATTCACAGACTATTTACCGGTTTTATTCGTTTTTCCGGTTCGTTAAGCCATTATCTTTTATCCCACGGGGGTGACAACACGTCGATCAATTCATCAATCAAATATTTATTTGCAAAGATAACAACAAAGGTGTTTTATAATACAATATAAGTACACTTTATGACATATAAATTAAAATAAAATTGATCAATAAAAAATAAATGTAACACGTGACAACTATGTTTATTTTGTCAAAATATTTTAATAAAAATAACTATACATTTTAATTGTTAAATTTTAGTGCACAAATGAAACGTTTATTTTTGTCATAGATTTAAATAGTATAACAGTGGTTTATATAATATCTGAAATTAACTACGAGACATAAAAATATTTCAAGATTGTGACATATGCCAAATGTAACAAAACAATTCGCAACAAAGGATTTCTGAAATATATATTTGATTGACTGATGAAGAGCTATCGTATCGCAAAGCCATCTATGCAAACAAATTATTTAATTATTTTTATTTTTTTAAACGTTACCACCAGACTAGGATTTTCTCCTGTATCTTTGAAGCAGTTCACGAACATAAATTGCACAAGGACAATCATCCAGACCCGGAACAATTATTTGTACGCCATACAAATACTTGTTCCAGCCAATCATTGCTAAGCCAATGCGCCACGAAGCCGTCAACACTTAACTAACTCTTTTAACTTGCAGCGAAATATTTTTTAAAGCTCTCTAAATCATTAATTCCTGAGGATATATTTAATTTATTATCATCTTCATTTTGGTTGTTAATCGTGGATAGATGAAGGTTTCTTACTATATCTATAGATCACAACTCCCACTTACCATCAGACGGACTATGTTCTCGTGTGTTTACCCTTAACTCTACAAAAAGGCTTTGATAAATGCCCGCAAGATCTTGTAAGCGCCGATAGCTGGCAATTATCTCGTATTTACACAAGATCTCAGTCATCATCAACTTACAGTTGTCATCATCATCATCAGTCTATTTTCATATAGCTATATAGCCTTGTGTCTAATGAAAAGTGTATAAGCCAACTGACTAACAGCTTTAACATCACAGAACATTAAGCAACACAAGATCGAAAATAACCCAGACTGGTGACGGAAGTACCGCCAAAGGAGCAAGACAGGTTACTACGATCGTCAGCCCACCTAGCGTGACGCTTACTTGAAATAAATACGGACCGATAAGAAAAACTGAATGTAAAGTGTATCAGATAAAGTAAAAAATATATAACAAGCTCTAAAATGTTATTTCTTGTTCCAACTTATATGAAAAAACGCTATTTTGCCATCGATATAACCTCACGCTAAAAGATGCAGGCATTTCTCGACGCAACATATTAACCCACTTATATTGCAAGCTAACATTTCAAATATTGCATTAACATGTATTTGCTTACAAGACACCTTTAGCAGGTTTTCTTTGTAACTGCCTTTCTTATACCACTATAACATTTGAATATTCCGGTAAAAGTATAAAACCTAATATCAACGAATTATTAAATTTCTATTGTTTAATTAACACGTCATTGAATATATACAACTTTAGAAAACCATAAGTAATAAACAAAGTAAATCTAAAAGTTTATTGTGCAATCCTATTCCTAGCGGTATCATGCCAAGAACACTGGCTGAGTTTCCTCACTGAATAGCTATACCTAAACTTTGAGCGAGAAAAGAAACAGCCCGATACAGTTCCTTTAGGAACTTTACAGCACGTGGACACAACGGATCGATAGTGTGTGATAAGTAAAAAAAAATGTAATTAAGTAAAAAAATTTAGTGCTCGATAAAATAAAAAAAAATCAAGAAATGTTTATTCTGTTACATAAATATACATATACATATATATATATATATATATATATATATATATATATATATATATTTATATACATACATAATAACATAGGAGTTCTCCTTTAAAATATTTTTTTAAAAACTTGTGACAGGATATTTCGCTCTTCCGTAATTGACTTGTGAATTGTTTTTAAAACAAAATTTCTAATTGCTGTTCTCACGCGGTGTTTTTTTACTGTTCAATTTTTTTATATTTAAATTTTTTTCAACTTCTTTGAGTAATAGAACCACTCTGCTGCTGAAATAAGACTGAAACATGAATAGGTCAGCTTGCCTGTGAAAGAACCACGCTCTTACAAAAAAAAAACAGCTTAACGTAGCAGTATAATATATTGTACACCCTTACAAATACATAATCTACATTTTGAATAAATTAAAGCACAATTTCCTTATACTTTACGCTAATTCGAGACTTTGTTCACAAAAAAACTCGACTTCAGACACAAGTTTGTTCCGGTAATCGGCGACGTTTTCCCGGGAAATATTGGCACGGCCGGTTTGTAAAGCATTACCAATGCTGTCGTCCGCATAGCAATCAATGTTACCAGTTTGCAACATATCATTGATATGCAAAAGGAACAGCGTTGGTGATAGCACGCTATCTTGTGGAACACTAGCATTAATGGGCTTGTAATCAGAGCTTGCACCGTCTATTACGACCGTAATGCTCCGATCAGCATGGATAACTGGTGATCCAATTGCACAATTTTTCTGGAAGCCCACAAGAACGGAGCTTCGAAAGAAGCGCGAAGATCTTCGCTATATCCAAACTAACGGCCATTACCTCCCTCTTGGACCCTGTTGCCTCCGCCCATCTATAAGTTAGATAGACCGGAAGATCACCAGCTGACCAACCCCGACCCCGACCCTCCTACTCTCCAAGGCCGACCCGAATTCGACCTTCGACAGTAGGAGTGCCAAAAAAAGATGCGTTAAAACCAGTGCCAACACAGGGCACACGTCTTCAGCGCAATGTTAGGGAATCCATAAGGCCAACTCGAATTGTTGACGTTCAGGAAGAGAAGTGCTTTGCGAACCTGACACTGTGTTAACCGCACATCCGGCATGGAGCACTCACACCGCGGGATGGTCAGCGGTGTGTTCCCCCCGTCTTCTAGAGTCGAGTTGGATGCAAAGATAGAGCCTAAGAGATCGGTTTTCTCCTTTAGGGCATGAACTAGTGAGTTGTGATGGTTGACAGAAGTTCCCTTGGACAGCCTTAGTAAGAGACCAGAATGCACGGGTTTTCGAAGGAAGGCAAGCTAGCTTAACCAATGCATGAATGAATTTCAGTAAATTTTTATCAGCTTATTATGGGTAAACTCGACAGATACAATTTGGTAAATATATTTTCATATTGTCGATTTTTTTTTCATAAATGTCGGATACAAGGTCATATTTGAACGAAGTTTTCCGCATTGACGCAAGAAAAGAGAATAGCCTCGAGTTTTAGCTGAAAAAATAATATTAATACATTATTATTAAAATTAATTCGACATAAAAACGTTCCTGTTAATGTTTAGTATTTGTGAAGTTAGATAAAGTAATAACCACGAATATTTATATGTAATAATAAAGCCCTCCAGACCGAATCCAATCTAAGCCGACAGAATTATATGCGCTCGTGCATTATGTACAGGATTATATATAATGCACGAGTGTATGCACGAGCACAGATGCACTCTCTATTCCCATAATCTCATATTCCGATAAGACTGCAAACTGACAAGACCACAGGGATATCACTTTACGTGCTTTCCAAGGCGTGGGTGAAACACCGCCAACTTCCTCACTCCAGCTGCAAATGAGGTGTTTTTACAAAAAAACCCATTCACTGGTTTTAGACAGAACCGGGATTAGAACCCTGAGACAAGATGATAAGATGATTCTTATATATAGAATGATTAAAGTTGCCCTCACTCTCTTAACTAAATAACAATAGAAAGAGGCAGGCATAGAGATAATATTAGGTCATTACGTATGAAATTGGCGTTTTGTACGGGAGGAATATGAAGTCAATTTTTTTAATATATTTAATTAATCAAAGTATGCGCGGTTGTTATCAATACACTTTTGCCATCTCATAGGTAGTTCATCGATCCCTTTACTAAAAAAAACATAGGGGCGAGAATCAATATACTATTTGATAAAATAAAAAAAAATCAAGAAATGTTTATCTGTTACATAAATATACATATACACATACATATATATATATATACATAATAACATAAGAGTTCTCCTTTAAAATATTTTTTTAAAAACTTGTGACAGGATATTTCGCTCTTCCGTAATTGACTTGTGAATTGTTTTTAAAACAAAATTTCTAATTGCTGTTCTCACGCGATGTTTTTTACTGTTCAATTTTTTTATATTTAAATTTTTTTCAACTTCTTTGAGTAATAGAACCCCTGCTGAAATAAGACTGAAACATGAATAGGTCAGCTTGCCTGTGAAAGAACCACGCTCTTACAAAAAAAACAGCTTAACGTAGCAGTATAATATATTGTACACCCTTACAAATACATAATCTACATTTTGAATAAATTAAAGCACAATTTCCTTATACTTTACGCTAATCCGAGACTTTGTTCACAAAAAACTCGACTTCAGACACAAGTTTGTTCCGGTAATCGCCGAAGTTTTCCCGGGAAATATTGGCACGGCCGGTTTGTAAAGCATTACCAATGCTGTCGTCCGCATAGCAATGAATGTTACCAGTTTGCAACATATCATGGATATGCAAAAGGAACAGCGTTGGTGATAGCACGCTATCTTGTGGAACACTAGCATTAATGGGCTTGTAATCAGAGCTTGCACCGTCTATTACGACCGTAATGCTCCGATCAGCATGGATAACTGGTGATCCAATTGCACAATTTTTCTGGAAGCCCACAAGAACGGAGCTTCGAAAGAAGCGCGAAGACCTTCGCTATATCCAAACTAACGGCCATTACCTCCCTCTTGGACCCTGTTGCCTCCGCCCACCTATAAGTTAGATAGACCAGAAGATCACCAGCTGACCAACCCCGACCCCGACTCTCCTACTCTCCAAGGCCGACCTGAATTCGACCTTGGACAGTAGGAGTGCCAAAAAAGATGCGTTAAAACCAGTGCCAACACAGGGCACACGTCTTCAGCACAATGTTAGGGACTCCATAAGGCCAACTCGAATTGTTGACGTTCAGGAAGAGAAGTGCTTTGCGAACCTGACACTGTGTTAACCGCACATCCGGCATGGAGCACTCACACCGCGGGATGGTCAGCGGTGTGTTCCCCCCGTCTTCTAGAGTCGAGTTGGATGCAAAGATAGAGCCTAAGAGATCGGTTTTCTCCTTTAGGGCATGAACTAGTGAGTTGTGATGGTTGACAGAAGTTCCCTTGGACAACCTTAGTAAGAGACCAGAATGCACGGGTTTTCGAAGGAAGGCAAGCTAGCTTAACCAATGCATGAATGAATTTCAGTAAATTTTTATCAGCTTATTATGGGTAAACTCGACAGATACAATTTGGTAAATATATTTTCATATTGTCGATTTTTTTTTTCATAAATGTCGGATACAAGGTCATATTTGAACGAAGTTTTCCGCATTGACGCAAAAAAAAAGAGAATAGCCTCGAGTTTTAGCTGAAAAATAATATTAATACATTATTATTAAAATTAATTCGACATAAAAACGTTCCTGTTAATGTTTAGTATTTGTGAAGGATAGATAATAACCACAATTTGTATGTAATAATAAAGCCCTCCAGACCGAATCCAATCTAAGCGACAGAATTATATGCGCTCGTGCATTATGTACAGGATTATATATAATGCACGAGTGTATGCACGAGCACAGATGCACTCTCTATTCCCATAATCTCATATTTCGATAAGACTGCAAACTGACAAGACCACAGGGATATCACTTTACGCGCTTTCCAAGGCGTGGGTGAAACACCGCCAACTTCCTCACTCCAGCTGCAAATGAGGTGTTTTTACACCCCCCCCCCCTCTCCTTTTTTCACCTCCCCCTTACCCCTCCCTCTTCTTCCTTCCTTTTTTTTTCTCCCTTTCTCTGTCTCCCACAAAAAAAACCCCAAACAAAACCCATTCACTGGTTTTAGACAGAACCGGGATTAGAACCCTGAGACAAGATGATAAGATGATTCTTATATATAGAATGATTAAAGTTGCCCTCACTCTCTTAACTAAATAACAATAGAAAGAGGCAGGCATAGAGATAATATTCGGTCATTACGTATGAAATTGGCGTTTTGTACGGGAGGAATATGAAGTCAATTTTTTTTTAATATATTTAATTAATCAAAGTATGCGCGGTTGTTATCAATACACTTTTGCCATCTCATAGGTAGTTCATCGATCCCTTTACTAAAAAAAAAACATAGGGGCGAGAATCAATATACTATTTGAAGGCAGTTTAGACTGCCGCAACGGAGTTGAATTTTTTTCCTTGTAAGAAGTAGTCCGAATTCCGGAAAAATGGTAATCTGTTAGAGCAAGATCTGGGGAGTATGGTGGATGTCGCAGACATTCCAATTGTAGCTCATCTAACTTAGTGGTTCTTTGGTGTGCAGTGTGTGGTCTTGCGTTGTCGTGAAGCAGCAGTGGCCTAGAGTGATTGACCAATTTTGGTTGTTTAGCAGCTAGTTCTGACTCATGGTTTGCAGTTGCCGACAATAGGTATCTGCTGTAATCGTTTGGCCAGGTTTTAGAAAACTTTAGTGAACGACACCGGCGCTAGTCCACCAAACACCCACAAGTAACTTTTTCTGAGTCAATATTCGTTTAGGGCAGGATTTGGCTGGGTCTCCAGGGTTCAGCCATTGCGACGAGCGCTTCCAACTATCGTACAGTATCCACTTTTCATCACAAGTAATGATTCGATTTAAAATCTCTTCATGTGTGTGTCGGTTGAACAAAGTAACACAGCATTCGACACATATTTGCAAGTTCAATTTACTCAATTCATGACGTACCCATTGTTCAAGTTTTTTTTTCTTTCCCGATTTGCTTCAAGTGGATTAATACAGTTTTATCACTTATCCCGAAGCCTGCAGCTATCTCTGAAGTACTTTGTGATGGATCCGCTTCCTCAATAGGCTTTAATTCTTCATTTTCCACTTTGATTTCCGGCCATCCACGGGGTGGTTCTGAAGGTTGAAATTTTCGGAACGAAAACGTTGAAACCAAAAACGTACCGTGCTTTAGTTTGCAACACTAGCGCCGTACACATCATCAATCTTTCGAGCTGTTTCTGCAGCACTGGTGCCACGGTAGATCTCGTACTCGTAAATATACCGATATTTTATTTTTTCTATTGTGCGGTAATAAGCGACGCCAAAGGAAAAGTAATGGGAAAAAAAGAAATGAATGACTGTTTTCAAAACTCAAATATACCAGCTAATTGAATTTATAAATTTGAATTTGGTATTTTTACCCAAAGAGGAGATATTTTAGATCAAAATGTAAAAGTCAGTACGACAAAACGCTAATTCCATATGTAAGGACCTAATAAATAATTAATTTAAATTAGCGTTAATCAAAAATTTTAAAAAGCGTGTTATACGTTATAGTAAAACCGCACACTATAGGTATCATTTTATCTTAATCATTACTGAGTAACATAGGATAATTATCATTACTAATAACAATATAATGATACCTTATGGCGTAATCAGTTATGATTTAAAAAAAATGGACAGTCCACCTTACGGTAAGTGGCTACCATAGACGAAGGATACCTGTAATCGACTTACAAAGACTGCTATATGATGCGTGTTGTTACTACTGAGGATTAAAGGTGGAATTCCTCACAGGCTGTTATTTAACTGGCTGTCTATACCCTTCAGATTGAAACACAGCAGTTCAGGTACTGTCTACAGATAGGAAAAAGAATGGTTGGTACTTACACAGACGGAATTCTATGCAGAAATAAAATCTAATGTCTAGTATATTATTACATTAAATAACTAACAAAAATTTTAAAATCATCAGCCCGTACCATTATTAGATAAATGTGTGTTGTAAAGACAAAATGGCGGTCAAAATTCCAGATGCCTCGCGCTTTGAAATTGCTCTGGTCTTGTTACCACAGGTCTGCGTTTTCTGTGATTCATTTAAGTCGTCATCAATAGGCGATTATAGGCACCGTTGTGATTATAATTAATGTTCTATTTCATTAAAGCGTAAGCAGTAAGCGTTTAGTTACGATAACTCACGAAGCGTTTGACTGTAGCGCTGAGTGACCATGGGTTCGATTACCGTACGAAGCGAGTGATTATATTATGGCCTGCAAAATGACTTAACGACTCGGAAAATCCTAGTGTAGGGTAACTTTAAAAAATTCAAATAGTAGAAAGTCTTAAAGAAAAACAATGGACACTGAATATCAAATAGAGGTCAAGATCAATATTTTACATTTCTACAACAACCTATTAGGTAAGGTAATATTCAACACAAGTCGTACCATTCTACAATAAAACTTAACTCATATGGTAATAGGCTTCAAATTTGAGTGAACGAAGATATTCCGTTGCGTGTTATTAAGACATTGAAGTGTAATTACTCGCGAACTATAACTTGCGAACTTATTATAAGTTTTAAAGGACAGTCTTTGTACTATAATTGTTAAAATCGTAATTTTAATAGATTTTTTCGTGAAATATTTTGTTGACAAGGTACATCAACAGTAGTACATAATCATCAGTAGACTTCTCCCGAGACGCCACTTAAATCGATCTTCGGCTACACACATTCAGTTTCCACCTACATAGTGTTATGGCATTTAAGTAATATATCTTATAAATTATTAAATGCATATGAAACAATATACGGTACTAATAACAAAAATACAATTTTAAATTTTTTATCTGGCCCGACCGATTTCGACGGAACTTTCAACGTAGCTGACGTTATAAGGAGTAACAGGCTATTTCATTTCCGAAAATGACTTAGAGTTCAGCGCAAAAACATTAAAAACCTAAATCACACGCGGGCGAGGTCAAGGGGAACAGTTGACATTAAGGCACAATATTAAATACAAAAAAGGCTTTTCGGTAAAATTAAAGAATACAGAAGGAAACGATTTTTTTCTTTCGCAAATATGTTTATTCACTTAAATAAGTTTTTAATACAAGTAAAACTTTTAAAAAGTAATTCGTTTTTTAATTTATTATATTTTATAATAAAAAATGTAGCCATTGTTCAACGATGCTTAGTTTTACCATATTAATAAATCGCCGTGGTTTTTTATTTATTTACTAGCTGTGCCCTGTGCTAGTTTATAATAGTTTATTTCTTGGGACTGTTGATTATATTTTAAAAACTACATCACTGTTTCAATTCAAACAATAATAGTATTGATAATTTTAGTAAGTATACGGAATAATTACATCATTAAACCGATTAAATGCATGGAAGATTTCCTCCACACGGAGGATGTCGTGTCCGTTTAATATTATATTTAAATTAAACTAAGCAATTAGTCTAAACTCTAAAAAATAAACCTTTTTTTTTTAAAGTGATGGTGAGTCCCGTGGACTCAAGGTGGTGCATTAAGGATTAATAACATTTTTTTACATCAATCAATTTTAGTTTGTTTTTCTACTAGGTTTAATTTCATAAGGAATCCAGCGGCAACAAATTTTTCTAACTTTTAAATGTTGGTGTGATATTTTTTTGAATTTGGTTCATACTAATACCTAAATGAATCTCTATCTCTCTATTTTCTTCAATTAATCCCCTGTCAGCAGCCACATTTTCCTCAATGCTCGCGGTTGAGGATCGACCTTCGCGAATTTCATTATGGAGTGGAACACAGTCTCGATCAAATCCTGTGCCAACCAACGCTTTACGGCTCTCAAATGAGGTGTTTCCATCTCAAAAGCATTTTCAAGACGAGCAGAACAATCTTGAGCTCTTCGAAACTTGAAAATTTAAAGTCAAAAAATATTACACAAAAAAACTTTTAGTTAATTCTATTTTTGCTACGGATGACGAATTTCAACTTGTGGTAAAAACAATTAACATGCGACTTCCCGCCAAAAATTATACGTAAATTATACGTAGTACGTATAGTTTACGTAATTAAGAAAGAGGGGGGGGGGCGGCGCGGGGCCCGGGAAGGGGTCCTTTGTAGGCTACATTAACTAACTACCTATGTATATATGTAGCTACATTTGTATTTTCTTCTTTAAACCAGAATACAGCTGTTTGAAAACGGAAATAAATAATATATTTAAATATATATCAACTCTTACGGACTACAATACCTTTTTCTTAGATCCAAACTTTGCTTGACTTTAAAGAGTATTTTTGAATTAGGGTGACAAGAAAACCAACAGTCCACCTAATGACACTCATTATCCTAAAATTTAGAATGTAATGCTTTGTCTCCTCTGAGGTCTAAAATCAGCAGTACTAAGCTGCCGTTTTACGCTGATATTCTGTGAGAGCATGATACTTCCCCGGTCGACGCAGTCCTGTTTGAGATGTAACTATAATATAGCTGCGACATGGCTCTATCACGTTGAGAATATATTTATATATTATTTAAAATAATTAATTTTAAGAAATATTTTTCAATGTAATTTTTTATCATATAGTGGTGGTGTGAAAATACCCGCTTCCCCATGGTTGTACCCACCAGTGGTAGTCGTAAAAGGCGACGGAGGAAAACTAACCAAGAGATGGGCAGCAAAATCACTGAATAACAACAACAACAACAACAAACTGTCAACACGCCAGCCAATCTTGGAAACTATGGCAACATACCGTCTTTGACGTAATCCACAAGACGCTTATGTTCAGTAGTGGACTCTTAATGGACAGTAATAGTAAATTATAATAATATTTTGATTGTAACATTACGTTATATTTTCCTCGATAGATTACAGTAAATTTTAACTCGGTCCAGTCTAGTGTTAACAATTGACAGTGTTAAACAAAATCAAACTTACTAATAAATGTGTAATCTAGGATAGATGTAGATGTGTATGGGCCACAGCAACCACTTACCATCAGGTGGACTGTGAGCTCGTTTGTCACTATCCTATAAAAAAAGAACATGAAACGAAATAACTGTCGGTTTCAACAGCATTAATTCAATATTTGTAATATGCAATCGACCGTGCATACCAATGATTCTAATAATCGATTGCTAATTTTTTAGACATGTCACATTAAACTTAAAAAAAATAACCGATTTGAAATAACTAAAGGAATTAAACAATTTTGCCTGAAAGAAATTGGGGTTTTAATTGTTCGATACAGTGTGGTTTACTACTTATTTCGGAAGCTATTGTGGTAATTATTTTATTCCCTTTTGGTAAATTAAAGTACCTTTGTACCCGACTACGGCGAAACAAAATCAGTTATGAATTTGACCAGTATGTATATAAGATCATCTACGTCCGAATTTTGGTAAAAAAACCAAACAACCCCCCCCCCCCCCCCCCAAACTCAAAAATATATACTCACAGTAGTACGCGATCGTAAGTTAAAGGGCAAAGTGGCATATGACCACGGCAATCCTCGGTGTGTATATCCTCCGAACATCACTGAATGAATGAATGTGAATTAAGTATTAAATACATTAAAATATATTACGTGTAAGTTGTTTATTTAATAGACGATAAATGGTGAATAGTTTGTAAATATTAATTTCAGACGAGAATATTTTCTTGTACCATAGTTTTTAGAGCGTGATTTTTTAGCAATCACTACTTCATTGCGGCTGGCCGTTACGGAAATTCAGTCTAGAAGTCTAGAGGATATAACTTCGGCCATGCAATAGTGTACCCACTGTTGTGTTTCGATTTAAAGGGCAAGTGAGCTAGTATCATGTATCCTGAATGATACTTATCTTAGGGTTCAAGAAATGAAATAATTATTTGCCACTTGAGCAATAATTATTGGTACGTACAACTGTATAGTATTTTTATAGAATAGGGCTAACAAACGAGCACACAGTCTGTTTGATGGTGAGTGGATGCTGTGGAAATACGCTTTAAAAAGTATAAAAATGCAGATGCGTTGTCACCACTGAGTATTAAGATGGAATGCCTCATAACCAGTTATTTTAGCCGTTGTACATGGACTGTTATTACAGCCATAACGGTTGGAATATTAACCTTCAGAATGGAACAGTTGCGTAAGTACTACTGTTTTGCGGAAGAAAATCTAAGTGTAAGGCAGTATCATCGATATATATGTACTACGCACTAGATTTCGCATTTCGAACACTCACTATGTTCAACTGAACTGTACTGCAATCCGTACACCCGTTATTATGGCTTCGATATTCATGCAGTGCGGAGCGGTTCTAATAACAATTTTATATTAAATTATCAGATATGCAAAATAAACGAAAATTAAAAAAATTGTACTCGATTAACGATACAATCTAAATATTTATTATAACAATTTTCGCGTGTTTATATCAAATGCGCATTCGCGACTCTACTGTTTCCCGCGCATGCGCGGATACAGAGTAGTGCACATATTTTGTTTGGAATAGCTTCTCTATTACGTACTCGTAGTACATATAACTCAATGGGCAGTACCTACTAAGATGGACTCCTAGGCAGCAGAGGGGTTAATACTAATTTCAAACTATTGGTAATCTATTCAATTGCTGGTATCTGGTAGATATTTAGTTAACATTTTCAGACTACCTTCTTCAAATCTCGAAAGACAAACATATTAATATCAAAGAACAGAGAATTCTTCTGTTATGAATGGTAAAAGTTGATTATCTTAACTACTCCCTGCAGCTGATTGCTACCGGCTAATAAGAGAAAGTCTTAATATTATACGAACCACAACACGTAACTCTTTAGTGACGACGGTGAGTGCGTCATACCGAACATTTATTGAGGGTCCAAGTTCAAATTTGCGTAAGACCAGTTACTTATCTTATACGTTTTATTACATAAAATAGTTATTATTTTTAATGTGTGTACAAAAACCCATTTCATTATTTTTAAGTAGGTGTCATTAGAGACCATAAATTAATGGAAAAAAGAAAGATTAGGTGGTCTTGAATATATAAATGGTGTTGTATGCTATAGTGGATAACACCAGATTTGAAATAATCACACCAGTGACGGGGTTAAGTGTCATAAGTAGGAGATATCTGATACTGCGAGTGTAAATACGTTTTCTAAGCAAGGCGATTAAGGCAAAATCTTTCATTAATGACAAAGATCCAATCCAGGTCAGAAAAATAAAATTGGGTAAGTCATAAGATCTTTATTTTTATTAAAACTGAACTTGTAAACTAATAACATAAAAAAACATAAACAGTCACGCCTGTCACCCAGAGGGGTAGGCAGAGACTACAGACTTCCATTTGGCACGATCCTGACATACCTCTCTCGCCTCCTTCACATCCATATACATACCTACGCATACATTCTCGTCGGTTAAGGGTACTCCTAATTTGGCCCGTTTTCAATAAATCGCTAATTTGGTGGATAAATTTTCGCCTAGGACGTCCCTTTCCGACTCTGCCATTCACTTCTGCAACATGAATTTTCTTTGTCACCCTTTCCTCATCCATTCTTTCTACATGACCAAACCACCGAAGCATTCTTTTCTTAATACTGGTCACAACGTCATATTGCAAACCACACTCTTCTCTAATCACACAATTTCTCACCCTGTCATTCAGATTCAGCCCTAACATACTTCTTAACGACCGCATTTTTACTACGTTTATTCTACTCTCGTGCTTCTTCTGCCACACCCAACTTTCATTACTATACGTTAAAGTAAGTACCATTACAGCACTGTGAATTGCCATACGTGCCTTTTTTGACACATTTTGACTCTTCATAATAGAGTGTAGGGCCCCATTTACTCTATTTCCCAAACTAATAGTCCACCTAACAGTAAGTGGCTAGTGCATTCAATGGATACCTGCAGCTAACTTCAAACAAAGGACGTCACAGATACTTTTGTCATCACAGGACTTAGATGGCACGCTTCACAGCTTGTGATTTAGCATTACCTCTCCTTACCCTCAGATCAGATTTTCTATATATAATTAGGGAGACAAACAAGTACACAGTCCACCTGATGGTAAGTGAATACTGTGGTCTATAGACATCTACATCTATCCTCGATTAAGTGTCTAAAAACAGATGCATTGCCAGCTATGAGGATTAAGATGGAATGCCTCGTTTGCAGTAAAAAGAAATAAAAGTTTCCGGTCTTCTACACACAACATACGGAAGCCAGCAGCTTTAAGCTGCTATTTCAGGCTGGTATTCTGTGAGAGCGTTCTCCTTCCCCGGTCAAGCCAGCCCATTCGTGCTACAAACATAATTAAGCTGCAGCATGGTTGTACCATGTTCTGCATATAGCAATGCCTGCACTACTATGGCAGTGCAGGCATGCTGTTTGACGGTAGAAGTAGGTGCGAGAGAGGTGAGGAGAGAAGGAGTCTCAGGTAGGAGGATCTTAGGACCTTCTATAACTATATAAAGATAGCAAAACTTACAGTACTATTTAGATAGACCAACTATATTTCATTTATATCTAATTATATTGACATTTGATATTATGGAAGTTAACATTATAGAGACAAATAACAATAAATTAAAGAAATCTCTATCGCATCAATCCCCCAATTGGACATCATTTTATTTAACGATGAAGAGGTAACGAACTTACAGTCCACTTTACACGATGACGAACACCTGCAAGCTGATTTAAACAGAGAATGCTACAGTATTGTTGCCACCTCTAAAAAAGATGAAATGCTTTCCAGACTGTAATCCCACTGACACTTTATAGCCTTCAGACAGCATCGCAATAGTGCATACACTGATGCACGGTGGAAGAAATAGCTCCGAAGGTATCTTTCAAGATGGTGCATATTCAGGATGATTATGAGGCTGAATGAACTCCAACCAAGTGATAAATCGTGATCATCGTAAGTTAACTAAGCAATTAATTGATCACGCTTTTCCTAAGAATATTATATTATATTTAATTGAATTTCTTTTAAAAACACTCAAATCCAATAGTTAAAACAATTCATAAGGAAATCTTAAAGAAAAGAGTAAAATACAAATAGGTATTATACCCTATGTCACTTTAACAACTATTACGAATCTAACTACACACAATATGTTAAAATCCAACAGATTTACAGTGCCTACGTGTATGCGCAAACATGGTTGCACTCTTTTTTTTTCTTTTGTGAAATTTTAAATTTTTTATTATTATTTATATTGAAGTTACAACGTTTAATTTATATTACACTACAAATAAATAATATTTTTACTTATCTATTTCTATATTACAAAAGTTATAATAAAGAACTTAACTAAATAATAATTAAAATTATGATATTAACGATTAAAACTAATTATATACAATATAAAAGAAGAAACTATAATATAGAAAATCTAAAACTAAAAATTTAAATCGTCAAATAGACCTGCTCCCCGTAGTATAGTGCCAAGAACGCTGGCTGCGTTTCCTCGCTGAATAGCTATACTTAGCCCTTTGAGCGAGGAAAGAACCAGCCCTCTTATCACCAGCAGCCATGACCAGTCGTGGAAACAGTTCCTTTAGAAACTTCATTGCACGTGGACCCCACGGACCGATAGTCTCTACAGCAAAAGGCACAAATATGTAGTCATTTCTCAATGACTCATATTTGCGCCATTTACTAAATTCGGCTGCCTCTGAGTCCGCCCCGGCTCTAAAAGTGGTACCCTTGAGATGAGAGGCCGCCAAAGTGTCAACGCAAGTAGCATCCCACACTAGGGCTTTACCTCTCTCCCAAGGGATCAAAGTCATACCGTCGGGTCTCTTGCCATCGTCTCTAAATATCCCGCAAGGCTCTAAAACCGAGGGGATATTTATAGAGACAAGAGCCCTTCGGATGATTTCGTTCAAAAAACCGTGACGGGAAAACCTACCTGCACTTTTCTTGCATGAAAGTCCGTGGAGCCCAAACTCATCGACGCTTTGAAATAATACTAGTTTTTACGGAATTTATCGCGTATATTTAACTTTTTAAATACCCGACGTTTCGAACGCTTTACAGCACTCTTGGTCACGGGCGGGACTGAGATGTTCAACGTCCATATGTCATAGTTAACCGCGGTTACCATAGATTAAAATTTAACTTTTGTTCCGATCTACTATACAGTATGAACTTATGGTATCTTGAAGTCTTGCAGTTGTATGCTTGGGTTGGGATTTAATTTTATTTATTATAGGATCCAAAGCAGATGGTAGCACCCAGCCATCTTCTCTATTGAAATTAGGATGTTTTTTGATTACAATAGCCTCGCGAATCATCCTTGGAAGGAATCGTTGTTCTTTAGCGAGGATTTGCGGTCTATCAAATC
The DNA here is from genome assembly GCA_907164705.1 of Parnassius apollo. Lineage (NCBI taxonomy): Eukaryota > Metazoa > Arthropoda > Insecta > Lepidoptera > Papilionidae > Parnassius > Parnassius apollo. The sequence continues at coordinate 813,767 of CAJQZP010000824.1, forward strand.
TGATGTAGTGACGGGGGCGATCCTGTACGTGTTCACAGACTGCAGACTTCCCGGAGCGTCGATTCTTCACATCAGCTATATGTTCTTTAACGCGGGTTTTTATTGATCTTTTAGTTAGTCCTATGTAGGAGAGACCACATTCACAATCAAGCTTGTACACTCCTGCATCTTGCAGAGGGACATTACACTTGACTGATGGTAAAAACTGACCAATCTTCTTCAGCGGCTTGAAGTATGTTATGATGGAAGCGCGCTTCAAGATGTAGCCAATCTTGTCAGTGACTCCTCTAACATATGGCAGTACAGCAGGTACACGCTCGACTGTGGCCGGCTTCACTCGTTCACTGTGACGTAGGCGCGGGACTCGAAGCTTGTTGTCATGCAAAACTTGCTTGACATGGTGGAGCTCGGCAGCCAGGTGTTTACTGTCACAGATCCCTCGTGCTCTCTGAAACAAAGATTTACCCACGGTAGCTAACTGTGAAGGATGGTGGTGAGAATCACCATTTAAATATAAGAAATCATCGACGCTGCTACCACAGGGGCACTGGTGAGGTTGACAAATAGCCACTCCTAGCCGGATTCCTACGGCGATGCGCAAGCTTTCCCCATCAAGCAATGTGCCGAGATTACTTGATGGTAGAGCATGTAACCAGTGGCTAGATTCCTTAGTCGAAACAGCTAGAAGGCGAGCCTGATCTTGTTGAATATGGAAATTTTGAAATAAATTTTTCTGGACATTCCGTACCAACGGAATATCCCACTGTTTTTGTTGGTTAACTTCCAGTGGGACATTTTCGCCGGGACAGAGCGTTAGCCATGTTTGCTTTGCCTCCGAAGCAAAGCACAGGTCTACTTTATTATTTAAAATTGTGTTACATAGGTCATTGACACTATGCACGGAAGCAAGGAAAGCAGGCAATGCAATTTATTCTCTCACTACATTTACATTAGGTGAACTATAACCTCGTTTGTTGTTTGTATTATTTTGTATTAATTAACCGTTTCTTGCATTGATGTATATACTCCTTGCATTTTTCATGTTATTTTATATAAAATAGGGACGATAAATGAACACACAGTCCACCTGATGGTAAGTGGATACTGTGGCCCAAAGACATCAACATTTATTTTCGATTAAGAATTAAAATGAAAATGCATTGTTTCCCCTGAGGACTAAGATGGAATATCTCGTTTCCAGTAAAAAGGATCTCCGGTTCTCCACACTCACCATGCGAAACTTAGCAGCATTAGCCTGCTATTTTACGCTGGTATTACGTAAGAGTGTGTTTCTACCCTGGTCGAGCCAACCCATTCGTGCTACAATCTTAACATAGCTGCAGCGTGACTCTACCACGTTGCAAAATGTAACATAGTAAAAGATTAAACTAATAGCTACGAAAATATTGAATAAGGATATCTCCGAAGACTACGTGTAGTAGGTTAGATTAATTAGTGTCATAGCAAAAAAAAATGCATTACTTACGTAATTGTGTTTAGCTTTCTCTTCTTCGACAATAAATTAACACCTCAGTATTAAAAAAGATATCAAATTATAAAAGTAATGTAAACAAATTGATAAATATGTCATTTTGCTTCTTCTTATTAGTTAACCGGTGCAGTTTCATCCTATTAAAGTCAAACTGCTAAACATAGGCATTCCCAAAAATAGTCTTAAGGGGAGGATATTTGCAGCAGTTTCCATGCTCGGCAAGCAGGTTATCAACCGCAGTTATCAGGAAGATGTCGTTGCCCATCTCCTCCTTTGATCCCCTCTGTCACCTCTTACGACATCCACGAGATTATATGAGCTAACAGATATTCTTAAATTGGAACTGCACGGCCATCTTGTTTATATATTTTTATGAAATTTGAATTAAAAACCAAAGGCAAAGTATGCAACTGCCTATGGGCCTCGCTTCCATAGGTGTTATATATTCCGTAGTTAGACAACCGCTATTTGCCGCCAATTTCTCCTTTGTTGTCTATTAAGATACCCAACAATATTCATACCGACGACCTGAAGTAGTGTAATGGATTATCTAATGCCGACTCTACAGGGCGTTTCCGTAAAATAGGAAGTTGTGAAATGAAAGGAGCCCGACACGCGCATTTCCTAATGGCCTCTACAAAACGTAACACGGCTCTGGATAATAGCACATTTTATACGTGACATCTAAACCCATGGAAGCCCTGCAACTTAATCCAAAAACACTACTAAAATATTTCTTATCACATGAAAATTTTGTTGAAAGTTTATAATTTAATTATAGTTAAACACTTCAACAATACCCAATATAGGTTGCGATAATATATATGATGATATGGTGATAGGTTATAATTAGAATAATAGGCACTCACTATGAAAATTTCTTATTGTCATCGTTTATTAAAACATGTGTAAAGTTTTAGATTATTCAGATGCCCGGAAGTAGGTAAAATATGAATTAAAAATTTCCATTACGTTCATACATATGTATAACGTAATGGAAATTTTACACAAATACGCACATACGGTTCAAGCTAATTAAAACACGTTAAAATATTGTATATAAACATAAATCCTTTAATATTTCAAATGTAATTAATTTTTCGTATACTAGTAATATAGGGATTCCCTCTACCACATATCATCTCAAGGCTGTTGTAAGAAGTGTCAGGAGGAAACTAATCCAGGTGATGTGCAAAGGCATATTCCTGATCACAAGCCAAAATAATTAGAAACTGAGACTATAGCAAATGTCCCCCGTATCCGACAATCTTTGAGGGACGCTTATGTTCAGCATTGGGCATTGATAAGCTATAGCTTATATAGCTTAGCTATATGTAGTGATTTGATGAAAGTTAGAAACAGAAACAGAAACTTTTTTATTCAATGTAGATTATAACAATACTTATTGAAAGTCACTTTTTTCATTTACCACTGGTTCGCAAAAAAAAAACCTCTGTCCTGGGAAGAACCAGCAAGAAACCCAGCGGGACTTTTTTTTTTCCAATTTATAGCTTACAATAATGTTTACAATAAACAACACAAGACAAATTAGAAATAGTTTGGTAGCACCCTTCCCAGGGGTTATTATCATCCATAAATTCCTTAATATTATAATAACCCTTTTTATACAAACTTATTTTAATAACATTTTTGAAATTCGTGTATGATAAATTTTGTATATTTTCTGGGATTTTGTTGTAAAAGAACGAATTACTGACTCGGTGGAGTCGAGTAACTGGTACTACTAGTTAAATAAGTACTTTTATTTTATTTATTAACCTCCCAGTGGGAAGTTATTGTAATGTGTCCGATTTGTAAATTGGAAATTTTAACATATCTCCACGTTTCAAGGTCTTTAGTGTCTAATAGTATGGTTTATAATATGAGGATATCCGTATGTGCACATGTGCGTATGTATGTATGTATGTTCGGATTCAATTTTCGCCTCTTGTATCTCGAGAACAAAGAGTGTATTGACATAGGACCAGTTTCATTTAACGCATAATTATGTAACTTAGACCTCATTAAATTTTGAGCAAAATCGGTCAAGTCGTTTTTTGTGCCGCATGAATAATTGTATAAAATATTAAAACATATGATATTTTTTTTTATTCTTTCCACTGGGAAGTTAGTCGTGTGGACCTTTCGGGTCGCACCTATACTGCTTTATCTTATCATTATATCTGGCTGTTTATCAAGTAACTAGCAACCCGCCCCGGTTTCGTCTAGGTAGGACCTATTAATATGGCGTTATTTAGAATTAAGACAATCATAAAAAAGATATTTTTTTAATTTGTCAATTTTTAAATAAAATCTCAGTTTTTGCGGATAAAATTTTATATAAAATTATATTAGATAAAATTAGTTTAGATCAAACCTGGTATTGCACTCTAAAGGTTCATCATGTTACAATAAATTCGGTTGAGCAATTTCTAAGATTAACCCCGACCAATAGACAGGCAGTAAGGCGGATAGACATTCCGACAGATAAACAGTAAAAAATATTAAAATTAACATTAAGCTTAACATTAATTTTATATTTATGTGTAGATTGAAAGTGTATTCTTTTTTTATAGAATAAGGGTGACAAACGATTACACAGTACACCTGATGGTAAGTGGATGCTGTGGCTCATAAACATCTACATTTATCCTCGATTAAGAATCAAAACGCAGATGTGTTGTCACCTGAGGACTAAGATGGAATGCGTCGTTTCCAGGAAAAATATGGTCTCCGGTTCTCTACACTCACCAATCGCCGACCCATTCGTGCTACAACAATAATATTGATGCAGTGTGGCTCTACCACTTATAAAAAACTTCTTTACCGATCCGTTAATGCCTACTGTTGGATTATGCCCTCTTCATTTTAACTGACATTGTTTCATCCTATTACTTACGTATTTATACACAGGTAATTAATGCATTAAGATAGTTATGGACACTCCATTGTCTTGCAATTTTAAGTAGACCTAAGATGTCGTAGATGGCACACGCTTGGCAGGGCACATTCGTACATTATGTTAACTAGAACAATTTTTAACATCAGTGTATTTTGTTGCAAAACTGTATCGCAAACGTCTTATTAAATAGCTCCTCAATAACATTTTGACGCTATAATAATTATCAAATAAATTAACTAACCTTCGCTTTTTGTGCGTTGAACTTCTTTAAACCTTTGTGCAAAATATTAAAATAATAAGCACCCGCGTCTAACGTCGGTCAAACGACTATCGAATCCGTGATGCGTTCACCCGACGCGGAATCGTAATAACAACTGAAGGTATCGTTTTCTATGATTTAGCATGCCCAGGCGCAGGCTACGATGCGAAAATCTCCGGATGCACTGCCACTACCACCGGAGCATTTTGTACAACTCAGTCGGGTACAAATTAACTTTTTGTTTAATAAACTTGTTTGCTGTCATTATTTGCATAGTACATTTTAGGAATATGAACTTTATTCATCATCATCATCATTACAGTCCTTCACAAGTCCACTGCACAACATAGGCCTACCCCAAGGTATGCCTCAAAGCACGGTCCGGAGCCACCTGCATCCATCGACTTCCTGGATGTCTTACCAGGTCGTCACTCCATCTAGTGGGGGGTCGCCCTACACTTCTCCTACCGGTACGAGGCTGCCACTCAAGAACCTTTTTTTACCAACGGTTGTTGGTTCTTCGAGCTATATGGCCAACCCATTGCCACTTCAGCTTACTAGCCCGTTGGGCTATGTCGGTCACTCTGGTTCTACTGCGGAGATCCTCATTTATAAGTCTATCACGCAGAGAAACTCCAAGCATAGCCCTCTCCATAGCTCGCTGAGCGACTTTGAGCGTCCTCATACGGCCAGCAGTGAAGGACCACGTCTCGGTTCCGTAGGTCATCACTGGCAACATGCACTGGTTGTACAACTTAGTTTTCAGGTTTTGAGGTATACCTGACGAGAAGATGCGTCGTAATTTCCCGAACGCTGCCCAGCCGAGTTGAATCCATCGGTTGACCTCTCGGTCGAAGTTGGACTTCGAGCTTAGTGCTCCCAACAACTACCGGTATAGGTGTGACATGGACGTTAAATGAACTTTATTAACATTAAAAAATTCTAGGTGGTACCACTACATCCGTACGTAAGAGTCCACTAGGTTACTACATCTGTATCTAGGAGTACACCAAGGTACTAACTATATCTGTACCTAGGAGTCCACCAGGGTACTAACTATATCTGTACCTAGGAGTCCACCAGGGTACTACATCTGTACCTAAGAGTCCACCAGGTTACTACATCTGTACCTAGAGTCCACCAGGGTAATAACTACATCTGTACCTAGGAGTCCACCAGGGTACTACATCTGTAGTACCCTGAGTGAGCTATATATATATAGCCCATTCATATTACTCGTATACTTAACATAAATTGGTATATTTGCTTTTAATAAAAGAAAAACTTTTGTACAAAACTGCAATATAATTAATTCATTAGAACAACATGGAAAAGAGTAAACTCCAAAAACACTGCGAAGTGTGCTCTAAATAAGTTTAGTTGCTAGTACTATATCGCAGAGCGCGTGATAAATAACCAAATTAAAATGGTTATTAATAATTCTAATAGTGCTAGCAAGAACTGAAATCGCCTGAGAGGTGTACCAAGAAATTTAAGTTTACAACTAATCCAGCCATCTGTTTTAGAATAATATACTACTCTATCTCATCACTAATGGCATCTGATGCAACACAAAAAGATAAGACTATAACGGTTCATTTGATTTTGCAATATTGCAATCCTGATTATTGCTTACTCAATGAAACATCATGGTTTCGAGGTCCTCGGCTTTAATACTTGTCATGATAAATGCAGCATAAGTAAGGAATAATTTTGATGTGATGGTTGTTAAATGAAACTAGATTTATAATATCGGTATCATTATTTATAGTTTTAAATATTTTATTTTGCCATTATGTAGAAGCATTATTATTGATGGTCAAAACTAATTGAATTCTATATCAGTAAATACATTTCGAATAATAAGTGTAGTACAGTGAAGGATTAATATTGGCTTACCGAAATCATTAAATTACAATAAATTTATATGCTTAAATATTTAAAGATAATTAAGTAAAAAAATACTAGCTGGTTTTATAAAAACAATAAATATGAATACAATAAATTATAATTGTCATTAACTATAATATTAAATTATAATTGAGAAAAGGGTTAAAATAAAAAATATAGAGTGTGTTCGTGTGAACGTAATTTACATACATAGTATTTCTTTGTTTGAAGGGCCAGCTTTTTCATATATAGAGAAGAAGGGCATCGTTACACCAACAAATGGCAAAAAAACCATTATTACTCATAATCTAGGCTATTATCTCCATTAGAATTCAATAATATTGACTTTATATTATATTTATTTAGTTATATTACAATAATCTCTGAAAAGTATTTTTATCTTTTTCATCAGCCATGTTAAACATGATTTCCGATTGATCGTTTTTCTGGTCCAAAGGCCTTCGTGTAACAGAATTGGATTCCGTTTCGCAATTTAAGCTACATGCCATGTCGGAATGGAATGTTGCAATGAGCTTTAACTGATAACAAAATAGGGGGTTGGAGTTGAGGATGAGTAAACAGCGCTGGGATGTGTTGTGCGATATTCCATGCGTTAGAACCAAATGGTTTGCTTCTTCTTTTGCAATGAATACAGCACAGGGGTGAAATATTTTGTCGGCGTCTTTTTTCCATCCGAATACAGTCTGGGCGTCTTCAAAGCAAGATTGAATAGGTTTTTGTTACGCTAAGACATTGCGGTTTACCATCTGGGGCTTTACCACCACTTACCACCATGTGGGATAGTGGTCAAGCACTGGCTTATACACCACGCCATTTTAGTTTGCCAAGCGTGACGATAAGCCAATCTTTTCTAGGGCCGGAGATGCTCATTTGACCAGCTGTCGACTTATAAAAGCTGATAAAAAATTCTTAGGTATTTTTACATGGAATAAACGATTATTATTGCGGGACATTAACAATATTTGGTCTTGTAATTGACTAGGTAGGCCCATTCTATTGTAGATCAACTTCAACAAATTATCCATTTATCCCGTCGGAGCTTTTTCTACGTTTAAAAAAATATAACCGTGAATTAATAGCTGCCTTTACTTTTAAAAATACTGTTGCAGTAACGCAGTGGCCAGGCATTTGGTTGTTATACTGCGAACCGAGGGATTTGAGAATGGATTTTTATCTTTATTTATATTTGTAAAACCCTGCCTTGGTAAAGGACAAATTCCTATTGATTTTATATACTTCTATTAGGTTTATTGCTTGGTTGGTTGCACAGAAATCGTAATAATAAGACAATAGAAGTCGCATAGACGCGTGACCTTGTCGCCGCTATTATGTGTTGACGAACATGATTCACCATTTTGTGATTTAGTTGCGCGGGGAATGTCGTACGTGAATTTATGTTATTATAATGGTAAACTGAAGCATAAATGCGTGCATGTAATTTAACTAATAAAGGTAAAAAATTTCATCAGTAAGTTGATAATTTACAAATTTTCATTGTTTGAACTAATTTACATCTAGAGGAATATTTTACTCGCCGTGTAGTGGCGGTTAAGAACATACACTACCCCATATCTTCCCTTGGGTGTCGTGAAAAGGCGACAGAGGGAAACAGGCAGGAGATGGGCAGCAACATCTTCCAGATAACAGCAACTGTACAACAAAAGACTGCGGTTGCCAACCCGCTCGCCAAGCGTAGCAACTATGGCAATTTACCCCCATAAAGAATTACACAAACAGACGGCCCCCAGTCCCCGGCGGCCTCGCTATTCCTGGCTACGGTGGCGACCATGGTAACGACGGGGCATGTTATTAGTTTTAATCACAAAAATAATACAATACGCTTAAACGATCTTGATTTTTATGTTAATTAAGTACATAAAGTAAATCAGAATACGCTGGCCTACGCTGTTGTGATATTACACTGCTTAGTACGCTGCGACTGAATATTTTTGGATTCTTGACATTTTTCCTTCTAAAAGAAATTATTTTTTTTTAGTTTTATCACTGTAAAGTAGCCTATCGTTTACAGATGCAACTGATTGATATCCCAAAAAATATACAAATAATCCGCCAAACAGTCTTGTATTGTCTTGACGGAAAACTTTACGTAATCGTAGACAAATTTTAATTAAAATACTACATCCAATCATACTCATTTCATCAATAAGAATAAATTTACACTCATAAAGTTCTTTTTGAAATTGACTTGTTCAATACATGCAAATTAGGATCTTTGAATGTTTTATTTACTTCAAACAAAAGTTTAGAATGAATTGTTGAACCGTTAATATTTAGAGCAGCAGCACCAGTTGGTGCAAGCAATTGATAAGATGAGATTCTCAACGTTTGATTCAATCGAAAATTCAAATAATTGATTAATGTATCTACTCTCTCTAGAACCAGCATTGTTTTTTTTTGTACAACAATTCTATAATAAGCTGTTCTTTCTCGTAACCATAGAGAGTTGTTTTGCAAATGTCAATCACTTCTTTCTTTTCATTAGAAAAAACAAAATTTGTACAAGTAATTTTGATAATTGATGCTAAAGTTTCTTTCTCTTTTTGCAATCTTTTCATTTTCAATATTTTTTCTAATAAATTCAGTTTTTTTTTCATTCAATTGAATGCCATTTGTATTTGATATCAATTTCTCTTCAAAATCAATTTCTTGTTAAATATTTTCCTATCCCGCAGCTACATCCATCCAATTAAATTTTTGTTATATTTCCACTGTATTTAATACTTCATTATTTTCTTGACTTCTAAAATGACGTTCATATACAATCTTTCAATTATCATTATCTTGATTTAAATCATTCAGCTGTCGAAAAGCAACATATAATAAAACTTGTTGCGTATATTTTTTATTATCAATTAGGATAATTTTTAACTTTTGTTTAAACTCTAAGAATAAAAGATACTCTGCTCATATAAAAATTTCAACCTCTTTTACAAATGTTTGTAAACAATCTGATAAAAACATTTGTTCGAATTTCGCTAGTCATGTTTAATATTTTTTCAAAGAATTTGAAAAACAAATACTTTTTTTACTTATTATAAGCCAGTACTTGACCACAATCCCATCTGGTGATAAGTGGTGATGCAGCCTTAAATGGTAAATCGCACTGTCTTAGCGTAACAAAAGCCTATTCACTCTTGCCTTGAAGACGCTCAGATTATATTCGGACAGAAAGATAGACACTAGCAAATTATTTCACTCCTTTGCTGTACGCATTAAAAAGTCGAAGCAAACCGTTTCGTTCTAATGCGTGGAATATCGACAACGAAGGATTAAAGACCCACCGACAGCCTGTTCGTTCGAAATGCGAGGGAGGAATTAAAGCATGCAATTCCTGCGCACACTCACCGAAATGAATCCTATAGAATACCGAGAGGCTGGCTAATCTGCGCCTGTGCTCGAGGCAGACAATTACAAGACAGAAGACAGACAGTTAAATATATATATATAATGAGAGAAAAGAAAATCGATACCAATGAAAAAAAAATCATTTTTAGAACGTATAATTAGCTTCATTCCCACTATGTCATGTTAGTACAGCTAAATGAAACGATAATTTCATTAAAAAAAATCATGAAAATACCTAATCATAAAACCAGCAGTGAAACTTAAATACCAAAAATCTAGCTGACAAGACCCTTGTCAGATGCTTTGATTGCGAGTCTAAATGCAGATGCGTTGCCACCCGTGAGGACTAAGACGGAATTCCTCGTTTCCTGTACAAAGGGTCTTCGGTTCTCTACACTCAGCATACGAAACACAGAAGTATGCTTGTTAGCGGGTAACTTACTAGGTATTTTACATCTATTTGTAAATTCTATATGTGAATAGTAAGTACCTTGCGCGCTTTATATGTTATTGGCATCATGGTATTGTTCGTAATCAGAACGACTGCTAATCATTTAGTCGTACCTCGTCGTCGTGTCGGACCAAGATCAATTATTGGGATTTTTGTGTTCAAACACATAAAAAAACACACGCTTGCGCGCGCACATGATCACGCAGGTACGCACACAGACGCAAAATAAGTCTCAAGCAAGCAAGCAACTAACTTTTAAATAACAACATAATGCTCGTTTTCACCCTCTTATACAAATAAATCCTGAAATTATTGTATTATCGTCGGGTGAAAACTGAATTATGAAAATTAGTCTACATTATATACAAATGTACATCACAGGTTAAACTAAATAATCGATAAAAACGTGTGAGTAAATAATATTTTTCATTCCAACTTATTATTGCTAATTTGAAATTGCAGGCGCTTCAACCATATAATAGATAATTTTCCTGTTAGGTACTACTGTTGAGAGTAAGTAATTAATATAATTAAATCGTGTAGTGGCAACATAGAATATCCATTATCTCGTATAATCATACGCACACAACCACAGTTTACATTTGTGAGTTGTTATCAGGAAAATGCTACCTCCCATCACCTAGTCCCAGTTCACAATCATATTAATTACAATTATTTAGTCAATAAAATTTATGATTTGTGTACTATCCCTATCCCCCTAATTACAACAACTTTTTCCCATAGTTAGTACGATTGTGACCTAGGGGATCGATCTGTCAGTTCAGATTATTTTTACAACCTAAATTTTTTTAATACGTAATACAGCTGTATTGTGGTTGTAGCACAAATGGATCGGCTCGACCGGGGAAGGACCACACTCTCACATAATACCAGCGTAAAATAGCAGCTTAATACTGCTGTATTTCGTATGGTGAGTGTAGAGATCCGGAGACCCTTTTTTACTGGAAACGAGGCATTCCATCTTAGTCCTCAGCAGTGATAACGCATCTGCGTTTTGATTCTTAGTCGAGAATAAATGTAGATGTCTATGGGCCACAGCATCCACTTACCGTCAGGTGGACTGTGTGCCCGTTTGTCACCCTTATTCTATATTTTAAAAAAACTAATTAACATTGCCCACGTTTCTGAGTATATTTCTGAGCTAACGATAGCTCAATCATGTATTACTAATAAGGCGGGGTAAGGTATGATTTCATAATACTTACCTACGTTCGGTAAAACGTAATTAAATAGTTTTCATTGCGCTTAGAGTTTAGAAACAATATATTTATCTAGTAACAAACCGGCTCAATATGAGCATGAAATTCATGTTTTGCAATTCCATTTTGCAGCGACTTTTTATTCGCAAAATCATCAAACACATCGTCGTTTAGCTTTTTGAATAACAAATTTTAACATTCTCTCACCCGAACAAATTGTTGCTGGTTTACGTAAAGCCATGCGAACTGCTGTATCAAAGTTTGGATAAATTTTTTGCAAATTCTCTTATTGTAGGAACGAATAGTAAGATTCACTAAAATTCTCACAGAAAAGTCTTAGTGAAACCTATTTCTAAATCATCAGAATACATTTCTTCTAAGAAAAAGACCTTTTTCCACGAGAGTTGATGATAACAATTCACTAATTATGTTCAAAAACTAAAACGTTTCATTGAATCCGTTCTGTCTTTTCTCTAATTCGGATACGAGTCTGTCAATGAGGAAGAGAGATATGCTATCCCTGAAAATACATACATACATAAACATAAACACTCACGCCTGTCACCCAGAGGGGTAGGCAGAGACTACAGACTTCCATTTGGCACGATCCTGACACACCTCTCTTGCCTCCTTCACATCCATACACCTACGCATACATGCTAAATCGCCAATTTGGTCGATAAATTTTCGCCTAGGACGTCCCATTCCGACTCTGTCATTCACTTCTGCACCATAAATTTTCTTTGTCACTCTTTCCTCATTCATTCTTTCCACATGACCAATCCACCGAAGCATTCCATTCTTAATCCTGGTCACAACATTATCTTGCAAACCACACTCTTCTCTTATTACACAATTTCTTACCCTGTCATTCAGATTCAGCTCTAACATACTCCTTAACGACCGCATTTCTACTGCGTTTATTCTACTCTCGTTCTTCTTCTGCCACACCCAACTTTCACTACCATACGTTAAAGTACGGACCAACACAGCATTGTGAATTGCCATACGTACCTTTTTCGACACATTTTGACTCTTCACAATAGAGTGCAAGGCCCCATTTACTCTATTTCCCTGAAAATATCATTCGAAGTTATTCTCATTTCTTCATCGGCTGTTTAAATTTTTTTCCTTTTCGGTTTTTTTTTTTATAGAATAGGGTGACAAACGAGCAGACAGTCCACCTGATGGTAAGTGGTTGCTGCGGCCCATAAACATCTACATCTATCCTCCATTAAAAATCAAAATGCAGACGCGTTGTCACCCGTGAGGACTGAGATGGAATGCCTCGTTTCCAGTAAAAAGGGTCTCCAGTTCTCTACACTCACCATACGAAATACAGCAGCATTGAGCTACTATTTCACGCTGGTATTCTGTGAGAGCGTGGTCCTTCCCCGGTCGAGCCGACCCATCCGTGCTACAATTATACTACTAATATAACTGCAGCATGGCTCTACCACGTACGGTTGTCTTTTTCCTCATGTTTTTTGTATAGTAATTTACGCTAATTGATTCAAATGCATTTTCTTCGAAATACTTAAAATCTTCTCGTTTAGCTACGAAAAACTTGCGAAAAGATTCGTAAAGATCGAATCTACGATAGAAACTTAAATTTGAACATTCACTTTAACATTCTATTACCGCCATTTTCAGTTTTGCTGAATTCAAAAGTATTCCTGTCTATTTGTTTCGCGTAACAGGCTTTTCAATATTATTATATCAATCTTCATCTATCATCAATTTTTATAGAGAAGGTTCAGAATATGTAATCGCCTATATTACTGGTAAAGAAAAATTAATTAAAAGAAATTTCAAACATTCTGTCCTTTTTATATTTCGAATTTAGTATTGATGATGCATTTTTTTTAACTGTCATTCATAAATATCTGACGCCAACCTCACAGATAATATAATTACAACCCCAAGAAAATCTGGCATTCCCTGCCCTGAAATTAACTAAAATGTTTGACATGAGTTTGGGACTGATTGAAATTACTTTGGGTACGTAAATAAATGTAGTCATTAATTGGGAATTATTTGGAATTGGGGAATTGGAAATAAAGACAGCAATGGCATCCCCGACGGATTTTCGCCATCTTGATTTGTTTTATCGCCAGCAGTTGACACTTTTCGGTCCCTACAGCATTTGTTGGAATTGAGATGGTTGCCATCTTGTTTTCTGCCATTTTGAATATTTTCCACTACAGCTAGAATTTTTTCGCCTTTTGTCAAGACAGTACACAGTACGGCAGTACAGTACACAGACAGGCATAATCTCCTCAAAAACTAGACATGACTACCGAACCCGTTCATTTGATATTTATATATCTGGGAGTCCTTCATATTGGATTTGGAGTCACGTACATTTTGTTTTTCGTATTTTTATCAGCGAACCATTTCATCTACCCGTATTATGGGAGTGAATAAAGAATAACTAGTCCGCCATCTTGAGCGATAACCGTATCTAAATTGGTATAACCCTTTCGGAGATAAAAAGGAACATTCGTTTGCACAAAAATGTTTATTGTGGCGCCTCTCAGCAGTTAACATCATAAGACCTATCTAAAAACCATCGCCGTAAAGTCACGTACCCTTTGCAGTAAGCCGTATCTAAATCGGTATAACTGATTTGAAGATAAAAAGGAACATTCATTTGCACAAAAAATGTTTATTGTAGCGCCCCTTGGCAGTTAACACCATAAGACCTATCTAAAAACCATCGCTGATGAGTCACATAACCTTTGCAGAAAACCGTATATAAATCGGTATAACCGTTTTGGAGATAAATGGGAACATTCCTTGGCACAAATTTTTTGGCGCCTCCTGGCGAATTAACATTATAACACCTATCTAAGAATCATCACCGATGAGTCACAAACCTTACAAAATCTTATTTAAATCTGTCCACCGGTTTTAGAGATAAATAAGAACATTCGTTTGCACACAAAAACAAACATACAACCTCCCATCACATGAATAGATAATATTTTCTCATCTGCTTTCACCCTAAACGCATACATACCTTCGCCGTTCCAGTCGCGAGTGTTTATACCCGGACGGAATTTCAAAAAAAAAAACTTGTACAAAAGTTCTAAAACTTCTAATTTTACTAATTTTTAATTCTAATTCACTTTTTTGTGAAATAATAGTGAAAAACGAACACACAGTCCACCTTCGGTTTCTAGTTGTCTACACTCACAATACGAACACAGCAGTAGCTGCTATTTTACGCTGGTATTCTGTAAGAGCGTGGTCCTGCCCCGGTGGGGCCGACCATTCGTGCTACAACTATAGTATAGCTGCAACATTGCTCTACCACGTATACTTCATTAATAATGTAATTCAGAAATGTAATAAAATTTTATATTTCTTATTTTTTACACTCGCTATTGCCTACACTCACAATACGAACTACTACTACTGCTACGTACGATATTAATATCGAAAAAAGGTACAATTACATTCACAAGCGATATTTAAAAAAAACTAACATAAAATAAAATAAAAAGATTTTGAAAATTCCTTTAATTTTCATAATATGCGTTGCACTAAGATCGTAAAAAATATTTGAAGATATCTCTCAAAAACTAGACATGACAGGACCATAAAATACATTATACTACTTACTTTCACTAAAAACGAGCTACCATAACCATTAGTTTTACTTTGTGTATAATTATAAAGAGTGTAAAACATTTAAAGGAGACGGGCGAAAGTTCATAGAAAACTGGGCCTGATGTTACGATAACGATTATTGCATTATTTTATTTGTATACCAATACCATTTAAAAAAAACTTAAATGTTTACGACTGCTTCATGGTAGAAAAACATAGGATGTTATTGGTTTGTATCAAAACAATGTTATTGCTTCATTGACTTATATATTACTAGCGTATTACTTACGTTATGCTTACAATGTTATTCTCACACCGAGCTCTCACATTACACTTTAAGAAAATAATAATTATTAGACTTTATTGCAAACTAGACTTCATCATAATTTTAAGTATTGTAGGACATTCACACATAGAGGATTCAGACGCCGCCGTCCAACTAATTTCTAGAGGTTCGAAATAATTATAAAAAAACAGAGGGAGTATGTATTAAAAACACTTTCTCCTTTAATTATTTATTAATCGTCCACTTCATCACAAATAAATAAAATATCGTCTAAAAACGGTGCATGCCGTATTAAATTCTCTTGATGCCTTGCCCAGCTTAGGTCCCATATTATGGACATTACATGGCAACAGCAACCTACAGTTCTTTTTCCTACCATGCAATCAAAATAATACTGTTTCATGACCTCTCTATCATTAAGAGAACTGTCAACTAAAATATATGTAAAATATGTTTTTGAGCTGTCTGATTTGAATGTCTGAATTTCATTCGACCTCTTAACTTAATAGCCAGCTAGAATGGTTGGATAATGACTGTGCTCTTAGTAGGCTGCTGTCCGTTTCTCAACACACTTCTATTTCATATCTCCCATCTTGTCGTATGTGTTCTCCATAATGGGACCTAGCCTACTTAATTTGATAAATACCTCAAGATATTTTTATTAAATCACTATGTGTAAGCTGGGGAAAAGTTATCATTTTGCCCATTCAAATTATCATTTTGCACATGTATTCTTCAAGAAAATAAACCTTCAGAAACCTTTATACGTAGCCAGAATCATTAAAGATCAGAATATTATTACAGCACATAAAAACAACAGAAAATATTCAAAGCAAGCTCAGACCCAAACAAACGTAACAAATGATTTGATTGACGTTTGAGTTTTTTAACTAACGTTGACATTTCCGCTTTGTGGCCTGTATAAAACATTAATAATCGATTGTGAAATCGATTTATTAATCTATATAGTCAAATTATTTTTACGACTTTTTTGAAACGTTGAAGTGTCTCACGAGGAAACCATTATTTAAATAATACGTTTCTTAAACTTACCTAAAGAAGAAAACACTGAATCTATTTGAATTGTTTTTTTTTTTCTATTTTTGTATTAAAATCGATTAACTAACTTATTTCACCTGGAAGCATTTTTTAAAAATGAAAATAACGGAAGTCAGTATTATTTTTATTAAATATTTCATTTCTTTTGCCATGATAAAACTGCTTAATATTTCATTATTAACTATAAAAAAACTGTAAAAAAATATTGATAAATATTTCATTTGTGTAACGTTAGGCCCAAATTCGCCCGTCTCCTTTCCTTATAAAGTTTTTCAATTTCTCTTTATAGCATTCTGAATTTTATTTCCGTATCTTCTTATATAGAAATCCATAAAAAGTACAAAGAATGCAACTATAGTAAACACAGCAAACCAGTGAATAATTAATGGCATAGGGCACAGTGATTGATACTGTTTATAGAGCAGAACAAATATATCCACGACGAACTGCAACTGAAAAGGAAACATACTTATATAAATAGTCGCCTATTAAGAAATACTGGGCAAGTAACATATTTGACCCATTTTTTTTTAAATTATGTGTCCGACATGGTCCCTACTAACATAGGACAAAATGGAACTATATGTCGGAAAAGGATACAATTTTGTAAAGTTTTTTAGTTTAAAACTTAAACAAGTGTCAGTACAGTTTGTACAATCTTTTTTTTCGTGCATTTATAGTTAACATGTATAACATGTTACTTTAAATCGCAGACTAACATGGGACAAAAGGGAACTACATTGGGGAAAAGGATGAAATTTTGTAAAGTATAATACGTGTGTCGCTATTGTACAATTCAGCCAGCTTACTTCCTACTGTTGCACAAGTGTAAGCCTTATTTTTATAAAAATGAAGTAAGAAACGATCTACCAGTAAAACTAACTTCAAAAAGAGAAGGCTACAGAAGCGTTGTTACCTGTGAAGACTAAAATAGGATTTTTTACAGCCCGTAATTACACTGCCTTTCTATACCTTTAGTAGGCCCGGTTTACATTTTGAGAAGTGACAAGTGCGAGTGGAAAGTACAACTGACAAATGACAAGTGCTTAATGCGTATGAACAGGCAGTGACAAGTGATAAGTGGGAGTAAAATTCTTCATTTTGAGAGGTGACAAATGCGAGTGGCAAGTGCAACTAACAAGTGACAAGTGCTTAGTGTGTAAACTTAACCGTGTCTTAAAACCGGAACACAGCAAGTCCATGCACCGCTTATGTTTGGCGACAGAAATATGTAAGCGGGTGGTACCTACGGACGGACTTCTAGGAGGAAAAAAGTCATATCACCTAGTGATTAGCAATTGTGAAGGCTGAAGACTGAGTGTGGCAGCATCTTTTCCGGGACACTTGAGATTTTAATTTTGGCTTTTTAATTCCGTCCTCCATGGTGGCACTACTCCGGAGGCGTGAAGCAGAAGTGCGATGGTCTTGTTATTTAAGAAAGGTGACAACGCCCTCTTGAATAACTACAGACCAATATCCCTTCTGAGCCGCGTCTACGTGCTGTTTTCGAGAGTCATTACGAATCGTTTCGCACGCAGACTCGACAACTTCCCGTTTCCCGAACAAGCCGGTTTCCGAAAAGGCTTTAGTACCATAGACCACAAACATACCCTTGGGCAAATTGTACAGAAGTCCGAAGAGAACAATCTGCTACTTTGCATGGCGTATGTGGACTATGAGAAAGCCTTTGATTCTGTCGAAGTTTGTACAGTAGGGCTACGATGGCTATCCGAGTATAGAACCAGAGTACGAAACCTATCCAACTGCAGAGAGGTGTAAGACAGGGTGACGTTATATCCCCGAAACTCATCACCGTTGCGTTAGAAGACTTTTTCAAGCTACTGGACTGCAAAGGATGAGGTTTTAACATCAATGGCGAATACATCACTCACCTTCGATTTACCGACGATATAGTCCTTATGGCACAATCGCTGGAGGACCTAAGCACTATTCTCAATAACTACATTAGTGTCTCCCAACGAATAGGTCTTAAGATGAACATGGACAAAACAAAGATCATGTTTAATGTCCATGTTACACCTATGCCGGCCGTTGTTGGGAGCACTAAGCTCGAAGTTGTTGACGAGTACGTTTACCTGGGACAAATAGTCCGACTAGGTAAGTCCAACTTCGACTGAGAGGTCCATCGACGGATTCAACTCGGCTGGGCAGCGTTCGGGAAATTACGACATATATCGGGTATACCTCAAAACCTGAAAACTAAACGGTACAACCAGTGCCTATTGCCAGTGATGACCTACGGAACCGAGACGTGGTCCTTCACCGTTGGCCGTATGAGGACGCTCAAAGTCGCTCAGCGAGCTATGGAGATGGCTATGCTCGGAGTTTATCTGTGTGATGAACTTAGAAATGAGAATATCCGCAGTAGAATCAGAGTGACCGACATAGCCCAATAGTAAGCTGAAGTGGCAATGAGCCGGCCATAGCTCGAAGAACCGACAATCGTTGGGAAAAAAAGGTTCTCGAGTGGCAGCCTCGTACCGGTAGGTGAAGTGTAGGGCAACCCCCACTAGATGGAGTGACGACCTGGTAAGACATGCAGGAAGTCGATGGATGCAGGTGGCTCAGGACCGTGCTTTGAGGCATACATTGGGGGAGGCCTACCTTCAGCAGTGGACTTGTGAAGGGCTGTAATGATGATGATGATAAATTATTCTCATGTTTTATGACACCTGTTAAAGTTCTCTGCTTAGCTCGTGGTTGACTGGTAGACAATTCCTAAAGGCATTAAGTCCGCCTTTTGTACATTTAAGTGCAATAAAGATTTTAAACAAATATTCATATTATAACGTTCACAATTTACATCAGGCGGTATCATTTTGCTAATACAATATTAGAGACAATTTTTAATATTTTCGACACTGAATAAACATAATGTAAAGAAATCCATTTCTGCAAAATTCTAAATATTTCTACAACGTGACAGTCACTTACTTAATTAGAGAAGCGAGACGAGCTCATAGAGTAGCTAATCACTAGGTGGCTCTTACTGGCAGACAGATATCTAGCATAGATTTTGGAGCCCTGGTTCTGCTCGATCGCTTCTTCAATACGAGCAGTATTAAAGTTGCGTAAGTCTCACCCCATGCATTTGGAGATCTGTCTGTTTAGTTCCCTGTATGCTGTCAAATCTGTTGACGATTCCAGCCTCATCTCCCGTCTAACAGCCCTGAGATTAAGAGTGTGATCGGAGAGGTTTTGTGTTCTTCTGCGGTGGGTCTTGCAGAACTTAGCTCCGACCGCATGGACAGTTTCCACGAGCTTGTCATTCATATCATCCACTGCATTACAATCTTCTAGGCGCTGAAAGCGATTACGTAACTCGAGCTGAAATGTTACGGGGTTCTGGATGAGAGCACGATGGGGACGGAGCGTTGACTTCATTAGACGAGACCTCTCCAACTTAACGTTTAGGTTCAGTGTGCCTCTAACCATTCGGTGATCGCTGCCAGTTTTCACCCTTGCGATAACTGAGACATCACTTGAAAGTTGGCGTCTGGTCGTCATAATGAAGTCAATCTCATTTTTTGTCGAACCGTCGGGGCTCGACCAGGTCCATTTCCTGTGGGGCCGCTTCTGGAAGAAAGATTTCATCATAAATAGTCCTTCTTTTTCCATAAAGTCGTCCAGCTGCTGGCCGACTTTATGGTTCCGTTGCCTTACTCCGAATTTCCCTAACTTCAGCTCACCGCTTTCTCTTGTGCCTAGTTTTGCGTTGAAGTCTCCCATCAACACCGTGTAGTGGGATTTGGAGGAATGCATGGCTCTAGAAATATCCTCATACATTTCCTCCACCTCCTCATCGGGATGTGCCGAGGTTGGTGCGTAAACCTGAATGACCTTCAGTGAATACCGTTTGGTGATTCCGAGTTTCAGGTACGCGACCCTCGCCGACACACTCCCAATTTTTACAACGTTGTTGACGAGAGACTTGTGAACGATAAATCCGACACCTCCTTGGGACAGATGGTCGCCCTCCCGGTGATAGAACAAATTGCGGACTCGATGATTACCGTGTCCTTCTCCTCTCTTCGGACCTCGGATAATCCAATATTATGCCAGCGCAACTTGTCTACCTCTTCCAACTCCAGTATCTTCTCGTCAGTCCTCAGGGTGCGTGCGTTGTATGTTGCCTGGTCGAGTCGTCGTAGGTGGCAAGCGAACCTCCACCGGATATTCTTAGCACCCCCTGCTCCGCCGTCACCATTGTCGCCACCGTAGCCAGGAATAGCGGGCCGCCGGGGACTGGGGGCCGTTTATTTGCGTCGTTATTAATTGGGGGATATTTGCCATAGTTGCCACGCGTGGCGAGCGGGTTGACAACTGCAATTTTTTTATTATATTATTGTTGTTATCAGGAAGATGCTGCTGCCCATCTCCTGCCTGTCTCCCTCTGTCACCTCTTACGACACCCACGGGAAGATATGAGGTAGTGGATATTCTCAACCGCCACTATTTGGAGAATAATTTATACGTGAATGTAAATATAAAAATATACATACCATAAGTGTAAATACAAAAATATATATACATAACTACAATTAACCTAAGTAATATACTCAATACCTGATACATTACATACATCATTTTTAAATAGTACATAACACGTACATTTTAAGCATTCTTACATACGAACATATTATATTAAAACAATTTGAATAATTTATAATATCAAGTCACATATAAGCAGAAACAATTAAATATGAAAGTTAGTTGCTGGAAGAAGAAAGGTAGTGATCAGTCACCATCCTCTTAAAGGTAGCAACAGAAGTCGGTTTCCTGATATGAGGGGGTAATTTATTCCACAGCCTTATGGCCTCAGCGGCGAAAGACTGAGACATAAATTTGGTACGGCGAACACATAGGGTAGTTCCCTCTGACGATCGCAGGTTACGACCGTGAGAAGAACCCAAATACTGAAACTTGCATTTCAGGTATTGGGGAGTGCATGGATAGTATAGGATTGAAAAAAGCGTGCGAAGAATTTTGCTACATCTACGCTGATGGATAGGGAGCCATTTAAGCTTAGAACTATATATGGATACATGATTGTATTTACGAAGGCCAAAAATGAAACGGATGCAATTATTTAACAAACAATCCAATATGCACAGAAGTACTTGACTCACATCAGAATAACACACATTTGAATAATCAATGACTGGTAAAACAAGTGTTTTCACCAACATAGCCTTAATCTCCGTTGGAAGGAAATTTTTGAAACGATAAAGGCCACGCAGGGTAATTGTCCTCTCCGGCTTATTTCAGCCACCTGAGATTGCCAACAAGCAACAAATTAGCATCAATCATTAACCCAAGGTCTTTAACTACATGTCTAAGAGGAATAATTATGCTATTGTAAACGATAGGCTCTTGTTAATTAAAATCTAATTTAGCTATACGGCGAGGGTTACCGGGAATTATCGGTGGACATTTAACAGTTTTGACAGCAATACCATAATTTCTGCACCAGTCACAAATGACCTCAAATTCTAGATTTAAAACTTAGATCGCGGAGTTAACCTCTGCTGGATCATTCCGAGCGTACAGCTGTAAATCGTCAGCATACACATGGTAGGAGCATTTGAAATTTACAAGTATGAGCTTTATAAAAATAGAAAATAATAAAGGAGAAAGAATTCCGCCTTGTGGAAAGCCAGTAAGATCAGACCAATCAAAGAAAGACTGTTGTGTGACTTTAACTCTTTGCTGGCGACCACGAAGATAAGTTGATAATTAATCCAAAACTGACGAAGATAAACCTATGTATTTACAAACAGCAAGAAGAATGTCATGATCGACTGTACAGAAAGTATTGAAGAAGTCAATTAATACGAGAACCGTTAATTTCGACTCCTCCATACCCTCTCGTACATCATCAAGAACTTTAAGGAGAGCAGTGGTTGTACTATTTCCAGGACGAAAACCTGATTGTAAGGGACTAAGAAGATTATTTTTATAAATGTAGCTGGATAGCTGTTTGTGTTCAGCTGATTCTAAAAACTTTGAAAGAAAGGAAAGTATCTATTGGTTAACAGAACTGGGATTATTTAACTTGGGGAAGTGGAAAGACAAATGCTTTACGACAAAAAGATGAAAAACCCCAGTAGAACAAGGAAAATTGATGATGTGGGTAATGATTGGGAGAATGTTTTCAAGTATTTATTGGGATAATCATATTTCTACTCACATCATCATAGCCAGCTGCTTTAGATTTAATGGAAAAAATAATTTTAGGAAAAACTAAAAAAATTTCTGTACTCTAAACTAGACTGGTGTCACGAACACAATAAGTTTCTCACGCGTGTTTCCTCTCGCATATTAAGTGTCCCTAAATATGACATAGTTCCTCGGCCTTCAGAGGAAGTTACGAATACAAATATACAGCCACCCACTGCTGGAATATTATACCTCCACCACTACGTACTCTAAAGACATTAGGGAATTTCAAAATACACTTAAATAAATTTTTATTAAACGAACAGAAGGGATTATAAATAATTGATCGTGTTTTATTTAAGAATGAACTATTTTATTCAGTATTTCTAATCATACATCTAATGATTACTAAGTATTTATTATCCTCTATATATATTTATACATATTTGTCTATATTTCTGTCATTTTAATATATAAATATATATACATATATTTATCATAAATTTTTTAGTAAAACGTTGAGACACTTCAAACTACCGTTTACGGCACATCTCACATAATATAAACCTATAACCAATAACCTAGATTTTAAATAATTTTCTTTTGATTCATAATTTTTAAAAATCTAGCAACATCGGAAAAGACCAACGCCGACAAAATACTGAAGTCCATTCCTTCACTTGATGTATAATGTCCTTCTTATTGTTTAAGAAATAGGTTTTAGACCTAGAGAAATAGAAATTTGTGTGCTCGACACACAAGTATGTTTGAATGATGTTAATCTGTGAAATTACCTCGTCCATTCCAAATTTAGTTTTATGTGAACATCTCGTTTGAAAAAAATCGCTAGATATAAACCGCGAACTGTAAATACATAAAATAATAAATAAAATTACTGTCATACATTGCAATAAACAGATTTATGGTTGTGATTGTGTGAATTTACAACTAATGAAAATAAACAAATGAGAAAATATTCTAGCGACTGAAAAA